>JBBGZY010000433.1:1135000-1464540 GCA_037952925.1 Lithobates clamitans | reverse complement strand
CAGGTTCACTGACCATAGTAAATGCATTGGCTGTGTCCACAGCAGGTATGCGGCATAGGTTTAGGAAAATAGATGATGGATCCATGGCCTTTGTTAGGTAATGTGAAATTCGGGCATAACGTAGAGCTGTCTAGTAAGTGCCGTTCACTATACAGAGGGAGCTTGTGTTACAGTGTATATCCTTGTGTGATATGATCCAATGACATGCTGGAATCCTTGAGGACTGGCCATGGGTGAATTGCCATTTCATTGTACACTGTACAATGCAATGTATTCATTTTTACTGCTTGAATTATTTTTATGAGTGGGGCCTCATGTATAAGTTTTGCCTAAGGCTGCACAAAGCCTAGAGCCGCCTCTGTGCCCGAGATTACGTAAATACTGGAACACGATCTTCCAAATACTCTCAGACATTCTACATCAGGACTTGCACCCAAAACCTGATTTAGCTGTCCTGAACCTCACTATTGAAACAGTACCGACACCATACAGATACATAGTGACTCATATTTTATTGGCTGCAAGATTATGTATTGCGAGACTATGGAAAACAGACATACCCCCCTCCATTGAAAATACTCTACATACGGTGAATCTTCACTACAGTTATGAAATGATGATGACCTCTAGAACAGGCCTTTTACACACTGTGAAAAAAAAATGGGAGTCGTGGGAGCTGTGGGCTGGAGCTGCATCATTCCTTTAATAGCCGATAACCTGACGGTATATAACTCCTTTCTTATTTTTTTTTTGACAAGCAACATATTGTTAATATTCCTTCTTGATAAGATTTCTGAATATTGCTACTGCCTTCGTATATGGGTTCTCTTTTCCCTCTGTTCTCTTTAGCTCAGAGACTGTCCACGCAGTGTGCCATTCCCCCAGGTGAAAAAGTGTTCCCATTAGGGTACCTGCGGAAGAGCCACTCATGCAACAAGTAACTTTCGTTATCAAGATTGGGAATACGACAGTTCTCTGCTCTATGTTATAGCGTTAACCAATTAACCTGTTTATTTGTGTACATCTAAACAATTGTAATGTATTCACTATACAATGTGCACATTGTATTAATGTATGTTCTTTGCAAAAATTAATAAAAATGAAGAAAAAAGAATTATTTTGTTTAATGATAATTGTGTTATCATCAGGGAAGATCTGTAAAATAGATATGTTACCTAGAGATAATGGATAGCAGGATAAAGATTTTGTCCTGGAATGTTAAAGAATTGAATAATAAATTCAAGAGGGCTGCAGTATTCCAATATCTTAAACAGGTGAAGCCACATGTCGTTCTCCTCCAGGAAACCCATCTGAAGGGAAATAAGATTCTTTCTTTACACAAACGCTGGATACAGAGGTCTTTTCACTCCTCTTATTCCTCGTATGCTAGAGGAACCTCTATATTGATTAGTAAGGCGATTGCATGTACCATTCATCAGGTGATCACTGACCCAGGAGGACGATATGTGGCTCTAGTATTAGAACTGGCGTATCAAAAAATATTATTAGTGAACGTTTACTTACCCCCACCTTTTCAAGTACAACTGTTATATGATTTATTAGTAACTCTAGCACCGCACATGCATTTACCTATGTTTCTCATGGGTGACTTTAATGCCATCATGGATTCTTCATTGGATTTGTCCAATGCAAATAGGTCAGCTTCGGTGGATCTTTGCTCCTGGGCATCTGAAGTGGGTCTAACTGAAATTTGGAGGTGGAAAAACCCGGAAGTGGCGTCTTATTCACATTTGTCTACCACTCATAAATCTTCAGCCAGAATAGATTTAGCATTTGGGAATGCTGTACTCTTATATAATCTTTATGAGTCAGAATACTTAGCCGGGGGACCTCAGACAATAATCCATTGCTGGTTACCCTGGCTTTCCCCTCCAGGGGCCGGAAAGGGGGTTGGAAATTGGCACCAGGTTGGTTACAGGAAGAGCAAGTAACTACTCAGCTTCAAGCTGCATTGGAAACATTGTGGGCGACAAATGTGGATACGGCTGACCCACCTATTATTTGGGATACTTTGAAAGTGGTATCAAGAGGTGAATTTATATCAGCGATCAAAGCAGCCAGGAAAGATCATAATGAGGAATACGAAACCCTTATGGCCAAAGAGCGGGAGTGTGCACAACTTCAGGCTGACTCCCCCTCGGAGGCTAATTACGCATCCTTACTGAATTGTAGGAGGTCAGTGGAACTACATTTCACAGGATTGGCTCATACGGAGGCAAGGCGGAGGGCAGAAAATATATTCGCTGAGGGGGGATAAAAATGGTAAGCTGTTGGCCAACCTGGTAGCTGATCAAAGGACACCTGTTAATATCCCGATAATTAAAAATAGTGCAGGGACTCTAGTATCAGACCCAGTAGGAATTTTAGATGAATTTGTAAGTTTTTACAAATCTCTATACTCACCTATTCCGTCATATGATTTGGCAGAGTTGGAAGAACTACTTCAGAGCCTTTCAATGCCAAAACTGACAGATACAGATATTGCCCATTTAGATGAAAATATCTCTGTGTTGGAAATTGAGGCAGCCATACTTGCCTTTCCTCCCAAAAAAGCCCCGGGTCCGGATGGCTTTCCAGCCTACTTTTATAAGGTTTATATGTCACAACTGGCCCCCCAGACTAAACTTACTGTTCACACACCTCTGGGAACATGGTTCCTTGTCGACCTCAATGATGGATTAATCATTCTTGCTAAAGTGTTGACTACAAGACTGGCCAAGGTTATTTCAACCTTGGTAGACATTGACCAGACAGGTTTTATGCCTGGTATGTCAGCGGATACAAACTTACGGAGATTGTTCACGCATTTACAAAAGGATAACACAGAGTGCCCGGCTAAAATTATTGTCTTTATTGACATTGAAAAAGCATTTTATCCTGTGGATTGGCAATACATGCACAAGGTGTTGGAGGCCATGGGGTTTGGTCCTGGTTTCCGTCATTGGGTCAATCTGCACTATAGTGCACCAAAGACGGCGGTTAGGTTTGGCACCATGGTCTCTGATTTTTTCCCAATAGGAAGAGGCACCAGACAGGGGTGTCCGCTTTCCCCTTTTCTTTTCGCCCTGATGATGGAGCCCGTGGCTAGGGCACTTCTGCGATCAGAGGAGGTGAAGGCAATTCGAGTAGGGTCCATAAATTAATGCATTGCATTATATGCTGATGACTTGCTCTTGTTTCTCAAAGATCCAGGCCCTTCTCTTAGGGCTGCTTTATCGATTTTGGATAGATTCACCACTTTTTCGGGTCTGCGAGTAAACTGGAGTAAACTGGAGGCACAGAAGCTAAAAAGCTACTAGATGACACATTACCTCTTCAATGGGTGTCCTCTATAACTTATTTAGGGGTTAAAATAACAGCCAACAGTCAGGATTACATGTCCCTCAATCTCCTACCTTTAGTAAATAGACTTAAGCAAAAAACGACGGCATGGAAGAACCTACCCCTCTCCCCTCTCCATGTAGGAATGAATTTCCTCTCAGTAATTTTATATTTCCTACATCACTCCCCTTTGTGGATTCCAAAGGGGTATTTTAAAACATTGAACAGTATCATAGGTTCCTTCATATGGTCACCACATTCGCAGGGTATAAGTATCAAAATATTACAGGAACCATGGGGTCAGGGGGGGCTAGCTCTACCTGACTGGCAGAAATATTATCTTGCTGGACAAATGGTCTTTGCCAGAAGATGGCTAACAGCGGATTCTGGTGATTCTGCCACAGTAGTTGAGGCAGCTCATTTGGGGTCCTCCGAAAGTTTAAAGATGGCATTGTATAGGGGTCTGAAATCTTGTCTACCTCTGACGGAATTAATGAAGGCAACGATTAAGGCTTGGGAAATCACCACTACCTTAATGTCTCCCAGCTATACAGGGATTACTCCTTTGGCCCCATTATGGATGAACCAGAAACTCCAACATTTCTTCTCCCTTCCTGATCCTATGACATGGGCATGCAGGGGTATTAAGGTGTTGAATGACATTACTAGAGAGGGGGAGCTTTGTACATTTGACCAGCTGAAGGCCAGACATGACCTTCCCAACTCCTTTTTCTTTCTCTACTTGCAGCTACGCCATGCTTTTAAGGAGCAATTTCCTGGTCAAAGGATTGAATATATGCCATCAGTGTTGGAGAACCTTTTAATGGAGGAGGACTTGGTCAAGCCTTTATCCTCAGTATACAAATCTCTCTTTAAAAAAACACCTATGGGGATCACCAAATGTAGGGAAAGATGGGAGAGAGAGAGATTACAGACATCCAGGGGGAGGACTGGGACGATATGTGGGACCATCCATTTAAATATCTAGTCTCAGCAAGAGACCGCTTAATTCATTTCAAGTTTCTCCATCGTGTATATTTCACTCCTGCCAGGTTGCCATGCATATACCCGACAGCGAGTAGTCAATGTTGGAGATGCTCTCACACGTCAGCTGACACAGAACATATATTCTGGAGTTGCACACACATTCAAATGTTCTGGTCTGGTATAACAGAATGTCTGGCGGAGGTACTTAGCATCCCAGTTCCATTGACACCTAGAGTCTAATTAATAGGGCTGGTGGAGGAGGTCGTTCCTTCCCGTGCTCACCGCACTTTGTTAAATATTGGGTTATTCTATGGCAGAAAAGCTATCTTATTAAACTGGAAAAAAACTACTGCTCCCACTCTGTCATATTGGAAAAAACTGGGTAATTCGGTTATTCACTTATACAAAGCAACGTACCGATCTAGAGGTTGTGAAAAGAAATTCACTAAGGTATGGCAGGCCTGGCTGGACTCTACATCCACAGTGAGCTAGGAGAATTAATGTCTGATTAGGTGGTTAATGGAGTGGTCTAACTAAAATTCTGATGAACTTTGTAGTTACCGGTGAATCAATAATTTAATAATTGTATATTTTCTCTGATGTACAAGTTTAATTATTGGATATTCTGTAAGTGTAACATGAGGGTGTGCTTAAAATGCTTGAAATCTATGATGCACAATTTCATAACTGTTAATATTATGATTGCTGGTCTGGTTGAGGGTTGGGGGGAGGGAAGGGTGGGAATCAGAAGGGGTTAGACTAGTTGTTGTAGGCCCTGCAAGGCCGACTCCAATAAGGTATGTTACCTTTCGGGGAATGTGTGTATGTTTGTTTGTAGTTAAAATTAATAAAAAGAGTAAAAAAAAAAAAAAAAAAGAAATGTAATTTTGCTCTTGGACTGTTGTAAACACGGGAAACATGTGCCACTTTACAGGCATACTATAGACACCCCCCAGGTATAAAATTTAAAGGAATATTTCACTTTTATTGTTTCACTTTAAGCATTATTAAAATCACTGCTCCCGAAAAAAACGGCCGTTTTTAAAGCTTTTTTTCCATCAATACATGTCCCCTGGGGCAGGACCCAGGTCCCCAAACACTTTTTATGACAATAACTTGCATATTAACCTTTAAAATTAGCACTTTTGATTTTTTCCCATAGACTTTTAAAGGGTGTTCCACGACTTTCGAATTTGCCGCGAACACCCCAAATTGTTTGCTATTCGGTGAACGGGCGAACAGCCAATGTTCGAGTTGAACTCATGTTCGACCCGAACATAAAGCCCATACCTAGTCAGCAATAAGGTGCATATTACCATTGACTCATGGTCCAGCAGGCATGGACAGGGACATTACCTTTCTTTCACGGCACACTGGGTAACTCTGCTGGCAGCTGGGAAGGATGCAGGACAGGGTTCAGTATTGTTGGAGCTTGTTCTGCCAGCACGCCTCCAAAATGCTAGTGGTGATTCTGTCACAGCTCTCTCCTCCAACCCCTCCTCTTCTTCTTCCTCTATGGCCTCTTCCTCTGCAAATTTGTCCTCTGAACCAGGCTACCCAAGCACTCAGGCAAAGAGATGCCAAGCGGTGCTTGAGTTGGTCTGCTTAGGGGACAGGAGCCACACTGGGGCAAAGATTCTGCCAGCTCTGCAGGGGCAGACTCAGAGGTGTTTGACGCCATGCCAGCTTCAGCCAGGTATGGTTGTATGCGACAATGGCACCAACCTCCTCTCCACCCTCCGACAGGGACACTTGACCCATGTTCCCTGTTTGGCTCACATCCTGAATTTGGTGGTGCAGCAGTTCTTGAGCAGGTATCCAGGCTTACAGGATCTCCTGAGGCAGGCCAGGAAAGTCTGTGGTCATTTCCACAGGTCATATAATGTCAGTGCTCTGCTGGCTGACCTTCAAAGGGAATGCAACCTGCCCAAGAACCGCCTCATTTGTGACATGCCCACCAGGTGGAACTCCATGTTGGCAATGCTGCAGCGGCTACACGCAGCAGAGGGCCATCAATGAGTACCTGTGTGAGTATGGCACCAGGACGGGGGCAGGGGAGCTTGGCTTTTTTTCGCCATGCCAGTGGCTACTGATCAAGGATGCATGCACTGTCCTGTCACCATTGGAGGAGGCCGCAAGGATGGTGAGCTGTGACAGTGCATGCATCAGTGATACTGTCCCTCTTGTCTTCCTGTTGGAGCACACGCTTTGTGGAATAATGGACAGGGCACTTGAGGCAGAACAGCGGGAGGAAGAGGAGGACTTCCTTACCTCTCAAGGCCCCCTTTATCCAGATAGTATTCCTGCATGCCCGCCGATCACACAGAAAGAAGAAGAGGAGGAAGAGGAGGATTGTGTCAGCATGGAGGTGGAGGATAACATTTAGCATCAGCAGCAGTCTTCAAGGGATCGTTGTACGTGGCTGGGAGGAGGTGGTTGCGAATCATGTGATCCTTAGTGACAAAGAGGACTCAGGATCGAATGCCTCTGCAAACCTACGCTGCATGACCTCCCTGATCCTGCAAAGCCTGCGAAAGGACCCTAGGATTTGTGGTATCAAGGAGAGTATCAAGGAGAGGGATCATTACTGGCTGGCAACCCCCTTGATCCACATTACAAGGGTAAGGTTGCAGAACTTATCCATCCTTTGCAGAGGGAGCAGAGGATGAAACATCTTCGGGAGGCCTTGCAGAAAGGTTTTTGCAATGCGTTTCCTGAGCCTGGGAGGTTACAATTTCCTGGTGCTGGACAAAGTGTTGCTGAGGCTTCGTTCAGTCACAGAAAGAGCGGTGGAGAAGGTGGCCAGCTGACTGATGCCTTCAGACAATTTTTTAGTCCTCAGTGCCAAGGTCTGATTGGTTCCAGCAACCATTGCCAGCGTCTGAATTACATGGTGCAGGAATAATTAGGGGCAAGATCAGACTTGGAGACCTTTCCAACAGAACATCCACTAGGTTACTGGGTCTTGAGAATGGACCACTGGCCAGAGCTTGCTCAATATGCAATTGAGCTACTGGCCTGTCCTGCATCCAGCGTTCTCTATGAACGCACATTCAGTGCTGCTGGAGGCTTTAAATAAAATTTGGAGGAAGACGGTGCTTCTTCTAAGAAATTGGGATCTTTACTAGAGACATCAATGTTTGTTACTAAGGTAAACACGCAATTTATGAAATTATGTTTAAGAAGGCATTAAATTTATTATCGCATAATAGCATAAAAATACACATAATCAACATTACACATAAACCATAGGTGATACTGGATACAGGAAATAGCAAGATGCTTGGATATGCAGTAGGGCCGACATGTTTCGCAGATTCCTGCTTCTTCAAAGATACCGCATGCATCTACAATTTTGCTGGATTACATAAAACATATCATTCATGAATTAATTTTAAGAATCATAGTTGAAGATCACTTATGGTGCATAAACACGGTCAGACTTTTCGTCTACAAAAGTCCAACGGACGCCGACGGACTAAAGCTGGCTGGTAATCCGATCGTGTGTGGGCTTCCCCGGACTTTCAGCTGACTTTTTCAGCCTCAAATCCGACGGACTTTAGATTTGAAACATGCTTCAAATCTTAACGTCGTAACTATGACGGACCCCGAAATCCGCTCGTCTGTGTGCTAGTCCAACGGACAAAAACCCACGCTAGGGCAGCTATTGGCTACTGGCTATGAACTTCCTTATTTTAGTCTGGTGTACGTCATCACGTACGAATCCGTCGGACTTTTGTGTGGTCGTGTGTAGGCAAGTCCGTTCGTTAGAAAGTCTGCCACAAGTCCGCCGCAAGTCCGCCGAAAGTCCGCCGGAAGTCTGTCGGACAGGCTGTCGGACTTTTGTAGACGAAAAGTCCGACTGTGTGTATGCCCCATTAGTTGCTTAAATGTGCGTGCTTACCCAATTTGAGACTACAGATGCTTACACGGACGATCATGGCATAATGCCATGGTCAGGACTCGGCTAGAGAGGCCAGCCAACTATAACAGCTACCCGGTGGAAGCCAGATCCGCCAGGGTTGGATAGTGGGGGTATCAAATCAAGCAATTGCCTGGGTATCGGATAATGCCAATAATCTGAGGATTTAAGTTTATAAGAGATTGCCTTTAGGCGATTCACATAAACTGGTAAATAATTAACATAAGTGATAAAATACAGGACCAACATATCATAAGATATGCGTTCCACGCTCAGATGCTAATGAAATGGAGTGTATTGGTCAGTGTTGCAAAAAAGAGATTCCATAGACACACTGAATAGAAAAACCTGGCAAGTCTATAAATAGTATAAGGCGTGTAAATATGGAAAAAGGAAAAGGGGACTAGAAAGTCTATTTTAGATGGGTGTATCTTAGGCATACACATCATAATAGTCAGCATAGTAATTCAGTAGGGGCAGCAGCCAGAATAATTAAGAAAGAGATAAATAACGTTGTCTGGCTGCATTTAAAGTATGAAACAGCAGAGATGTCAAATATTCAGTACAATTATTTCCCATATTGAGCAGTTAGCTGCAGGTATACAGCTCCCTCATATCCCATAACTAAGGCATTATAGTCCCAGTCAGCCAGAGTGGGAAAGGAAAGGGGGGAAGGGGGGAACAAGCTGAACCATATGTTCAAACTGACAACAAATAATATAAAACAGTATTAAGAAAGGAAGAGGGTTATTAATTACCTGTTTAGCGCCGTCAGTATTAACAAGTCCCGGTGGATGTGTGATCCTCCACCATGCAGTACATTAGGTAACAACCTAAGGCATGTGACGGTGAAAACGTCGTCGTCGCCGCCATCTTAAATGAGAGTGATCCCACTGAAAGCAAAGGGTCAAACATGACCCCTGACTTCACTTCGCCGTAAGACTGAAGAAACGGCCACTGAGGTGCAGGTGCCCATGATCGCACGCAATGAGCGTGCAAAAGGGATGAGGGAGGGAGAAAGCGAATATCCCTGCCCTCCACCAGGGGCACCCAAATCACACCACTAAATACCAACAGTCACAACTTGTGGAGGGTAGGGATATTCGCTTTCTCCCTCCCTCATCCCCTTAGCACACTCATTGCATGCGATCATGGGCACCTGTGCCTCAGTGTCCGTATTTTCGGTCTTACGGCGCAGGCGTACACTTAGGGGCCCCTGCACCAGAAGTGAAGTCAGGGGTCATAGAAAATAAAAAACAGAGTGATAAAAACACACACCCTAAAGAGTTATGCCCCGTACACACGGTCTGATTTTCAGACGGAAACTGTGCGATCGGAGCGTGTTGTTGGAAAATCCGACCATGTGTGGGCTTCATCTGACTTTTTCCATCGGATTTTCCGACACACAAAGTTTGAGAGCAGGCAATAAAATTTTCCGACAACAAAATCCGAACGCGTCGATTCCGACCGTGTGTGGACAATTCCATGGACAAAGTGCCACGCATGCTCAGAAGAAATTCCGAGACGGAACAGCTCGGTCTGGTAAAATTAGCGTTCGGAATGGATAGAGCACTTTCGTCAGGCTGCAATGTTAAAAATTGTTTAATACAGCGCACTCTCTTCTTCTTTATAATGCTAGAAGAATGAAGTAGTTTTGCTGCTCATATTCACACAGACTTCTCACAAACTTCTTTCTTTATTATTTATCGTGATCCCCTCAATATGATTAGATTTGTCACATCTGACAAAATTTTTTTTTGGTTATTTTTTTTTGGTTTTGTATTTTTTTCAAGGCTGATGTGTTTTTTTTTTGTTTTACTCTAGAATATTTTTGTGTGTGTTTTGTGTGTCAAGTTACCACAACACCATTATTATCTTGTATTATTTAATCTCAATTAGATTGTTTGGTGTTGGTGTCTCTTGTTAATTTCACATTGTATTTTTGAAATGTACCTGCCTCCTCACAAACAAACTGTCCTTTTTGAGGGAAAACACACATAGGCAAGTATAATTGAACCAAAAATTCCTTTATTAAGGGATCAGAACCAAACAAAGAGGGAGGCAACGCTGGAGAAACAGCAGAAATTGGCGAAGCCTTGGACCCCCAGGGCAGACATCAGTTATTTTACTGCAAAATTGGTGACCTGAGGAGCCCATATCTAAGGGAGTGCAGTCTGGTCCAGAAGTCCCAGAGATCCGGAAAGCAGCAGATGACATCTGTGTACCCAGGCTGTGGTACTACAAGAGGCTGCATATTTTGCCAGACCAGACTGAACCCAGGTCATCGCTCTCTGGTCTTCCTTCCACGCTTCCTTCCCGGCTGTGGCTCTGGTGTTGGAGATGTGGCAGAAGGAGGAGTAGGACCTAGAGGCCGAGAAGGAGGACCATGGGTGAGGTGACAAATGTGGGTTGCACATGTGAGTTGGCCCCTCAACCCCTTATTTAGAGCTTCCACAATTAACAACTCACATAGGAGTCATTGGCCCTCCTCCATCTGCATCATTTTGCAGGCAGTTATGCCAGCAAAGTCCTCCTCCACACTGTGTGGTGTTCTGAGGGCCTCAGCAGCCTTCCAAAATAGGCCTATGGCAGCCTCCTCCAGGTTACTCCTCTTCCTGCCACTTTGTCTTTGAAGGTGGAGGGTAGGGACCTGGGTATCGGGCAGCCTGCTTGGCCCGGCCACCTCCTGGCTGAGACTTCCCTGTGTATGAAAAAGGGACATTGTTTTAGTTTTTGCATCATCAATCACAATCCTAAATGAGTACTCCTAACTAACATCTATTTAACATCATTGATTGGACAACCAGCAGTATTTAGAAGAATGCTTTACCTGGCTCAAGCTGGGCTCCTTCACATGTTGCTGCCTGGAAGGCCCAGGTTGGGCGTCAGAAGCCTCAGCTGGAGGTGAAAGAAGCGTGGAAGGAAGAGTGGAGAGTGCTGGTCTGGGTTCAGTCTGACCTGACAGAAAATGCAGTCTGTCATAGTACCGAAGCCTGGGGACATAAATGTCATCTGCAGCTCCTGATCTCTGGGAATCCTGGACCTTCTTGTGCTCCCTTAGATAAGTGCTCCTCAGGCCACCAATTAGGATCTTCAAATAGGTGATGTCTGCCGTGGGGATCACTGACTTCACAAATTGCAGCAAATTATCCAGCGCTGCCTTCCTCTTTGTTTGGTTCTTATAATCAGGGTGGTTTACCTGCCACAGACAGGGCAGCTCCCTGAACATATCTATGAAGATTGGCATAAAGTCATGATCCTTCAAGATATCCATTTTCACTGCAAGACACAACACAAGACAAACCCTAATGTCAGCCTTAAGTCTTCTAAACTTGTGCAAATACAGGCCTCAAGAAGCAGTATAGGCCCAATGTTAAATCTTACCTTCTCTATTACGATCGGCGCCTCCGTTACTCCTTCCTCCGCTCACAGATCGTACATACTACGCACGCGTATTACGCTTTATAGACACTGCGCATGCGTGAAACTCTGCCCGCCCCTGACGTTCTTTCTAGTCTATTCCCCACCCCTTCTCATTCGGCGCAGTGGGGGAAGAGCACATGGCTGAGACACAGCAGGTGTCAGATAATTACACCAACAAGGAGGAGGAAAGCCCGGAGCCTGAAACGTCCCAATCCAGAAAGAGATGATTTAAGGCATCAAATATGTCCTTTGGGGAGATGTTGAAGATGGTCGACATCCTGAAGTAGGTCGACTATGACGGGAAGTATGGACCTTACCCCAACCCAATGTCCGAAAGGCCAAGATCATGGCGAAAGTGGTCAAAAGTCTGCACTGGAATTTCGGGGTACGATGATCGAAAGATCAGCTCAGGAAGCGGTGGTCGGAACTGAAATTAAGGGAGCACGAGCAGTATAGAAGGATCAGGTGAGTGCTGCAAAAAAGTAAGTAGTTGTCCTGTGTTCCTATTCTTTATGTTTATTACGTTCGTGCTGCTCCATGTGCTTTTCTTAACTGTTGTCCAGGTTAAAATGGCTATTTTCATGTTCATGGGAACATTATTCGTTCGTATGAAACATTGTTCGTTCGGCCTAGAACACACCATTGTTTTGGCCATATGCATTTTAAAACATTTTTTATGGCCTACTTGTCTGAAAATAATTTGGTTGTGTAGATGGGTTTGTAACTAGAATGAAATGCAAACTAGATTCTGTGTAAGGAGAGGACACTCAGCAGCAGTTTTCACATCTGGACACTGGAGCACTAGTGTGGGACACAAGAACGCCCACACAGGTGCTCCAGTGTATACTATAGGGCGTGTCTCCATCTGTGAAGCTTGACAAAGGACAATAAAATTTCAACATCTTGGAACTTGGAAGCCAAAATAGACAATTGTATCCCACTTCCAAGCAATGTTTCATATTTATAGTTCTGCCATCAAATATCTGTGTGCTAAGTATACCTATTTGTTTTTACATAGGGGATAAAAGACTCGGAGGACACCCCTCATCCGAGGAGACCACAGACCCCCCACCTCTGGAAGAAGGGGAAATCCACCCAAGCCAAGCAGAGCAGGAGGAGGAAGACGTGGTAGAAATTGTCACCACAACAGGTGAGTGTCTGCGACCACAGGCTCAGATAAGAGATGGATGCCGGCATATTTATAATACATGGTGTGTTTTTGTTTCTATATTTTAGGTGATCATGATGTTGTGGATTCAGGGCATTTCACCTCTGAAAGTGCACAGATCCTGATCGGGGAGATCATGGGGTGTAATAGGGACTTGGAAAGCATCCTGAAAAACATCAATGATGTTCAAAAAAAATGAAGAACATCATTGATGTTTTAGGGAGAGTTTAAAACAAATCCAAATCCCTTTGTTTTTTTGTGAGCTAAAAATTTATACCATTTTTTGACATATTTGCGAAAAGCCAAATTTTGATGATGCACACAGTGTGTCAACATGTGTTATCTGCCTCACGGGAGATCAATGGACGCGTTTTGGGGGTGCAACCCCTTCCTCAGTAATAAAGTAGCAGTAAGGAAGGGGTTGCACCCCCAAAACACGTCCCTTGATCCCCATGATGGCAGCTAGCACATGTTGACATTCGGCAATTTGTGTGCATCTTCAAAATTTGGCTTTTCCTGGGGTGATTTCACCCCATCTGAACACAATATCAAACACAGTTTGTAAATACTCATGTCTGATATTGCCTTCAAGTTCTACCAAATGTGAACTTTGTAAGTTTAAGATTTGTGTCTTTCTTGTTGGGTTTAAACATGCCTGTTCTATCTTAAATGGACATTTCTACTTTTTCTAATGTGACCCCAAAAATTGTTATACAACAAACATGTTGGTTGGTTTTAAAAACCTTTTACAAATGCACATGTGATTGTGCTGGTATTAAAAAGATTGTTAATCAAGAATGTGTGGATTATTGTCTCAGTGCTCCAACACTTTTGACATTTTCAGGACTCACCACATTTCTGTCAGGGTCAGCTAAAATGTCACCAAAGGTTTTAGCAGTTAAAATGTTTTTTTTTATTTGAACAAGGTTTCAGACATTGTCTGGCATATTGATAGCCCCCCTACCCGCAAAGTATTCAAGGTATCTTAGACGGACATCACGGGCACTCAGGGGGGGCAAGCCAGGACAGCCACTTTCAAGCGCTGTCAGGGTTGGTTCATTTTGAATTCCAGCCTCAGGCCCAACTGAGCCAGCATAGTTGGCAGAATGTTGCCGTAAAAAGTTGTGGAGAACACAGCACGCCAAGATGATATGATTCAGTTTGTACTCCGCCATGTGTATGGGTGTAAGAAATAGGTGGAACCGGCTGGCCATGATTCCAAACGTGTTCTCAACCACTCTTCTAGCTCTGGCCAGCTGGTAATTAAAAACCCTCTGGTCCGGGGTGAGGGTCCTCATTTGGAATTGCCGCATAAGATGTTCCCCCAGCACAAAAGCTTCATCCGCAATGAAGACGAATATGAGTCCTTCCACATTGTCTTCTGGAGGTGGCAAGTCCAAGCTGCCATTCTGGAGACTCCTGTAGAACTCCGTCTGGGTGATGACTCCACCATCCGACATCCGCCCATTCTTCCCCACGTCCACATACAAGAACTCGTAAGTAGCCGACACCACCGCCAACATCACAATACTATTGAACCCCTTATGGTTCTAATAGTATGACCCTGAGTTGGGTGGTGGGACGATGTGGACGTGTTTCCCATCAATTGCCCCTCCGCAGTTAGGAAAGTCCCACCGCTGGGCAAAGTGGGAGGCCACAGTCTGCCATTCCTATGGGTTGGAAGGAAACTGTGGAGTCAAACAAGAAAAAAAAATAGTCATATTGCACATAAACAGGGAAAGCAGATTAGACACAAACATTCTTGGCCAACATCAAGATAACATTTATTTGAGGGAGTTTTTAAAGACCAAAGTGTTGGGGTGCATGTATGTTCTAAAAGCAAGTGAACCCTCGTATGATATCCTGATTAGAGTGTTCCCCAAAAACCCATTCAGATCTGGAGATCATTCCGACAAGAAATTATGACACACACAAGGCATGCAATTCAGAAATGATCCAATCCTTTACTTCCCTATTTTCACTTATATAACCAACATGACATCACAACAAAAGTCCAACCCCTTCATTAATATATGCTAAATTTACAGACATACAACTAACTAATAATAGAGCATAATTTCTTCATACAGAAACTGTCAACAAGAAAGGACTTCATGCGTCATTTCGGGGAAATCATATGATTTACAAGAATTTGAAACTAACTTTTGATAGACGTCACATATACATATTATTCTAAGATGGATACATATTTTTATAGCTAAAATGGTGGACAGCAAGCTAAAATATCCTTACAATCCCCTCTTTGATCACACATGTATATATATATATATATATATATATATATATATATATATATATATATATATGTATGATCTCACTTCCTTATCATGGTGGTATTCTCAGCCTACTTCTGATGATACATACTGAGATACGTTTTATTGGGAGATGAGGGATCTGAAATGCGAGTGGCTCTATTAATAAGGCATATAATAAGCTTGTACACAAGATAAAGGAAAAGGAAAAAGAACACAATAATGATTAAAATTATGGGAATATCCCTTATCCAAGAGAATATCCCTCCAAATCCAAAATCAACATTTCCAAAAGGACTCCAGGTCTGGGCTATGTTGCGAGCCTCTTGTTGCATCTTGGCCACCTCTTTTCTATGCTGAGCTATCACATCATAATAATCTGGTACCTCTATACTGGTATTGCGTACCCAAGTACAACATTCATAATCCTCAGTCATTTCACATAATCCTGTAAGGGCTGAACTCATGCTTTCAATGGCTAAGTCATGCAATTCTAGTTGTTTTCTAATAGCCCTAGTTTCAACATTAAGTTTAAAAATGTCATCAGAATTCTTTTCCATCATCTCATCAATAATTCCTAAATAATTATTTAACCTTTTCATCAAAACTATTCCCCATCCTGCCCAGGAAGGGAACCATGCCCAGGCCATATCCTTTTCAAGGAATAGCTCTCTCTTGTTACGATGTTTTAATGGATACCTTGGGTGTATACTAGCTTCAAGTAAATGACTCCCATCACTATCACCTATCACCCCCATTATGGGCATCAGTGAGGCCAGGTAACACCAGCCCTGGACCTCTTGTGGAATCCAGGGATAACAAATCTTTCCACAACAAACATAAGTGTGGTTACCAAAGGAGAAGGGCGTATTCACAGCAGTTTCTTATCTACTGCTGTAACTGCTGCTAAAACCTGAAACAAATGCTGTACAGGTTTACTACTTTCATCTTCAAAGGCAAGAATCTTTTCAAAATCAGCCCGTACTCTGACCTCATCGTGGTGTGTTTGATATAAAGAACAAGACTTCCCACTAGGGGCATAGCAATTAGAAATATTCAAAAAAAATTGACTACAGGTATGAGCATTTCTAGTAGAATTCCCTAAATTGAAACACCGGGTAGGATTATGACTTCTATTGATGATGTGAAAGGAAATCGAGTCATTAGTTCTTCTGCTGACATTCAAAAGGTCAAGGGGAATCTTTCCTCTCAAAAGGGGAGTAATATTTAAAGGTATAGCTATTAGGGGTATCCTAATCAGTGCTAAGGTGCAATTTGCCACAAATCCAACATTTCTGAAATCCTGATTTCTGAGCATAAGCATATTTAAATTTTAGCAAAAGCATTTTATCAGAAAAATTATCCTCAATGTCTCTCTTGTTTCTAACTTGTATCACTGTAATGTTCTCCTATGTATGTGTGTTTCCACAAATACTTTTAATGGCACCCAAATCTTCAGGATGGCAAATACAGTTAGTGAAGATCCAAGTGGGCGGGAACATATCAGGGTGATCAGGAACAGGAAGCAAAATGTTTTGCCAGAAGTCTGTGGTGAAATAAGCGAGGTCATCTTCTCTGGCCGGACCTGCTTTTCCAGGAACTCCTCCTTCATCTGCTTGGACTTCTGCTTGAGGGCCTCCTGTATTAAGGATCTCCTTCCTGCTCTTGGGGCTTTGGGCAACCTTTTCCACTCGGCTGGCATGGATCCCGGACTAGCAGTTTTCCACCAGGATAGCCGTTCTGATCACTGCAATCACCATAGTAGGAGGTCCAAAGGGATACTCTTGCTTCTTATTTCTGTTCAGCTGTTGGACCACCACGGTGTCTCCCTCCTTGAAGAGGTGAGTAGCTTCCTGTGAAGAAAAAAGAGAGGTGCGAGCAACATTTCTTTGACTGTATCCAATATTTCAACCAGTTTTCTTACATATTCTTCCTGTATTAAGTCTAAATCTTCATTTTCTACCATAAAGGTGCTCTGGCCTATGGGGTGGGGAAAAATCTACTCATCAAAACTTCAAAAAAAAACTTATTTCTGCCAGGACTGCTGGGAGGACCTTTCTCCAATTGGCAAAGGTTCCTCCTGTGGCCTTTCTTATCTTGTCTTTTATTGTTCTATTCATTCTTTCTACTATTCCTGAACTTGGAGGGTGATAGGGAATGTGAAACTTCCATTCTATCTTGAGAGTTTTTACCAAGTCCTGGCAGACCCTGGCTATAATAGCTGGACCATTAGAGAACATGTCCACAATTATCAAAAGATATTCCTGTCTTTTGCCTAGTTTGGGCCTGTGTGTGAAATCAGCCGTAACTCGTATACCTGCGTGGCCTATTCCGTGGCACTGTGAATTCACTTGCTGTTGGTATACATGGTTTCCCCTCTTTGCAGAGAAGTCCAGACCTTGGATCTCTCTACACACCCTTTCCATTCCAGTCCCTTAACTCATAATTTGATGCATAATCCTGGGGATCTGCAAGTGACTTTTCAAATGGGGATAGGTCAGGTATCAGCATAACAATTTGGATGTCTGCTGTCTGTGAGATAGCAGCTTATTTAGCAGCAGGGTCAGCCAGACCTGCTCATTTCCCCTGGCTTTCTCTGTCTGTTGGCCTGTGTGTGCTCTGCAGTGTACTATAGCCTAGAGCAAGAACCATCCACAAAAACCTTCTGTGTGTCCGGTAGTGCTGTGGACCTGGGTGATGTGTCTTGGTGAATGAGGTTTATGCAGTCATATTATGGCACAACCTCATCCTGTTCTTTTTAATCCTAAAAGAGCATTTAAAATCACCTCATATCCGCTCAAACTCTGAGCAGACATGTGCTGTGTATGTACATTTTTCAACAAGATTGACACATTGTAAGTGATGTGAAGTGTGGCGTCGTGTCCCAGAGTGAAAGAAGTGACCATCTCAACCACCATAGATCAGGACGCTTGAGCGCACCAAGACCATCTTTGAGAAAAAAAACTACAGGGCACAGTCTCCCACTATATTCCTGGGCCAGTACTCCCGCCATGGTTCTGCAATTTTCCCTGGCAAACAAGTGAAACATTTTGCCATATTCAAGGAGGCCTGAGGCTCGGGCCGGTAACCATTATACATTTCAACATGGCAAAACATGGCAAAAACATTTAACATTTCATCAGACCATTTTACAGTATCAGACCTTTCAGAGTCATTGCTTCAAAAACATTGCTTGTCTCAATATATTGTCATTGAAAGAGCAGTCAGGTATCCATTGGCGGCAGTAACCAATCATACCTAGGAAGGTGAGCATGTCCTTCCTGTTAAGTGGGCCGGCAAACCCATTCAGAGCCGCAGCTCTTTTATGACTGACTCTTCTTTCTCCTTTTGTGAGCACAAATACTCAACTGTTTGTTTGTTTTTTTTCTTTTGACAACATTGTAACTTTTTCTTAAACATTTTGTAACCACATACATGTAACCATTTCAATAAAGATAGGCTATCAGCTCGGCAGTCCTCCTCTGAAGAACTACAAATCAAAAAATCACCAACATACTGCAACAGTACAGAACCATGAGGGGCAGTCCAGGGCCCAAGGGTGACTCGGAGTACAGTGACCGTGTCTCCTCCTCTACAGGGATGAAAAAAAACATTCTTTAAATTAATCACAGTAAAAATACTCTGCATCGCATGGTATGGTGGTAAGTATTGATGACACATCAGGCACTACTTTGGCAATTGATACCACTAGGCTATTGATGTCCCTTAGGTCTTGTACAAACCTATAGTCACCATTTGCCTTTTTTTTTTTTTTTTCTTTCTTTCTTTAAGAAATCCTCTTTCTCTGTATGTATCTCCCTCTTTGTCCTTGCCCCCTTTCCTCTTTTTATAAAAGTTTCCCCTTTGATTTCCTAAGAAATCATTTTGCTAATGTGTTGATACTGGTGTTTGTTTTGGAATGTCGAAACATCCTGCTGCGTCTTTTTCAATCAACGTTTTTTTTTTTTTTTTCAAGACAGACTTTAATAAGTCTGTATTTAAAGGACTGTGCATTTCATCTTAAGTGTTAAATCCGGCGTCTTGTGTAATGAAAGGAAAACTTTATATAACTAACTGCGCAGTTACTTCCTCTTTTTTACTCCGTGCTTTCTGCTTGTTTTAAAACTACGTGTTTTGTATTCTGACCCTCTACGGCGTGCGCAGCCTCTACAGCTTTCAACTTCTGACTTGTGGTATGTAAGATTTAACCCTTAATTTACCATCCCATGACTCTGCTAAACCCATCATGGACAATGTATGGGCTAGGACACTATAGGGAGCCTAGGTCCAGCTGATCTCCACAACATATATATTTATTTATTTATTTCTAAACATTCTAATTAGATACTAAGTCTCTTTTTTCCTTTTTGCAGTATGCCAACAGGTTCAAACAGTGCCTTCAATTGCAGTAGTACTAATGCCGCAAACAATTCCCCACTATCTATTACAGTCAGTGAGATATTAGTACTTGAACCCTGTTGGCAAAAAGCCAAATGTCCAAATTTTGCACCTGACTTCCCCTTTGCAAGAGATGTCAGTAGCAAAAAGAATTATTCAAATAGCATGTTTTAATCAAAAGTTATCCTCACCAATTTATGTATTACCTTAAAAAAGTGTTACTAATGCTCTACCCATATTTTAAATGGTAAAAACGTCCCTAATGTCACAATACTTCAAAGACCGGGGACAGACTTGATAAGTCTCCCCTGCTCTTCCAATAAGTGACATTACTCCCTTCACTGTCAATCCTTCTTAAAACACAAATTTGTGTAAACCACTAATACAATCAGGACACTTTTGAAACCTTTTCTTTTTTTTTTTTTTTTATCTTCTTTCTGTTTTTTTTTACTTTCCCTAAGATGACACTGAACGTCTGATTACAGCAAGGCAAATAAAATATTTTTACTCACTGCATCAATGCCAGAATCATCCTGCCAACTATATATATATATATCTTATACTTTAGAGTCAAAGCATTTATATATAAATCATTAAAAGTCAGCATCAATACATCACCAAATATTGTAACATCACTCTACGTTTCATTATAATACAATGACAATCCAATGCAGTGGAAAGGTGTCATCTTACCTTATCTACTTATTTTATCTAAGCGACAGGAAGGCAAGCAAAGAGGTTTGGGTCTCTGGCACACTCCATCAGATATCTTTATAAAACTTCTTACAGTACTGTGGGTTTCTCAGAACCCCTTGGACTATCTCAGAGTCCTTCTTTTTTTGGAACTATCTCAGAGTTCCTTTGGAGCCCCTTGGACTAACTCAGAGCCCTCTTTGGGTTTCTCAGAACCCCTTGGACTAACTCAGAGTCCTTTCTTCCGTCACCCGAACGGACTTCTACGCTTCTACCGAGGTTCATAAATGTCTTTAACACTACACCTTCTGTTAATCCCATATAGGGAAACGGTCTTTTAAACTAAAGTCACGGCAAGAGAAATAATGTTAATTAAATCAGACTCACCCGACTTAAATAATGATTCTGACACCAAGCTGTTGGGGTGCATGTATGTTCTAAAAGCAAGTGAACCCTCGTATGATATCCTGATTAGAGTGTTCCCCAAAAACCCATTCAGATCTGGAGATCATTCCGACAAGAAATTATGACACACACAAGGCATGCAATTCAGAAATGATCCAATCCTTTACTTCCCTATTTTCACTTATATAACCAACATGACATCACAACAAAAGTCCAACCCCTTCATTAATATATGCTAAATTTACAGACATACAACTAACTAATAATAGAACATAATTTCTTCATACAGAAACTGTCAACAAGAAAGGACTTCATGCGTCATTTCGGGGAAATCATATGATTTACAAGAATTTGAAACTAACTTTTGATAGACGTCACATATACATATTATTCTAAGATGGATACATATTTTTATAGCTAAAATGGTGGACAGCAAGCTAAAATATCCTTACACAAAGTATAAGGTACACCTATCAGCTTCCCCTCCCCCTCTCATGGGCCATTTCTAACATTATAGGGTGGGGGGGAGCTCTTGGACAGGTAACCCTCTCCACTTCATTGAGAGATGAATGCCTAAATAATGTGTATTACTTTGGCCAGCCCCTCCTTACTTTACATTGGCAGCCCACTGGACAGGTAAGAAGTGTCATAATACAAAGATATAAATATACACTGTACACATTTTAGCACATTTGGACATTCTGCTATTACCTGTCAAGATAATAATAGTATACAAAACTTGCAACAGTACCATTTGAAAGTATACAGGCAGGCCCTTGCACTACATGCTTTGGGGAATTCATCCATAAATATGACCACAAAAGAGATGGCTATAGTGCGTATGGGTTTGGCAAAGTCAGCAGATAGATGATTGAGGATAGATAGAGAATTGGTATCAGCTGACTTAGCAGTTGGGGGGATGGAGGGTTCCAAATGATTTGGGGACCCCCCCAAAAAAGCCTCTGGCACTCTGCATGAATTTTAAGCACCAATCAAATTTAAAAACATTTTTGGGGGTATTTAGGGTAAAGCACTACTATGGAGCTGATAAAATACATTGTCAAGTGACTACATGAGGTGAATATAGGGCCAGGAGACCATGCTGGGGAGGTAAGTGAAGGCAAATATGCATGAAGGACAAAAAAAATAATTACATAAAAATCCAGCATGCATGAGGACAAAGGGGACATTCACAGCATATTCCAATCATGGTAATTAGGGCATGAGGAAAGAAATACAATATATTATCAAACATTAAATACAATAAAGTGTGATGTTAAAGGATAAAAATCTTACCTTAATATACTCCTTCTGCAGGACCTGGATGATGGCAGAACAGGTCTCTGGGATAATGATCCCCAGAGCTTGGGGGGAGATGCCTGTCGAGAACTTGAGGTCCTGCAGGCTTCTCCTGTCGCCAAGTACCGCAGGGTGGTGACGAGCCTCTGCTCCGGAGTGATGGCTTGCCTCATGCAGGTATCCTGCCTGCTAATATAAGGGATCAGCAAAGCCAACAAACAGTGAAATACAGGGTCTGTCATCCAGAGAAAGTTCCTGAAATCATCAGGATTATTCTCATGGATCTCACGGAGCAAAGGTATATGACAGAACTGGTCACGCTGGAGCAACCAATTCTTGGTCAATGAACTCTTCCCCACCCTATTCATGGACTGGGCTTGTGTCAAGGTAAGGACCCCAACACCAAGCCCCCGCACAGCACGAACTCTACGAGGAGTACGTATACGCAACATGGCTAGAAAATGGTCGGCTGCTCAGAACGAAGTAACAGAACGCACTGAAGAACAGCTAGGCCTGTGAAGAGCGACCTGAAAAACAATAACGAACGAACAAGAACACAATGACAAGAGTCACGCGTAACTCGCTGCACGCACTGAAGAGCAGATACAAACCCACAAGCTCAAACTGAACAGCAGAAAACGATCTGAAAGCCACGAGTCTGAAAAAGCGCGAATCGTCTCTCACCAAACTTTTACTAACACGAGATTAGCAAAAGGAGCTCAAAGGGTGCCGCGCTTGGTTCTGAACTGGCCTTTTCTAGTCTCGTCGTATGTGGTGTACGTCACTGCGTTCTTGGCGATCGGAAATTCCGAGAACTTTGTGCGACCGTGTGTATGCAAAACAAGTTTGAGCCAACATCCGTCGGAAAAAATCCATGGATTTTGTTGTCGAAATGTCCGATCAATGTCCGATCGTGTGTACAGAGCATTATACTACAAAAATGTTTATTCGCTAAAAATGAGCAAAATACAAACAACACCAATACTATAATCCCTATATTCCTAAAGAGTCCCTATAAATAGGGGAAACTCCTAACACAAACAATTCCCCAAAGATAAATTGGTGATAAAAAAATATCTCTAAAGGTATTGAAAGGGATAAATGCAGTGGGTATATCCCTCCCTCCCCCAATATAAAACACCCCCTATAAGCACCTAACAATACCCCAAGCCACCTGGGGCGAGGAAATAGGCTGGATAATTCCTAAAGGGAACAATGTGATTCCGTAAACACAGAAATGTGTCACACTGTTACATTCCAGAAATGATACAGTCTAAGCGACCAATGATGAGGTATAAAGGGAGGCCCGGAATGATAATGGAAGTATGGAATGGTAATGAAGGGCTGGGCATGACAAGGTGGAACAGGAGACAACGGAGGGTTAAAAGTAAAAGGAAGTAAGAGGGAGGGGATTGAAGTTAACTTAGGGGGTGGGGATATATAAAAGGAATAGGCGGGGTTTAAGCAGGAGCAGTGTGAGGAGACAGACAAAGGGGAAGTTGCACACAGGGGGAGAGAAGCATTTGCAGCAGCATGGCAGACATTGATTTGCTCCTAGCAAGGCTGAGGACGGCGGCGGCCATGAGGGGACAGGAATGGCTACAGGCTCAGGTAGCACCATTGCTGCTAGATGAAGCGGGGGGGTCCGGCGGGGGGGAAAGCGACGCCAAGCGCCAGGCGGTCTAGGCCGCCTGAGCGTTTTTCACCAGGCCCCTCATCCAGAGCAGCTCGCCCTAATAGGAGCCCGGGAACGGACCCGTCGGCTCCCCCAGCTAAACGGGTGGCCGCCGCCACCCCTCGGGGGACCGGGCGGAATCCTTTACAACGGCGGAGCGCGGGGGCGGGGCTTCGAGCTGTAATGGCCCGAAGCCCCGTAACAGACCAAGCTGGAAAAGGGGTAAAAGTGCAGCTGTTCAGGTTACCAGGGTCGGGAATTTGCCCGGTTCAAGTAGTTGAGGAATTTCTGCTAATTCGCCCGGTTGGGGAAGGGCCGTTGTTTGTGCATGAAGATAGGACTTTCTTATCCAGGTTTTAATTAATTGCAGTGTTTAGAAAATGCATTGGGGCTGCAGGGTTGGATAGTAGGCAATTCGCCTCACACTCCTTCCGCATAGGGGCGGCTACTGAAGCTGCCAGGTGTGGGTTGGATGAGGCAGCAATCAAGAGGATTGGGAGGTGGGAATGCAAGAGGTTCCAGTCTTATGTGCACGCTCAATTGTCATCAGATGCTGTATAAAAAAAAAAAATATATAGATATATTATGATCACATGCATTTGAGGACAGGGGTGGGGGAAGTTCACATGTTTCAATTTGTCTTCTGTTGTGTTATGTCTTTGCAGATGGGGGTCAATCACGCCTCATCTGGATCTTGGGGCACTCCTATGTTTTCTGGGGTGCAAAAAGAGGGGACGTCAGACCAGAAGGCAGGCAACTGGGGATTTCCAGGAGGGAGGCATGTATTCGCTGGTTGGGCTTTCCAGGCATGGGGTGGGGTAGAGTTGTTCAGGAAGTTGAACGACACGCTCGACTCGATTGACCCCCGGATGTTTTAGTTGTACATGCAGGAGGAAATGATCTGGGGGTCCGATCTACCAGGGAACTGGTGTCGGCCGTTAAGTGCGACTTTTTGGCACTTCGGGTGGCCTTCCCGGGCATGATCATAGTTTGGTCTGACATAGTGGCAAGGACATCATGGCGCATGGCTAGATCGGTACCTAGGATCAACAAAGCAAGAATTAAAGTAAACAAGGCGATTGGAAAGTTTGTTGTTAATAATGGGGGATTGGTGGTGAGGCACACGGAGTTGGAGGTTAATGTGGGGATGTACCTAAGGGGAGATGGGGTGCACCTTACCGCAGTAGGCATTGATCTTTGGGCTCTCGGGCTTCAGGATGGCATTGAGAGTGCATTGCGGGTGTGGAGGTGCCCTTAAGGCTAAGGGGTCATCCTTGCGGGCTGTGGCGGCATCTTTGGTCTCTGATGGTGGTACACAATGCAAAGAGGTGATGGTAAATGGTGGGGGGTTATACATAGTTGTACAAAATGTTCATTAAAAGAGTTATTTAAAGTTATTTAAAAGTTGGTTTTATACTTTTATAATAAAGGAGGCTGCTATGGCCGGTTTTTTACTCCAAAACAACTCCTGTGTGTGTTATCTAATTATTACAGATAAGAAAGGGAAAAGGGGAGTAGTAAATAAAGAGTGGGTAGTGGAAGTTGGGGATATTAGTTCCTACACTGGTCAAGGGAGGCCCGGAATGTCAATGGAAGTATGGAATGGTAATGAAGGGCTGGGCATGACAAGGTGGAACAGGAGACAACGGAGGGTTAAAAGTAAAAGGAAGTAAGAGGGAGGGGATTAAAGTTAACTTAGGGGGTGGGGAGATATAAAAGGAATAGGCGGGGTTTAAGCAGGAGCAGTGTGAGGAGACAGACAAAGGGGAAGTTGCCCACCCACCCTCCCCTTTTTTGGTTTTGTTGTGGGTATTTTCTGGTTTGCTGTTTCTGTTTTTCTTTATTATAGGTGAATGGATCACGGTCGTCATAGCAGCGCTTTATCGGCGGCATCTTTGGTCTCTGATGGTGGTACACAATGCAAAGAGGTGATGGTAAATGGTGGGGGGTTATACATAGTTGTACAAAATGTTCATTAAAAGAGTTATTTAAAGTTATTTAAAAGTTGGTTTTATACTTTTATAATAAAGGAGGCTGCTATGGCCGGTTTTTTACTCCAAAACAACTCCTGTGTGTGTTATCTAATTATTACAGATAAGAAAGGGAAAAGGGGAGTAGTAAATAAAGAGTGGGTAGTGGAAGTTGGGGATATTAGTTCCTACACTGGTCAAGGGAGGCCCGGAATGTTAATGGAAGTATGGAATGGTAATGAAGGGCTGGGCATGACAAGGTGGAACAGGAGACAACGGAGGGTTAAAAGTAAAAGGAAGTAAGAGGGAGGGGATTAAAGTTAACTTAGGGGGTGGGGAGATATAAAAGGAATAGGCGGGGTTTAAGCAGGAGCAGTGTGAGGAGACAGACAAAGGGGAAGTTGCCCACCCACCCTCCCCTTTTTTGGTTTTGTTGTGGGTATTTTCTGGTTTGCTGTTTCTGTTTTTCTTTATTATAGGTGAATGGATCACGGTCGTCATAGCAGCGCTTTATCGGCGGCATCTTTGGTCTCTGATGGTGGTACAAAATGCAAAGAGGTGATGGTAAATGGTGGGGGGCTTTCAGTATTCTGTGCCCCTCTGGTGTGTTCTGTTCTTACAGCGGAAGGCTAGGCTGGAAGACAGATGTTACACTGCGGGAAGGGTGTTGTCACCATGCTGTTTTAAATAGGGCTGGAGGCCTGGTATGGTAAAATGATGTACCGCAGTGTATGGTGTTTGGTGAAGTTTTGAAATGGAGGAGGTGAAGTTAAGAGTGCCATCAGAAGACCAAAGATTGGGAGGTGTAATGCCGCGTACACACGGTCGGACTTTTCAGCTACAAAAGTCCAACGGACGCTGACGGACTAAAGCTGGCTGGTAATCCGATCGTGTGTGGGCTTCTCCGGACTTTCAACGTACTTTTTTAGCCTCAAATCCGACGTACTTTAGATTTGAAACATGCTTCAAATCTTTACGTCGTAACTACGACGGACCCCGAAGTCCGCTCGTCTGTATGCTAGTCCTGTGGACAAAAAAACGACGCATGCTCATAAGCAAAAACTAAACGGAAGCACTCGGTCTAGTAAAACTAGTGTTCGTATTGTAGGTAGCACATTCATCACGCTGCAAAATCTGTGATCGTTGAATGCAGCGCATTTTATTTCTTCTTTACGAATGCTCTAAAGAACGAAGGTGTTTTGCTGTTCATAATCAGAGTTCTCCCAAACTGATTTCTGGATTCTTTTTCTCTTTGATCTCATGAATGATATAGTATGCTTTTTAAAAACAATGTTTCCATACTAATAATACTTTTTACTTTTTTTTTTTTTAGGTTTGTAAAGTTACCACAAAGAACCCATTATTCTAGTTTTGTTTTTCTAGTGATTATTTTTTAGTTTTTCGATAAAGTTAACCCAAAGCACCGTTTTTGGTTATGTAGATTTTTTTATTTTCAAGACTTACCACTTGAACATTATTAACATTAGTAATGTATTTTTGGTGTGTTTTTTCAAACTCAATGAGATTGTTGTCCCTTGTTAATTTAACATTGTGTGTAAAATCAATGATTTAAAAGAAAACACATAAAGTCTTTTGCTAAACTCAAAAAATATCCATTTATTCATGGTCAAAATAAAATAAAGAGGAAGTCAACGCTGGAAAAAGTCGGTGTACAAGAAAATTGGGATCTTGAGGAGTCCATATAAGAGGTAGCACAATCTGGTCCAAGAATCCCAGAGATCAACAGCACCAGCAGATGATCTAGATGTCCCCAGACTGTGGTCCTACAACAGCCTGCGTCTTCTGTCAGACCAGACTGAACCCAGGTCATCACTTTCTTCTCTTCCCTGCAGCCTTTCCTCCACGCTGCCCTGCAGCCTTCCCTGTAGCCTTCTTTGGAGGCTGTGGCTGTGGTGTTTCAGTTGTGGCAGGAGGAGGAGGAGGAGGAGGAGGAGGAGGAGGAGGAGGGGGGGCTGCCTCATGTAGTTGTGTGTTTCGGGTTAGCGTGCCCTGCAGCCCCTTCTGGATAGTTTCCCCAAATAGGCGCTCGCAAATGAGACGCTGCTCCCAATCCATTTGAAGAAGCCTGCTGGCTAAGTAGCAGCCATAGGACTCTTCTGCTTCGGGGGGGCTTCTCAAAAAACGGGTGGCCTCTTGCATGAGGCGCAGGGATGCCTCCTGTGTGACCGTCCCCTTCCTGGCCCTTTTTTTGGGAAGGTGGAATGGAAGCACTTGTGATTGGGTCATGCTCCTACTGGGCCCAGCCACCTCACTTGGCCCAGCCACCTCACTTGGCCCAGCCACCTCACTTGGCCCAGCCACCTCACTGGGACCAGCCACCTCACTGGGACCAGCCACCTCCTGCCTGACACTGGGCCCAGCCTCCTCCAGGATGATGGAGAATCCGCCCTCCTCCAGGCTGTCCATGGGCCCGGTCTCCTCCTGCCTGCCACTTTCCACACATTCCTCCTGGATGGACAAATCCTGTGTATAAAAAAAGGACATAGTTTTATTTCTTTATTTGGGGTTCATCAATGACACACAATTTGCTTCTCATGACTAGCAAATTCAATGTGAATACATCTCTTTAATAAAAGAGTCTAATCAGACACCCTAATTTTTTATAGCAGGTGCCAAACATATTTAGCCACTCCTGTCAATTGATATGTATACACAATTTTGAGGGCAAAATTATTTTAGACAATTATAACATCCAGTTAACATCATTAATATTAGTACAGTCAATATTTGTTAATATAATTTACCTGACTCCAGATGGTCAAATCCGGTTCATCCAGGATGGAAGACCCAGCTTGCTCCTCATCAGCCTCTGCTGAGGTGGAGGGAAGGGTGGAGGGAAGGGTGGAGGGAAGGGTTGAAAGTGATGCCCTGGCTTCATTCTGGTCATCAAGAAAACGGAGTTGATTGTAGTCCCACAGCCTGGGTACATAAACATCATCTGCTGATGCTCCTGATCTCCTTGATTCCTGGATCTTCTTATGCTCCCTCTTATACATGTTCCTCAAGACCCCAATTTTCTTGAGCAATGTCTCCATTGTTGCTTCCGGGATGGTCGCCTGGACAAAGGACAGAAGTCTCTCCAGCGTTGACTTCCTCACATGCTTTGCATAATACTGAGGGTGTTTCACCTCCCACAAATTCCTCATCTCTCGATATTTCGAAATAAAAGCTGTAAGGAACTCTGGATCCTTAAATAGGGGATTCATTATATCTGGAAAAGATAAAGTCACAAGACAAAAAACACTTATTATAGGTTCCTGCTAACCCCTCATCATCTTCTCCCTATGTAGGCCTCATCAATCTATCAAGCCATATAGGCCGCTTGCTACAAAGTCATGACCATAAAACCAAAAAAAAAAATTATTTAAAATTACCTTCATTTTGTAACGTCCTGGTCCACTATCACCTACGCACAGAACGTACGTACGACACGTGCGCAAGGCCCCTCTTTATACACTACGCATGTGTGAAACTCCGCCTGCGTCGCCCGCCCCTGACGTTCGAAATTAACTCATGTTCTCCGCCCCCTAATTCGACGCACAGAACGTACGTACGACACGTGCGCAAGGCCCCTCTTTATACACTACGCATGTGTGAAACTCCGCCTGCGTCGCCCGCCCCTGACGTTCGAAATTAACTCATGTTCTCCGCCCCCTAATTTGACGCACAGAACGTACGTACGACACGTGCGCAAGGCCCCTCTTTATACACTACGCATGTGTGAAACTCCGCCTGTGTCGCCCGCCCCTGACGTTCGATTTTAACTCATGTTCTCCGCCCATTTTTAGTTACGGCGCGTAGTGGGGTAAATAATGGCGGAGACACCTGACATGTTGACTACCTCAGGTAGCGAAAAAAGCCCGGAGGCTGGAACGTCAACCAGATCTGTGAGGCCTAGATTTAAGGCCTCCAATATGAGTTTTAAAGAGATGGTGGAGATGGTGGCCATTCTTCAAAAAAACGACTATGATGGGAAGTATGGGCCGTACGCACGGCCAAATTTGCGCAAGGCCAAAATAATGGCGAAGGCGGTGGACACTTTGCAGGCTTCTTTTGGGGTACAGCGCTCCAGGGATCAACTTAGAAAAAGATGGTCTGACCTGAAACTCAGGGAGCCGGATCAATACAGACGGATCCGGAAAGTGCTGAAAAAAAGTAAGTACTTGTCGTGTTTTTCTCTTGTGTTTATTACCTTGTATACTGCTCCATGTGCTTTTCCTTCCTATACGATTTTTTTTCTCATCGTTTCAAACGATCTTTTAATAAACCTCGTTACATATCTAGAGATAGCTCTATCTATCTATATATATATATATATATATATAATATATATATCTATATATATATATAGATATAGATATCTATATATATATATATATAGATATCTATATATATAGAGATATATCTAGAGATATATCTAGAGATATATCTAGATATATATATATATATATATATATATATATATATATATATAGAGAGAGAGAGAGAGAGAGAGAGAGAGAGAGAGAGAGAGAGAGAGAGAGAGAGAGAGAGAGAGAGAGAGAGAGAGAGAGAGAGAGAGAGAGAGAGAGAGAGAGAGAGAGAGAGAGAGAGAGAGAGAGAGAGAGAGAGAGAGAGAAATGTAAAACATTCTTTTGGAATATTTTAAGTTATCTTTTTTTTTTTCTTTACATTTAGTTAGATATTTAGATTTTGTTCCAGATATAGAGAGAGAGAGAGAGATCAAAAGATTATTAACTATATTTTGAGATATTGATATCTAGATATCTATCTGATATGTCTTTATAATTTTAAATATTGAGGTAAAATAGGAACTCTACACAAACCACTTCACTACAAATGTTGGCAAATTACTATGTCCTAAAATATCTGTGTGCTAAGTAGATTAAAATAATTTTTTGTTTCACATAGGGGAAAAATCACTCAGCCAACAAGAAGACAGTCCACCCCAAGCCAAACATGATTGGGAAATCAGCCCAAGCCCCACTGAGGATGTGGAGGAAGGAGAGGTGGGCGACATGGGCACCCCACCAGGTGAGTGTCTGACACACCAGCTTACGGTAATCTATGCATGGCTGCCTTTTGTTTAATGTAATTTTTCTACTCTATTTTAGGGGATCTGGTTGTGCTTGATTCAAGCAACAGTGCCACCCCCGAGGATGTGGAGGAATTATGCTACATGGGCACCCCACCAGGTCAGTGTCTGAGACAACAGCTTTATTATGGTAAGGTAAACTATGTATGTGTGCATATTTCTAAATACATTTTTTGGTTTCATTCCACTTTAGGTACAAGAAGTGACTATTTCACCTCAGAAAGTGCCCAACGGCTAATAGGTCAAATAATGGCCTGGAATAGGGACATCGATGAAATGCGCAATCGGCTGGATCGTATGCAGCAGGAAATGAAGGACATGATTGATGTTTTGGGTCGAATCTAAATGCCCTTTTTGAAACCCCAAAACATCGATCATGTCCTTCATTTCCTGTTTTGCTGACCCCATTCTGGGCCTTCTCTTTATTTTTTTGGCTGTTTAACATAATTTAAAAAAGGAGGGCTGTTTCTATAAAATACATAAAAAATCCACAAAAAAATAAAACTTGCTTTTCCAAAAAAAACAAAAAAAAATAAAACTTGATTTTAAAAAAAACAAAAAAATAAAAAAATTGATTTAAAAAAAAAAACAAAAAAATAGAAAAAATTGATTTAAAAAAAAAAATTGATTTTCCAAAAAACGAAAAAAAAAAATAAAACTTGATTTTAAAAAAAACAAAAAAAATAAAAAAAATTGATTTAAAAAAAAAAAAAATAAAAAAAATTGATTTTCCAAAAAACAAAAAAAAAAATAAAACTTGATTTTAAAAAAAACAAAAAAAAAAAAAATTGATTTAAAAAAAAAAATAACACTTGATTTAAAAAAAAAACCAAAAAAAAAAAAAACTTGATTAAAAAAAAAAAAAAAACCAACAAAACAAAAAGGCTGTTTGCGAAAAGCCAAAAAGCCAAAAATATTTTTTTGTGGATTATGTATAAATATTTAAATATAATTATATTTTTCAAAATTATTAAGATATCATTATATTTTTGTCTATGAACATTTTATACTAAATGCATAACTGAATGCATAACAACGATTAATAAAAACATCTCCTTATAGGAATTAAATAAATGTGTGGTTTGTTATTTCAATGCTCAGTATCAGTTTGGTTATAATTGTCAAAAAGTAAGTTGTTTACAGTGGCAATGGAGCTTATTTAGACATTGAAAATGAAAATACAGTTGGCACTACAACTGCTCGACCATAACCTAGGAGAAAGCCCAAAAGAAAGGCAAGCAATAAATATAATTCAAGATTTCATCAATATTTTTTTTATTGTAAAAAATTAAATATCCTGGCCCATTGCAATGGCCCCCCTACCCATAAAATAATTAACATATTGCTGTCTAACTTGACGGGCACTTTGGGGGGCCAAGCCAGTACGGACAGTATCCAGGCCCATAAGGTTGTCATCTATAAGTCCGGCCTCAGGCCCAACTGTTCCTATATAATTCAGAGAATGTTTGTTTAAAAAGTTGTGCAGAATGCAGCACGATAAAATGATAAAACGAAGTTTGTATTCCGCCAAATTAATGGCTGTTTGAAACAGGCGGAACCGGCTGGCCAGAATTCCAAACGCATTCTCAACCACTCTTCTAGCTCTGGCCAGCCGGAAATTAAAAACCCTCCTCTCCGGGGTGAGGGTTCTTTGGGGGAATGGCCTCATGAGGTGCTTGCTCAGAGCGAAGGCTTCATCGGCAATGAAGACAAAGGGGAGTCCTTCCACATTATCCGCATCAGGTGGCAATCCCAGGCCACCACTCTGGAGACGCTGGCAGAACTCCGTCTGGGCAAATACTCCTCCATCCGACATCCGGCCATTCTTCCCCACGTCCACATATAAAAATTCATAGTGTGCCGACACCACCGCCATTAAAACAATACTGTGGAACCCTTTATAATTAAAATAGTATGACCCCGAATGGGGTGGTGGCACGATGTGGACATGTTTCCCATCTATAGCCTCTCCACAATTGGTAAAGTCCCAACGGCTGGCAAAATGGGATGCCACAGTCTGCCATTCCTGTGGCATTGAAGGAAACTGGGGAATCAAACAAGAAAACCAAAATCAATTAATTTGGAAGCTAACATTGCAAGAAAATTATACAATTAAAAACATTATTCCCCAGCATCAGTATAACATTAAATAATTTAATTCTTCTGGAATAACTAATATGGAAAGGCACACTTATCAGATTGCTCACCCCCTCTGATGGAACATTGATTACATTTTAGGGGGGTGGGAAATCCCTAAAACAGATTACTTTTAGGACACGCAGGAATTTAGGGACTAAAAAGGCTACAAGACTGCAGTTGTCGCACTCTGCAGGTGCAGTTGCTAACCAGCTTACAGTAAATGAGGTAATGTAAAAAGGCATTCATGTTGCAAGGAGTACACAATCACATGCAAGGGCAATTAATGAAAACAATTTGAGGCTTGCATATGATTTGATGATGGAAATCAGCAGAGCTTCTGCTCATTTACTAAAGCACTGGAACAAATGCACTTGTAGAGTGCACATGCATTTTGCAAAGTGCAACATAGATTTGCTTTAGACAAATCAACACCACAGAACATTCAAGCAAATTTTTACGAGGGTGGGGGGGTGGGGGGTTGGGAAATCTAGCTAATTGCTAATTATCAGCACACTATTTGGAGTGAGTTTAGGTGGGGGGTGGGGGGTTGGGAAATCTAGCTAATTGCTAATTATAAGCACACTATTTGGAGTGAGTTTAGGTGGGGGGTGGGGGGTTGGGAAATCAAGCTAATTGCTAATTATCAGCACACTATTTGGAGTGAGTTTAGGTGGGGGGTGGGGGGTTGGGAAATCTAGCTAATTGCTAATTATAAGCACACTAAATACACTCAAACAAAATACATTCAAAATGAGTAGACTAGGTGGATATGTTCCCATCATTGCATGCTGGGGAGGTTATTGAAAGAAAATATACATGCATGACAAAAAAAAACAGGAAAAAAATCCAGCATGTGTGAGGATAAAAAGGGGACATTCACACTATATTGCAATGATGGTAAGTAGTGTTTGAAGCAAGAAATACATTACATTATCAAAGATTACATAAAAGAACATGTGATGCTAATAAAAGAAAAATATCTTACCTTAATATAGTCCTTCTGCAGGACCTGGATGATGGCAGAACAGGTCTCTGGGATAATGATCCCCAGAGCCTGGGGGGAGATGCCTGTCGAGAACTTAAGGTCCTGCAGGCTTCTTCCTGTGGCCAAATACCGCAAGGTAGCAACCAGCCTCTGCTCCGGAGTGATGGCTTGCCTCATGCAGGTATCCTGCCTGCTGATATAGGGGGTCAGCAAAGCCAACAAACGGTCAAAAACGGGGTCCGTCATCCGGAGAAAGTTCCTGAAATCCTCAGGATTATTCTCACGGATCTCACGGAGCAATGGCATGTGACAGAACTGGTCACGCTGGAGCAACCAATTCTTGGTCCATGAACTCCTCCTCGCCCTGTTCATGGACTGGTCTTGGTCTGAAGAATAAACTACAGCACCAAACACATACAATGCACGAGCTCGACGACGAGTACGTACAGGTAACATGGTTTCAAAACGGTCGGCTGGTCAGAACGCACTAAACAGAACGCATTGAAGAACAGCAAGGCCTGTGAAGAGCGACCTGAAAATCAGGAACGAGCGGCCAATAAAACAAAGATTTCTCAATGCCAACTGACCAAACGCACTGAAAAGCAGATACAAACCTCACAAGCACAGACTGAACAACAGTTAAAACGAACTGAAAAATACGAGTCTCACAAGCGTCTCTCACCAAACTTCTACTAACACGAGATAAACACGAGATTAGCAGAAGGAGCCCAAAGGGTGTCGTACGGGCTATTGAACTTCCGTTTTATAGTCTCGTCGGACTTGGTGTACGTCACCGCGTACTAGGCTGTCGTACTTTTGTGTGGTCGTGTGTAGGCAAGTCCGTTCGTTAGAAAATCAGCCGCAAGTCCGCCGAAGGTACGCCGGAAGTATGTCGGACAGGCTGTCGGACTTTTGTAGCTGAAAAGTCCGACCGTGTGTACGCGGCATAAGAACTGTCAGTTAAAAGTTATATATAGTTGTACAAAATGTTCATTAAAAGAGTTATTTAAAGTTATTTAAAAGTTGGTTTTATACTTTTATAATAAAGGAGGCTGCTATGGCCGTTTTTTTACTCCAAAACAACTCCTGTGTGTGTTATCTAATTATCATAGATAAGAAAGGGAAAAGGGGAGTAGTAAATAAAGAGTGGGTAGTGGAAGTTGGGGATATTAGTTCCTACACTGGTCAAGTCATACCACAGTCAATCACACAGTCAGTCAAAAATAGACTAATCATAGATGGGGACACACTGAGAAAATGGATAATCCAAAAATTGAAGACAATTAGGGGAGAACATTTTTTTTCCTCACGAAGAAAGAAAGGTTGTTATTGTATCCTCGAATGTATGGAAACTCCTGCTGTTTGATCCTGATAGGTAATAAACATGTGGTTAAATGATGGCAGACACTGATTACAGATGGATGAATCACTAAGCATTTCAATCCCGACCTTGTCAGGTATATAACATAAGCAGGAACGATCACATAGGTACTGTCAGTGTAACCAAGAGCCAGGGTTCCCGCAGCATGTAGGTATAACATCCAAGCAACTGTAATAATACATTTACATGGTGTACACAGAGAACTCTCCAATGTGAAATGAGATTCATTTAAATAAAGGAATTGTCAAAAACTGTCTCTTGTCATTTTTAACATTTTTGACAGTTTTTTAGTGAAATGGTAGGGGTAAGTACCCTCTTATCATTTCACACAGGGGGAGGGCCGGGATCTGGGGGTCCCCTTGTTAAAGGGGGCTTCCAGATTCCGATAAGCCCCCCGCCCGCAGACCCCCACAACCACCGGCTAGGGTTGTGGGGATGAGGCCCTTGTCCTCATCAACATGGGAAAAAGGTGTTTTGGGGGGCTACCCCAAAGCACCCTCCCAATGTTGAGGGCATGTGGCCTGGTACGGTTCAGGAGGGGGGGCCACACTCTCACCCCCCCCTCTTTTCCTGTGGCCTGCCAGGTTGCGTGCTCGGATAAGGGTCTGGTATGGATTCTTGGGGGGACCCCACGCCGTTTTTTTTTTTTTTTGGCGCGGGGTTCCCCTTAAAATCCATACCAGACCTGAAGGGTCTGGTATGGAATTTAGGGGGAACCCCACGTCATTTTTTTTTAAATTTTGGCCGGGGTTCCCTTTAATATCCATACCAGACCTGAAGGGCCCCTGTGGGGAATTCCCATGCCATTTTTATCAATGAACTTCTATGTGTATTGTCGGTAATGCAATAGCCGCGAGTAGTTTTAAATGGGTTTTTTCCTTCGAAATGTCATTTTCCTGTCAGACTGTTCTAAACACGGGAAACATGCGCCCCTTTACAGGCATACTATAGACACCCCCCAGGTACAAAATTTAAAGGGATATTACACTTTTATTGTTTGACTTTAAGCATTATTAAAATCACTGCTCCTGAAAAAACGGCTGTTTTTAAAACTTTTTTTTGCATTGATCCATGTCCCCTGGGGCAGGACCCAGGTCCCCAAACACTTTTTATGACAATAACTTGCATATAAGCCTTTAAAATTAGCACTTTTGATTTCTCCCATAGACTTTTAAAAGGTGTTCCGCGGCATTCGAATTTGCCGCGAACACCCCAAATTGTTCGCTGTTCGGCGAGCTTGCGAACAGCCAATGTTCGAGTCGAACATGAGTTCGACTCGAACTCAAAGCTCATCCCTAGTCTCCATGTTGAGGTCAATCATGTTGATAAATTCAGAATAGATGTATCATTAGGTTCATCAAAATCATCAGGTTCCAAAAAAGGATTGAAAATTACCCCCCCATCCTTTGCCCCACATATTGAGGGTATGCATCCTTGTGGACATTGCTCTATTTGTAAATTTGTCACGATAACAAGTACTTTTAAGGACTCTGGTGGCAGTCAAACATACAGGATCAAGCCTTTTGTAAACTGTTCCACAACCCACATTGTCTACCAGATTGTTTGCCCTTGTGTTAAAATATATGTGTGTAAGACAATTAGGTGCCTTACACACGGACGGCTATTCTGCCGCAATTAAAAGCAGGTTTTTTTTCTGTGAAATTCAAGACTCCAGGCACTGCGATCAGCTGCATGTGTACATTGTGATTACCTGCGTTTACGTGCGTTTTCACGCGGTTGCGTTTAGCTGCGGTAGTCAATGTTTTTGTTTGATCCTGAATCTACCATGATGCATTTCGGTCCTCTGCAGTTCAAATCATGTATTTCCTGTCTCTTTGTGTACTGGCTGAGTGTTGGAGTTTTGCAGTGAGAGGAGTGTTCTTTCGATTGTGCTGAAATCTTTGAAGATGAATGCATCTATGGGTAGTTTGATGGCAATGCTCATATTGCTGTTGATGAGAATGAAGAGGAGAAGAGCGATCGAGCGAAGGAGATGTCCCCGTTGTTACTGGGTGCACCCTTTAACCTCGCAGCGTCTTTCGATCAGCTACTTTGCCCTCATGTATGGTGAACTGAGAGCTCATCAGGACAAGTTCTACAACTATACGAGGATGTCGGTAGCGAGTTTTGACGAACTGTTGGGACTTGTTCAAAGACGCCTTACCAGACAAAGGACCAACATGAGAAGATGCGTTAGTGAGGAAGAGTGGCTGTTATTGACGTTCAGGTTGGTTTTCCATATCTTTAACATATACTTACATTCAAGCACATGCAGGTTTATATTATTGACAATAGTGTGTGAGTTACATCTATATATATTTCATACTTTTTTCTATTTTCTGAATGCTTCCCAATTTTGTATTGCAGATACCTTGCCACTGGAGCAAGTTTTACCTCCCTTCATCACCAGTTCCTCATGGGAATTTCAACAGTGTCGACTGTAGTGCATGACACCTGTATTTCCATTTCGGAGGAGCTTAAGAGTACAGTAATGCCGAAACCTACAGCCAGTCTGTGGGAAGAGATTGCAGAGGAATTTTGGGAGAAGACAAACTTCCCAAATTGTTTCGGGGCCTTAGAAGGGAAGCATATCAGGCTCATCAAGCCACCAAACTCTGGTTCCCGCTGTTTCAATTACAAGAAGTATTTCTCCATTGTCCTGCTGGGACTGAGTGATGCAAACATGCGCTTTATATCGGTGGATGTTGGTGCTTATGGCAGTTCTGGAGATTCCAGAATTTTTCGTAATTCCATGATGGGCCAGCGGTTGCTGTATGGAGATTTTAATGTCCCACAGGCAAGACCTCTACCTGGTACTGCTGGACTGGATCTGCCCTTAGTAGTCCTAGGAGATGAGGCATTTGCCCTATCCACCCACCTCCTAAGGCCCTATACCAGGCATGGTCTTACTGCCAAGAAGCGTATATTCAATTATCGTCTGAGCCGTGCACACAGGATGGTGGAGTGCGCATTCGGTATTTGTAGCGCAAAATGGCGTGTACTGTTGACTGCAATGCACCCATAAGTGGATCATGCAGTCAATTTTGTTTTGGCATGCTGTGTTCTCCATAACTTTGTAAGGGGAAAGGAGATTACACCCAATGAATCGACGTTACCTTTTTAGAAGAACACATAGGGCATGTTACTACTACTCGGCCAAGCAATCATGTGCTACAAGTCCATAAACACTTCAGTGATTATTTTCTTAGTGATGATGGACAGCTACCGTGGCAGTATGATTTTGTGTAATATTTTATTTAACCATTTGCATCACCCTGCTTGTTATTACTGTTTAAAGTTTTGTTGAAATAAAGTAGTTGACAACTTTGTTCAATTAAATTGGATTTTTATTTTTATCTTTGCTATGTAATAAAATGTAAGGGTATAAAAAATAGAAAAACCTTACAAAAACATAGATGCTTGCATCTGTAGAAATTTTTTTTATTATATTTTTATTCCTTTGGAATGTTTAGATGTTTTTTGTTTTTTTTTCAAGTACAACAGGAATTGGTACAACAGAGAACTTCCTATAAAATATAGAATGACTCAGTAGAACAGATAGATAACATTACAAAAAATAACTTATGTAAAACTCTCAAGCGACTCAGTAGAACAGATAACATCCCAAAAAATCCCTTATGTGAAGCAACCACAAATATAGAGTATTCCATAAATATAGAGTAAGGTGTTGTAAACATTTTTTGTGTAAAGCAGGAATCTTCAAACTACGGCCCTCCAGCTGTCATGATGGGAATTGTAGTTGCATAACAACTGGAGGGCTATAGTTTGATGACCCCTGGTGTAAGGAAGTGCTTCAGTGTGTGTCCAACATCCTCCTTAGAGATGGCCCCTCTGAAAAAGTGTCAGAAACCTAACCTTGGTCTCCTTAATTGAAAGGGGTTGTAAACATTACTTTGTGTAAAGCAGAGCTCTTCAAACTACGGCCCTCCAGCTGTTGCGGAACTACACATCCCATGAGGCATTGTAAAAACTGTGAGATTCACAGACATAACTATGCATGATGGGAATTGTAGTTGCAGAACAACTGGAGGGTCATAGTTTGATGACCCCTGGTGTAAAGGTATAATTAAGTGCTTCAGAGTGTGTCCAACATTCAGAAACTGAAAAATAAAACAGTCATTAAAATAATAAACTAAAATAATTAACTACAAGTTTTCATACACTGGGTAAGTGGAACGCAGGGAAGAATGGCTTGGTTCACTGCCAACATCTATAGGTGATCCTGATTGGGAAGATGAGGGTGAACTGACTGGGTGTGACTGCGCATGCATTCTTTGAAAACCAGGATTAGATGGGAAAGGTGTATATGTTGGTGGCGGTCCTGCGTATGGGTTAATGGCTGGTGTGGTCTCATGGTACTGATGACTTGGCATTGGTTTATTAAAAGAGCCACTAGATGTATTCAAACCAAGACCCCATGGCTGAAATCTTGGATATTGGCATTGCTCTTTGCAAGCAGAAACTATATACGTAAGATAGGCATGTATATCACCCCTGACTTCAGTACGCTTATCAGGAGGAGTCTCCCTGACTACACACAGTAACATTCTCAAAATTATCACATCAGGGTCTGAGATGTTGAGGAATTCATCAACTTTTGTGGCAGGTTGTTCTGATTGGTTTCTCATTTCTTGAATTATATGATCGAAATATTCCTCAAAAGGTGGCTCTTGCCGGGATGTTCGACGTGTGGTGGAAGTAGACCGGGAAGTAGACCGGATTCTCCTATTAGGATTTGCCTGCAAATAGATAGAATATATAGATTATGCTTCTGATGTGGAGGTCACACTTGGTGGAGAACATACCGATAAACCTGATGCTTGCCCAAATATTGAAGTCGTGTCAGAGCTTGCAGCACCTATTTTTGAATTGATCGGACACAGGCCTTTTTTTTTCCCCAAATAAATAAAAAAAAAGATGCCACTGTATTAGCAGCAAGACCTCCAAAGCAAAAAGTAGTGATTTGGTACTTTGCCCGAAAAAAAAAAAGAAACCATTTTGTATTAACAGCAGCAGCCATTGTAAATTCAGTTATAAGTTTATTGTGGATGGAGGTTGTGACATTTTGAAAATACATACCGCAGGTTCTTGAGTGACCGGTTGATAATCTTGGGATGAAACTGTCTCTGAATTGGTTTCTTGACTTTCTTGGTCAGCGTGATAATTTTCTGGTGACGAACATGCACGCCTTGCTCTTGCTGGAACACTGGAGACAGTTCTAGGTAAGAATAACAACAGTACAAGTAAGAAAATAAATAAATACCAGAATACTGTCATGTGTACACTACAGAGTAGACCTCTATCTGGAGCTGGGGAGGAACATTTTTAAACAAAAAAGGGGGTTTAAACACCATTTAAAATGGAGTGGTGTGCTGGCAAGACATGAACAAAAATCCTGCTAGCAGCAGAGTGGTGAAGGAGCAGTGTGTATCAATGTATCATTAAAATCAATCAATGGGACAGTGCGGCTATACTGCCCACAAAGTAAAATTAAGTGAAAATATATTTATATAGATATATATATATATACTTACGAGCGCATCTCGGTGGTGCGCCTCAAAAATGACAAAGCCTCTGCATGGGGTTTAGGCCTACGACGAGTTGAGGGTGCTCTGCTTCTCTCTGCAGACCTCTCTTCGTTTAGTTCCTTCTTGTACCGGTTCCGTAGGGACCTCCACCGTGTATAAACCTCCTTTCCTGCAATATATAATTCATTGTATAAATTTGTTATATATCAAACATAACGCATTAGGAACAAAAGTTGAGAGAGATATGCTCTCACCCCCACCCAAGAAACACTTATAGGGGAGACACCAACCATTTGATTTCCCATTAGTACTGACCCCTCAATGCAAGTGACATGAATAAAGTAATCATAACTCTGACTGCTACTGTCACTGGTCCCCAAAACATACATAGACACGACAAACGTCGCACTCACCTCAGTTATCCTGTTCAGTTGCAGACAGATCGTCCCAGTGCGGTGTGACAAATCTGTATACTTCCTCCCACTTTGATCTCTTCAACACTCGGTCGGCATATCCTGGGCATTCTGAGTCCCATAACTCCGGTTGGGCATGCACCAGGGCTATGATGGTCTCATGGGAGATATCTCGTGCTGCCATGCTGCCTTCTCCTCTATCCCTCTGTACTTCCTGTGTAATTTCCCAGGTAAACCTGCTGCTTCTATGATGTGCTTCCTGTTTTTTTTTTTTTCTCACGCTGCTATCTGCAGTTGACACAAAAGACTGCGATTACCTGCAGTTATCTGCAGATAGCTGCGATAAATCGCTCCTGGACCCAGTCAATTCTATTTTTTCTATTCGCACGGAACCGCATGTAACAAAATCGCAGCTAAACGCAGTGTGTGAATGGGCCCATAGGAAAGCATTGTGTGCTTTTAGCTGTGGTAGAAATCTAGAAAATCCACTGCTAAAAGCAGCATTCTATCCGTCCGTGTGAAAGGGGCCTTAGAGAATTTCGTAAAAAACTGGGTGAGCACATCTCTAGTATAGTTACAAAAGATGATACATCACCAGTAGGGATGAGCTTCGTGTTCGAGTCGAACCCACGTTCGCCGAATTGCGAACGATATGGGCCGTTCATGCCAAATTCATGTGGTGCGTCACGGCCCATAATTCACTGCGGCATCGCAGTGCATTGCTGGCTGATGATTGGCCAAGCATGCACTATGACCCGCATGCTTGGCCAATCACAGCGCCGTCTGAACAGAGAGCCTTTGGCCAATTATGGCTCAGGGGATTTAGTACATGCCCCACACTATATAAGGCCGCCTGCACGGTGGCCCTGTGTAGTGTGTGTTCCGGCGTTGAAAGAGATAGACAGAGAGACAGTGTCATTTGATTTGAGTTAGATAGATTAGGCAGAACAGTCAATCAGTTTAGCTGCACTTACAGTGTATTGTGTATATATATGCATCCCAGGTGTTGCATATATATATATATACACTGTATTCAGTTTAGCTAGATCTGTTCCTGTTATTTTCCTACTGACAGGCAGGCTTGTCTTGTTACAGTATTTACAGCTACCTGAAGAAAATTTCTGGTGTTCTTTTGATCCTATTAGTACCACAGTAAGGCAGCTAGACTATTTACAGTTAGTGCAGTGCGTCCTGCTCACAGTGTTCAGTTAGATCCGTTCCTGTTATCTTCTTACTGACAGGCAGGCTTGTCTTGTTACAGTATATACAGCTACCTGAAGAAAATTACTGGTGTTCTTTTGATCCTATTAGTACCACAGTCAGGCAGCTAGACTATTTACAGTTAGTGCAGTGCGTCCTGCTGACAGTGTTCAGCTAAACCTACAAGTTAGTGGGGTGCGTCCTGCTCACAGTGTTCAGCTAAACCTACAAGTTAGTGCGGTGCGTCCTGCTCACAGTGTTCAGCTAGATCCGTTCCTGTTATCTTCTTACTGACAGGCAGGCTTGTCTTGTTACAGTATTTACAGCTACCTGAATAAAATTGCTGGTGTTCTTTTGATCCTATTAGTACCACAGTCAGGCAACCAGACTATTTACAGTTAGTGCAGTGCGTCCTGCTCACAGTGTTCAACTAAACCTACAAGTTGGTGTAGTGAGACCTCTGCACAGTGTTCATCTAAAGCTACAAGTTAGTGCAGTGCGTCCTGCTCACAGTGTTCAGCTAAAACTACAAGTTATTGCTGTGCGTCCTGCTCACAGTGTTCAGCTAAACCTACAAGTTGGTGTAGTGAGACCTCTGCACAGTGTTCATCTCAAGCTACAAGTTAGTGCAGTGCGTCCTGCTCACAGTGTTCAGCTAAAACTACAAGTTAGTGCTGTGCATCCTGCTCACAGTGTTCAGCTAAAACTCCAAGTTAGTGTGGTGCGTCCACCTCACAGTGTTCAGCTAAACCTACAAGTTATTTTTTTGCGAGCTCTGCACAGTGTTCACCTAAAGCTACCTGTAGAAGGTTGGTGTTGTTTTCCTGATCCTATCACTGCCGCAGGCAGCTAAAAAAGCTACAAGTTAGTTTCTTGCGAGCTCTGCACAGTGTTCAGCTAAAGCTACCTGTAGAAGGTTGGTGGTGTTCTCATACTACAGGCAGGCAGTTGATTTTGCTAGCTGCAGTATCAGTACATCTCTGTGTCTAATGCTGGTCATAGAGACAGTGCATCCTCATCAGCACGTGGCCGTGGGACACGCTTGGCCTTTTTTTCGGCAGCTGGCCCTGTTGAGCCGCAACATGCGGAAGACTTGGTCGAGTGGATGACCAAGCCGTCCTCATCCTCCTCATCCTCTCTCACCCATGCCCAGGGTACTTTGTCTGGCAAAGCAGCGGCCTCCTCCCTTGGCTCAATGTCATCAGTGACTCCTTCCCTAGCCCCACCATGTCCTCCTGAGGAGTCCCTCGAACTGTTTGACCACAGTGTTGGGTACATGCTCCAGGAGGATGCCCAGCGTTTGGAAGGCTCTGATGATGATACTGAGCTCGATGAAGGCAGTAACATGAGCATGGACAGAGGGGGTGCCCAAGAAGGACAGCAATCTGGCAGTCATGCTCCCCCTGCTGCAGCATACTTCCAGGTTTGCTCCAGTGATGAGGAGGGAGGGGATGATGAGGTCACTGACTCAACGTGGGTTCCTGATAGGAGAGAGGAAAAGGAGGAGGAGGAGGAGGCGGCACATCACCAACGAGGCAGGATATCCTCCAGGGGCCAGCCTAAGGGCAGCACATTGACTGCATCACACCCCAAAGCTTCACATGTGCAGGGCGCTGCAGTCTCTGCGCGTTATCGTATCTAAAAGACCCACACCAAAGAACAAAGAGGACCTCTCCTTGCTCCTCATCAGCTGAGATCTCCAACCCCACTATACCTTTAGTCCTCTCTGAGACCTGCACTGAGAGGAATGAAGGTGTAGAATTAGGTGTGTCACAGCCAAGTACTTGTGGGCAATCTGCTTTTGGTACACCAACGTCAGATTGTACCAGGCAAATTTCGGCTGCTGCACCGCCGAAAGAAGTTTGCTCCCAGCCAGCCACATGTGCAGCATTTGAATGCTAGCTTGGCAAAATTGCTAGCACTTCAACTGCTGCCTTTTCAGTTGGTAGACTCTGCCCCCTTCCGTGAGTTTGTGGAATGTGCGGTTCCTCAGTGGCAGGTACCCAAACGGCACTTTTTCTCACGGAAGGCGATTCCGGCTCTCTACCGCCATGTGGAAGGCAATGTCCATGCCTCGCTGGACAGGGCGGTCAGCGGTAAGGTGCATATTACCACTGACTCATGGTCCAGCAGGCATGGACAGGGACGTTACCTAAGTTTCACGGCGCATTGGGTGACTCTGCTGGCAGCTGGGAAGGATGCAGGACAAGGTGCAGTAGTGTTGGAGGTTGTTCCGCCACCACGCCTCCAAAATGCTAATGATTGTGACACACATCTCTCCTCCACCCCCTCCTCTTCTTCTTCCTCCATGGCCTCTTCCTGTGCTTTGTCCTCGGAACCAGCGGTGCTCCGTAGCCGTTCAAGGGGCTACGCAAGTACGCAGGCCAAAAGATGCCCTGCGGTGCTTGAGCTGGTGTGCTTCGGGGACAGGAGTCACACTGGGGCAGAGGTTCTGTCAGCTCTGCAGGGGCAGGTTCAGAGGTGGTTGACGCCATGCCAACTTAAGGCAGGAATGGTGGTTTGCGACAATGGCACCAACCTCCTCTCTGCCGTCCGACAGGGACAAATGACCCATGTGCCCTGTTTGGCTCACGTCCTTAACTTGGTGGTGCAGCGGTTCTTGGGCAGGTACACGGGCTTACAGGATGTCCTGATGCAGGCCAGGAAAGTCTGTGTGCATTTCCGCTGGTCATATAATGCCAGTGCTCAGCTGACGGACCTCCAAAAGGAGTTTAACCTGCCCAAGAACCGCCTAATCTGTGACATGCCCACCAGGTGGAACTCAACGTTGGCTGCAGCGGCTGCACACGCAGCAGAGGGCCATCAATGAGTACCTGTGCGACTATGGCACCAGGACAGGGTCAGGGGAGCTTGTTTTTTTTCCCCACGCCAGTGGGCCATGATCAGGGATGCATGCACTGTCCTGTCACCATTTGAGGAGGCCACGAGGATGGTGAGCAGTAAAAGTGCATGCATCAGTGACACTGTCCCCCTTGTCCACCTGTTGGAGCACACACTGCGTGGAATAATGGACAGGGCACTTGAGGCAGAACAGAGGCAGGAAGAGGAGGACTTCCTTAGCTCTCAAGGCCCCCTTTATCCAGACAGTGTTCCTGCGTGCCCGCCGATCACACAGGAAGAGGACGAGGAGGAGGAAGAGGAGGAGGAGGAGGAAGATTGTGTCAGTATGGAGGTGGAGCCTGGCACTCAGCATCAGCAGCAGTCTTTAAAGGATCAGTCCCAAGAAACACATGGACTTGTACGTGGCTGGGAGGAGGTGCCTGCAGACCATGTCGTCCTTAGTGACCCAGAGGACTCCGGACTGAATGCCTCAGCAAACCTACGCTGCATGGCCTCCCTGATCCTGCAAAGCCTGCGTAAGGATCCTCGTATTCGTGGTATCAAGGAGAAGGACCAATACTGGCTGGCAACCCTCCTTGATCCACGTTACATGGGTAAGGTTGCAGACCTTATCTTGCCATCGCAGAGGGAGCAGAGGATGAAACATCTTCGGGAGGCCTTGCAGAAAGGTCTGTGCAACGCGTTCCCAGAGACTGGGAGGTTACAAACTGGACAAACTGTTTCTGGACAACGTGTTGCTGAGGCTTCGGGCAGTCAAAGAAGGAGCGGTGGAGAAGGTGGCCGTCTGACCGATGCGTTCAGATAATTTTTTGGTCCGAAGCCCCAAGGTATGATCGGTTCCAGCAACCATCGCCAGCGTCTGTTTTACATGGTGCAGGAATACCTAGGGGCAAGATCTGACTTGGACACCTTTCCCACCGAAAATCCTCTGGGTTACTAAGTCTTGAGGATGGATCACTGGCCAGAGCTTGCACAGTATGCAATTGAGCTACTGGCCTGTCCTGCATCCAGCGTTCTTTCGGAACGCACATTGAGTGCTGCTGGAGGCTTTGTAACCGATCACAGGGTGCGTCTGTCCACCGACTCAGTCGATCGACTGACCTTCATAAAAATGAATCAGTCTTGGATCACCACCAGCTACCAAGCACCTGATGCTGATGTAACCGAATATTTTTTTTTGAAATCTCAGATCCCTTCAAAGACTGCCTATACTGATGCTGAGTGACTATCCCTGAGAAATTATCCTCTTCCTCCTCAATCATCACGCTGATAGCTTGTAAGAACATTTTTGGTTCTGGGCGCCACCACCAGTGCCTAAGGCACAATTTTTCAGCCCCTGTTTAACAGGGGCGTGTAATTACAATTTTTGATGCAATACTTTGCAGCAGGGCTCATTCAGCATTCCAACTAGAGTATCTGTGAGGGGTTGCAGTGTTGTGGCACAAGCACCAGTGCCTAAGGCCCAATTTTTCAGCCCTTGTTTAACAGGGACATGTAATTACAATTTTTGATGCAATACTTTGCAGCAGGGCTCATTTCAGCATTCCAACTAGAGTATCTGTGAGGGGTTGCAGTGTTGTGGCACCAGCACCAGTGCCTAAGGCTTAATTTTTCTGCCCCTGTTCAACAGGGGCATGTAATTACAATTCTTGATCTAATATTTGATAACCCTTCCCTATGTTTTCCAAAAGATTTTTTGGCTGGAGCTAAACACGTTAAAAATGTACCCGTTCAAAATTACAAACAGATTCTACTTAACAACAAACCTGCAGTCCCTGTCTTGTTTGCACCGCCTGTATACTGCTGTTCAGAGTATATAGGGCCTGGTGGCCCCACACCTTTCCTTATTTTAATTTGGGTGAGGGGACTGGGGGGTACCCATGCCGTTTGTCTCACTGATTTTCATCCATATTGCCAGGACCGGACATTACATTAAACCCGCAAGCAGTTTTAAATGAGATTTTTTCCTTTAAAAATGACATTTGATGCAGGGACTGTTCTAAACATGGGAAACACGCGCCACTTTACAGGCATACTATAGACACCCCCCAGGTACGATATTTAAAGGAATATTTCACTTTTTTTTTTACTTTAAGCATCATTAAAATCACTGCTCCCGAAAAAACGTCCGTTTTTAAAAGTTTTTTTTGCATTAATACATGTCTCCTGGGGTAGGATCCGGGTCCCCAAATGCTTTTTAGGACAATACCATGCAAATTAGCCTTTAAAATGAGCACTTTTGATTTCGAACGTTCGAGTCCCATAGACGTCAATGGGGTCCTAATGTTCGGGGGAATTTTCGGTCCGTTCGCAGGTTCTGGTGCGAACCGAACCGGGGGGTGTTCGGCTCATCCCTAATCACCAGTAGCAATTCATTTCAGAGACAATCATGGGGCAAAAGCCAATGGCCTACAATGTATGATTATTCATAAACTTGAAATGTCCAATAGGAGAGGTGATTGGGACAGGATATTATTACAGAAAGAAGCTAAATGTATTTTTCTTTTGAACTTTATCGCTCCTAAAGGGTTAAATACTGACATGTCCTTACAATGCTTCCTTTGAGAAACCACTACATATATTCTTGCATCCTTTGGTCTCTAGTGTAGATAATGGGATAATGTGGGCTGTTTAAATATCCTATGGATCTAATATATTAGTTGCGCACACTGTTTTCAACACGGATATAAGGGTGGAGCGCTAATGTTTAGATACCATTAACTTGTTATTTAGTTTTCCTTTGGCGATTTTTTTTTTTTAAGTTTGTTTTTTTGCTCTTTTACTGTTCCTAAAGCCACAGTAATTATAATAGCCTAGTTCTAATTTATATCTTATGGTGGTGGAAACAGTGTGTAGTTGTCAAACCAATCAGGTGTCCCCGATCCATACACTGCAACGGATCAAGGTCTGGTAGACATATTGGCAGGGATATGCGATATTAATACACATTACAGCTGATTGTGAGACAACCCACACTACCCATGTCACTTTTCTCGTGCTGACCCTGAACAAATATGTATTATTATAGCCTCCCCCATGTTAGCGTATAGCATCCAATCTGGATGGGATCGGTATGTGTATGCGATAGTTTTTTGACTCAGCAGTGTCCCTGGTGGGAATTCTCCTGCTGCCCACCATACATTTGTTTTCACTGCAGTGTCATGTGGGAGGCTTACTATATTTGGATTAAACTTACTATCCTATTGACACTTACAGCACAGGTATCGATTGGTGGCATGGGATCTCTTACCAGGGAATGCATGGAGATGTGTGAGTGGACCCTGCGGGTGCTGCCACTGTATACAGTATGTCTTATTTGACATGACCTGACTAGCATGCTGGGGCTGGATGCAGAACTATGTGGGGTTAGAATGCTGGACGGCCATGCACTCACTGTAGTAGAGGTATGTCCTTATTGATCTGGATGCATTTATGTTTGAGCCTATGTGGGTGAATGCGAGGTGACTGACATGTGTTTGTGTATCACTTGTATGCTCTGGAGTTCGTTTCATCTGACTCTGCATCTGTCCTCACTCCACAATAGGATTGGCTTTCTAGGGCTCTCATACATCTACCGACCTACCTCAACTTTACATGTTAACCCTTTAGCCCCCATTGGATTGACTCTGGGGAGTCTGCTCACTGATTTAGCATAAACCAATACTTTAAACTTTGTATCTCCCTATGTACACAGACTAGCACTGCTACATGTGTTCTTTGTCTCAACTTAATAGATAGATACTTGCAACTTGTTTTTTCTTTCTTTTTTTTTCCTGTCATTTTGTTCTATGCTCCCTTTGTAATATGACATTAGACTATGTAATAGAGAAATCGGGTTAAGTTTTAAGATCAACATGGCACTGTAACCTGTAGGATTGTCATTTGACCTGAGAGTTATCAATTTTATGCTCTATTGATCTGATATTTATATTACTCAAGATTTCGCTGGTCTTGATGGACTGTTCTATGAATGTTTTATATACATGCATTTATGTGCATTTATATTTGTATGTGCAGGGCAGCACTCGTTACATGGAACTTTTAAAACACTTTGATTATCACATTATTTACTGTGTTCTGATGAATGGAATGCATCTGTTTTTAATTTCACATAATTAGAGGTGGGTTGTGGCCCCTTATTTAAACAGTTGATGACTGACAAATCCTCAAGCTTTGACGAAGTTCTGCAAATTAAGGAATGAAACATGTAAGCGTTTAGCTCTTCTTGTTGGGATGGACACCCCCGTTCTTTGCCCCCCTACCCCTAGCTAACACCCTATGATGGGCTTGAAGGACTGAACTGGAACGTGATGATTTTGATGAACCTAATGATACATCTATTCTGAATTTATCAGCATGATTGACCTCAACATGGAGACTAATTGATCTTCTATCATAGAGAACAGACACTGTGACTATGGATTTTACTACTCTATCGCCTTTTTGAATAGCCTGACACATATTGATCAATCTATCTTTTTTTTTATTCAAAAATAACTTTTATTGAGCATAGTAGAAAATTTATAAACACATGGGTAATCAGTGCAACATGCACTACATTTACGAATTAATCCGATTGACATGCACATATGGTGTTACATTTATTACATTGCACAGCTGACATCTGCAGTATAGTTATGCAGGTATTAGAAAGGAGGCATTTATATGTTGGGGCATAGTGGGTAGTTGGGTTGTTGGAATACAAGGGGGGGGGGGGAGAAAGTCAATAAGGGAGTCATGAGGACATCACGCTATCTCTCCCCCTCCCCTGCACACAAGGAGGCAGTGAGCTTAATCTCTTAAATCACAGATGGAGGTATCCTTGAGCCATCTATCCCAGATTTTGTAGTATTTATCAGGGCAACCCCTATGGATATATAGCACCTTTTTGTAGGGAAGAGTAATGTTAACTGCCCCGATCCATTTCCGCAGTGTGGGGGGGTCCCCCTCAGCCATGTTCTAGCAATTAGCAACCTGGCAAGGAATTATGTCTCCTGTAGAAAAGTGTTTAAATATTTCTCGCTCTCTGAGAGTGAAAGGAGACCCAGCACACACTGACGGGGGCAAAGAGACAGCGGAGAGCCCATGCGATCGTGCAGGAATCTCACTACCTGTGTCCAAAACCCCTGTATGGATGGGCAGGCAGTGGAAAAAAGAGGCCATGTGGTGGCCACAGTCTGGGCAATTGGGGTTATGATCATGTTTGTATTTGGATATGCGAACCGGAGTCAAGTATGATCTGTGAAGGACATATAGATGGGATAAGCGGTCAGAGAGTTTTGGGGAGACAATTTTACAGTTGCCAAGGGCTTCCTCCCAGTCCTCTTCCATCAGGTCGCCAAGGTCCTACTCCCACCATGACCTCAGCTGTTGCGTAATGGTGTCGGCTGTCGGCCGCATAAGATATGTATATATTTGGGAAATCAGTTTCTTGGGGTCTTCTCGAAGGACTATGTCCACTAATAGTGGGACCTCAAGGGTGGGGACAGGGTCACCAAGCTGTGTATTTAGTGCGTGTCGCAGCTGGAGATAATGAAAGAACATGTGATTTGGTAAATCAAAGTTTTCTTTAAGTGTTTGAAATTATTTAACCGACCCATTGGCCACAACCTGTGACAGGTAAATAACACCTCTAGCAACCCATAAACTATGATCAGGAATTGTGACAAGTTCAGGCAAAGCGGGGTTATCCCATAGGGGAGTGTGGGAATGGGGAGAGGGTGCTTGGCCCAGTCACATGGCTGTCTGCCAGATCTTACAATGATGTGACAGCATGTGCCTCTCGCCACTACCATGAGACAGCCCCCGGGGTACGCAGAATAGGATTTGGAAGGGGTGAGATATTTGACCATGGAATTGTGAGCAGACCATGTGGGAGTAGCGAGTTCTGTCAGTGTGATTAAAGTGGAAGAAGTGGGAGAGTTGGGATGCTATGTAGTACGTGAATAGGTCAGGGAGCGCTGTGCCTCCCAATTCAGTTGGACATTTGAGAACCTTCATCAATAATTTATATGGGGATAAGCCCCAAATGAAAGAGTTAAGGATAGATTCCATTGATTTAAATATACGCACAGGGAGGGGTACTGGGGCCCATGACCCCTAGAGGGAGTCTGGACCATGTCTGTGTTTTGGTTTTGAGTGTATTGAACAGTGGTTCAATATTAAGGGTAATAAAGTCAGGGAGAGATCGGGAGATGTGGATACCCAAATATTTAATGGTGCTTGCCCTTACCAGGGCAAGAGTGGCTTGGTCGGCCGTAGGGGCGCCCATATCTAGTGGGAGGATTTGAGATTTAGTCCAGTTGATCTGGAGCCCGGAGAACGCCCCGAAGTCAGTGATGGTACGAAGAGCGGTCTGGAGTGAGGGGCCTGGGTCGGAGAGGTAGAGGAGCATGTCATCGACGTATAGGCTTAATACCTCCGTCGTCTGACCGCAGTGAAGGCCCCTGATGTAAGGGTGACATTGAAGAGCTATCGCAAGGGGTTCTACAGCAAGGGCATAGAGCATAGGCGAGATTGGGCAGCCCTGGCATGTACCGCGAGATAGAGGGAAGGAGGGGGAGATCCTGCCATTTACCTGTATGCATGCCGTGGGGGCCTGTATAGGAGTTGGAGCCATTTAATAAATTTTGGGCCGAAGCCAAATCTTTTGAGGCATTCCCACAAATAGCTCCACTCTACAAAGTCGAACGCTTTGGCAGCGTCCAAGCTGACAACTACTTTGGTGCCTATGTCTGTATGTTGAGCTTGGAGATTAGTGTGAATCCGCTTCAGATTAAAGGCTGTATTTTTATCTGGCATAAAGCCAGTCTGATCAGGGTGTATTAGGCTGGATATTACTTTAAGACGCATGGCCAGAATTTTTGCCAGTTTCTTGACGTCTAGTTGGAGAAGGGATATAGGTCTGTATGACTCAGGGAAAAGTGGGTCTTTGCCCGGTTTAGGTATAAGGACAATAAGGGCTTCGCTCATGGAGGTTGGAAGAGTATTTGTATCGAAGATATGCGCATATAGTTTACAAAGCTTGGGAATTAAAATCTCACTGAATTGTTTGTAGAACTCGAGGGGGTTCCATCAGAACTGGGTGCCTTGGATGTGGGGAGTAAAGCAATAGCTTCTGAAATGCATCCCGTGGTAATTGGTGCTTCGAGTTGAGCCACTTGTGGGGGTGACAGTGTAGGAAAGTCTATATCTTGTAGGAAGTCTGAGAGTTCAGCCGGAGAGTGTTGGGAGGTGGAAGAATAGAGAGCAGAGTAAAAGGACCTGAACTCTTCAGCCACCTGGTCAGGATCTGATATCTTAATCCCGGAGGGCGACTGAAGGGATATCACTACAGGAGGCTTGTGGTCTAAGTGGGCCATGTACGCTGTTTGGTGAAGAAAATACCTTGTTTGGCCTTTTCGAAGTGTAGCTGATTTGTAAGTCTGGAGTCCATGTGTACAAGAGAGGCATTGGCAGCAGTAGGGTTATCCTGAAAAGCTTGCTCTAAGGTGTTTAGGTGGTCCTCTGCTTGGTGAAGCAGCTGTTTGGAGGTAGCCTTATGGCGATTGATACGTATGGAGAGGATCATATGGACGTGTGCCTTGAAGGCCTCCCATATGGAGCCAACCCGAGCAGTACCATCATTGATGCGAAAGTAGTGTCCCCATTCATGCTGGATACCATCTAGATCAGGGAGAATGGTAACCCAAAACGGGTTTAGCCTCCATATCCTAGCAGTGGGGGGAGACGGCAGCTGAAATTTGATCCAATATGGGGAGTGGCCAGAGAGCACTCTGGCACCAAAGCCCACGTCCAGGAGGTATGGGAGTAGAGGGGGGGCAAGAAGAATAAAACCTATACGGGACATGATTGATCGTGAGGGTGTGAAACAGGAGAAACATGGTTTTGACGGGTGCATGTGTCTCCAGGTGTCAGTGAGGGCAAATTCTGTGAGGAATCTACCAAATCCAGTGGTGTTGGGTATTGAAGGGGGGGGATTAGCGGGACTTAGTCTATCTAGTTGTGGGTTTATGACTGTGTTGAAGTCCCCCGCCCAGACTGCCGGCACCGAGGGGTGATTAGACATGAAGGCAACACCCTGTTGTAACATGGCAAATTGGAATGGGGGGGAATATAAAAGGCCAATAGAAGGATCTCCAGGCCCCCAACTGTAGCATGCAAAAATAACGTCCGGCCCTGGGGGTCCGACTGCAAGGTGTGAAGCTGAAATTGCACCGTTCTGGCGATAAGGATTGCAATCCCGTGGGAATTGGATGTGTGTGAGGCCTGGTATAGCCAGCCCACCCATGGCTTTTTGAGGCAGAGTTGTTTTTGTCCTGTAAGATGAGTTTCAACCAGGATAGAAATATCTGCTCGCTGGGATTTAAGATGCAAAAGTATCGCTGTTCATTTAGCCCTCTCACCGAGGCCCCGAACATTCCAGGTTAAAATTTTAAGTGAAGCCATGGCATAAAGGGGTGGGCTAAAAGGTGCAGTCGGACTCTCAGGACGCGACAAACAGTGCCGAATAGGACACACATCTCAACACAGTTTCTAACATAGTAAACAGGTGCACTTAATAACCAAAGGCTGTAGGATTCAAATGGGGAGCCCCATACCTGTAACTGAATATTGCAGAAAGTTCATAGTAACCATACCCTGCTCAAGGGTTTTATATGCCTGAAAGAACAAAACAGAACTGTCGATGCCAGCTGCTTAAGTAGTGTAAGGTGGTGTGTGCGGCATGTCAATAAAAAGATCAAAAAAAACAAAATAAAAATGCATAAAAAAACTGAAATCAAACTCACTGCATAGACTCTGTACCAGCAAAGCAGATTCAACACACTGCCGTCCATCAGAATGGAGGGGGCAGAGGCTGGACAGGGAAACATTTGCGGGTTGGTAACAGTCAGTGGTGGCAAGTGGGCCACAGTCTCAAGGTGACCAACTAGATCAGGGGGGGCCGATCAAGCTGAAGAGCGCACGGCAAAATGGGAGAGGTAGTCAGTCTCCCGGTTTGCGGGTGTGAGTAGGCCGCCCGAGACTTATAAAGGAGACATATTGGCGATAAAACGGCAATGTCAGTTGATGCGGAGAAAGGAGGAGCAAGAGGGCCGTAGGTTTCAACTGGGGGCATTGAGTAAAGCAAAGTAAAGAACTTCAGTGTATAAAGCCCCGACTCACGGTTTCTGTAGGCAACAGGGTTAGTCAGGCAAATTGTACGTAGCAGTCCTCGGGCTTCAGGCAGCCAGAGGCTGCGATGCATGTATGTTGAGGGATTATGCGGGACCCGGATTGGGTGCATCACGTCGCTCCAGACAGGAAAGAACAGCCTGTGGGTCTTTGAAAAACTGCGCCTTACCATCGCTCACCACACGAAGACGTGCTGGAAAAAGCATTGCGTAGGTCAGATGGTGGATACGGAGTTGTCATTTTGCCTCTGTAAAGTGCGTTCTTTTCTTTTGAACCTCGGCGGAGAAATCTGGATAGACCGCCACAGTCAAGTTGCCCAGGGGAATGTTTCCTCTCTCGCGTGTAAGCCGAAGGATCGCATCTCGATCCCGATAGTTTAAGAACTTGGCAATAAAGTTCTTGGCGGGGCACCTACAGGTGGAGGTTTTGCAGCAAGGTGGTGGGAGTGCTCCACAACAAATGTGGAGGAGAAGGCCTCTCTACCAAAAGTCTTAATAAGCAGGTTTTCCAGGTAGGTGGGGGGGGTCGGCACCCTCAGCCCTCTCAGGGAGTCCAACAAAGCGGAGATTGCATCTCCTGAGGCGATTCTCCATGTCATCTTGTTTGGAGAGAACCATATTCAATTGATGCTGTAGCTGCTTGGTGGTGATCTGTAGTGGATGCAGGCCCTCCTCCACGTGGTCAACGCGGCGTTCCGCCTCGGTCACCCTCTCATGGAGCTTGTGGATATCCTGTCAGATTAAAGAAATGTCAATCTTCACCTCCACAATCCTGGAGGTGAGGGTGGATTGGCAGAGAGCTATAGCCTCCAGCACTCTGGCTGTGTCTCCGGAGGCCTGATCGTCTGGTGAAGGAGACTGAGCGGCGCCATCTTCCTCTCCCGGGTCTCGATCGTCATGGCGGTATTGAGCCAATTTCGCCGCCTCTCCAGATTGTTTTGGAGGGGACATGTCGGTCACAAGGTGGGCAAGTGAACCGGGTCTTGCAGGCGTCTTTCAGCGGGGGATACAGCCCTAAGGATCGCAGTTTAGGATGTGTCTCGAGCAGAGCTCTTACGCCGTGCGTCCTACCCCATGCAGCTCCAGACCACGCCCTTTGATCAATCTATCTTGGATGCGAAATCACTATCTTTATTACAGATGAACGATCATGAACTGGAGATCTATGGCTATTACATACAGACCAACAGATTGAATCTCATTTCACATTGGAGAGTTCTCTGTGTGACCCGGTATCAGTGAGTAACCACCATGTAAATGTATTATTACAATTGCTTGGATGTTATACCTACATGCTGCGGGAACCCTGGCTCTTGGTTACACTGACGGTACCTATGTGATCGTTCCTGCTTATGTTATATACCTGACAAGGTCAGAATTGAAATGCTTAGTGATTCACCCATCTGTAATCAGTGTCTGCCATCATTTAACCACATGTTTTTTACCTATCCTGTCTTCATTTTTTGGATTATCCATTTTCTCAGTGTGTCCCCATCTATGATTAGTTTATTTTTGACTGACTGTGTGACTGACTGTGGTATGACTTTACACCTCATCATTGGTCGCTTAGACTGTATCATTTCTGGAATGTAACAGTGTGACACATTTCTGTGTTTACAGAATCACACTGTTCCCTTCAGGAATAATCCAGCCTATTTCCTTGCCCCAGGTGGCTTGGGGTACTGTTAGGTGCTTATAGGGGGTGTTTTATATTGAGGGAGGGATATACCCACTGCATTTATCCCTTTCAATACCTTTAAAGATATGTTTGTATTTTTGCTCTTTTTTAGCGAATAAACATTTTTGTAGTATAGCTCTTAAGGGTGTGTGTTTTTATCACTCTGTATTTTATTTTCTTTGTCCCTTGTTAGCTATTTTTGAATACATACCCCCCCCCCCCCGCTATTTATACGGTGAGTGCTACAATTTTTGAATATAGTCAGGATTCCCATGTATCTACATTTTGTTGCATAGGTCTTTGGTTCTTTTTAACCATTTATGGTTGAGTCCTGTCTTTTCAATCTTACCAGGGTATACCTGGAAAAATAGCCAACTGCTTATCCCTATCCCTTTACCTTCGTTCAATTCCCCTTATATTTATGATATTCTGGGGAGTATTATTAATACAAGTATGAAGTGATGATATCTGCAGTGTGGCGATCCCTTTTTTTTTTCTTTGGGTTTATCTCATCCCCCTCCCTCAATATACATTTCATGTACTTGGTGTGCTGCCCTGTATATCATTTTTGTTTGTGCACAACCTTATAGTCTTTTTTTTTTATTATGGCGTTTCGTATTGATAATGGGATGGAGCAAGAAATGAGAGCGGTATTTAGTAGAAATGAACAAAATGCCCCTAAACGTCAAAATGAGTTTAGACAACTGTTTAGGAAGCATAGTAATCTTACTATGAAGCATTTAAAGAGAAAATGGAATATCATAGCCCTGGAAGCATACCTAGAGGCAAAAAAGATACCACGAGGATTAAGGGAGCGCAATATCCCCGCAGATCATTTACATAATGACAGCTTTTTAAAAATATGGGTTGAGGAATCAGTCAATAATGGGTTACACTTGATGAGGCTGATCATTCAAGAGGAAAAAAATAAATTACAAGAACTAGAAACACAATTAAAAGAGAGTATTAAATCATTGGATGAATATCAGGAGATAGAAGAATTTGAGAAATTTAATGAAAGATTGAGGAAGAAAGTGGAGGAATTTCAAAAGGAACAAAAGACAGGAAAACAGAAAAAGTTTCAGAGAGATACCATGGACTTTGAAACAGGTAATATATTAGATCTAGAAAGGAAAAGAGGGAGGAGTAGATCTCTCAACAGACCTCATAAACAGAATGGCAGGAATAATAGCCAGGAGGATGGTAAAACTGTCACTTTTTTAGAGAAAACACAGAAAATAAACACTACTACTATTACTCCCAGGGGGACAAGCATAGAAAGAAAGGACGGAGGAGAAAAAGAAATAGAAAACAAAATAGTGCCAACAACACTAGATCAGAGATAATCCAAGAAGGGGAACTTTACTTCCCAGGAGAGCAGAGTGACAACAAGGTTACAGAAAGGTCAAATTTAAATGTAATTAATCTCACAGAACATAAACTTGACTCCCAACACCTGTCTGTATTAAGTAGAGGATTGGGGTTCTCCCCATGTAATAAAGGTAACTCTTTTGAGATATACAAGGATATATACCTATTTTTGAGACGGGTTAATTTCAAACTTATGTTTTTTGGAAAAGAAACAAAAACTGAGGACAATCAGTCAAATATGTTGATGGAGATTAGCGAATCACAAATGATCGATTATCTCGAGGGAAACACATGGATAGACTCCGAGATGTTGGATCCCCCCATGTCAGGTCTTGCCAATAAATTTCAGCGTTTCCCTAGCTTCTCCAACAATAAATATTTACAGATGTTTCTGGAGGCAACCATGAGAGTCATAAGACATAAGAGCTATAAAATGGGATAAAATTGAACCCGTTAAGGACCACCTTTCATTTGATGAAAGAAAAGCCCTCCATGAATTAAAAACTCTACCCAATTGTATCATCAAACCAAGTGACAAGGGGGGGAATGTAGTCTTATGGCCTGAAAGTGATTACTCGGAAGAAGTCTGTAGACAGCTAAATGACTGTAGCTGCTATGAGAGATGGGCAAGTAATCCCTTTCCTCTACTGATTAAGGAAATTAATTACCAACTAGTAAAAGCCTTTGAAGTTGGCCTACTCTGTCAGAAAGAATTTATATTTCTTAATATTACTAACTAAAACATACCAACGTTCTATATAACACCCAAAGTACATAAAAATCTGAAAAAAAACCTTGGGAGACCTAGTGTATCAGGGGTGGGGGGTCCCCTTGAAAGAATAGGCAAATACATATACAAAAGAATTAAACATCTTGTCCAGGAACTGCCATTATATGTTCAGGATTCCGCAGATATACTGCGCAAATTGAACAACTTGGAGATACCGGAGGACTGTATATTAGCAGGGATTGATGTGGAATCCCTTTACTCATCAATCCCTCATGCAGTAGGAATAGACACAGTATCCCAGTGGTTGGACATCAGACACCCCCTGACAGGTCCCCACAATGAATTCCTGGTAGAATTATTGGAATTGGTTCTGAACAATAACTATTTTGTCTTTGATAATAAATATTACCGACAAAAACGGGGTGTTGCCATGGGGTCACCATGTGCCCCATCATATGCATGTTTACACTTAGGATGGTGGGAAAGAAAAGAAGTATATAACCATCCTGCATTCCTGGTACATGTAGTCCTCTGGGTACGTTTCATTGATGATGTCCTGGTGGTGTGGAGGGGGACTGTGTCACAATTTGAATCATTCATAGGAGAACTTAATAAAAATAGGAGAAACATCTCTGTTACATACAAGGTGGATAAACATCAAATAGAGTTTTAAGATCTAATGATTCATAAAGAGGATGGTAAAATTGTGACCAGTATATTCAGGAAACCCACAGCAGGGAACAGCCTCCTCCACACCACCAGCCATCATCCATGGCCACTTATTAGGGGTATCCCTGTGGGACAATTTTTGCGAATTTGCCGCAATTGTTCTAAATTACGGGATTTTCAGAAAGAAAGTAATGAACTGGCCCAAAGATTTTGTAGTAGGGGATATCCCAACTCTGTTATCAGACAGGCTAAACAAAAAGCCCAGAGAAAACGGAGGGAAATCATTTTGGGACTTGAACAGGATGAGGAAAAGCAAAATAAGGAGAATGCAGACAAGATAGGACTGGTAACCCCCTATGGTACCCACTGGGATTGCCTTAAAAGTATTTTGGATAAACACTGGCACTTACTCATGTTGGATGAAAGACTTAAACAAATTCTAGGACCTCGCCCTAATATGATAGCAAAACGTGCACTTACATTGAGGGACTCTTTGGTTCATAGCGAATATACCCAAAAAAGGATTGAAAATGACCTCCCTATCCTTTGCACCACATATTGAGGGTATGCATCCTTGTGGACATTGCTCTATTTGTAAATTTGTCATCAAAACAACTACTTTTAAGGACTCTAGTGGCAGTCAAACATACAGGATCAAGCCTTTTGTAAACTGTTCCACAACCAATGTTTGTTAGAGAAATTATACTTTAAATGTCAGTTATTAAAACGCTATTTTGTTTATCATGGCCTAGATACAATTTATAACTTAGCTATAGATTCGTGATAATATGCTTAGACTCAGCATTATTTAGCTTAGTGATAAGATGCTTAGACTTGCATTATTTTAATACATCCTGTATTTTTGTGTTGGCTTGGGGAGTTTTCCAAGTCAGTATCCTGTAACCATTGTGAATGTAGATAAGAAAGTGTGTAAACAGATACTTCCACCTTTCCTGTTGTGTTCAGAATAAAGTTGAAATACATAAGACTGGGCATTTTTAAAACAGGAAAGGGGGATGTCCAGGGCCTATAAAAAAACATGTACCACAGTATTCTCTTCAGAAATTACAATGACTGCATGAACACGTAATGCAATTAATTTCTCATGCATATGCAATAAATATTATCTTGATTCCCGAGGACGGTCTGAGACGGTGATTTATTTCCATAACAATTTGGTCCTTCGAAAAGCCGGAAGTCCAAGTTCCCGAGGCGCACTGGATCAACTCAGTGACCGATGACCGTACAGCAAAACTGTAAGTCCTCCATCTCAAATTAGATGTTAAAGAGAGGCCGGTCCGCTGAACTAGTGCCTCTGGGCAGTGACTTACCGGATCAGCACAAGAGACCGCTCTCGGGACAAGGTAAGATTTTTATTATTTAATTTATTATTAACCTTTTGAGTTAGACTTGATTAGGAATTTAATAAATAAGGGATTTGAATACATACATACAATATAGAGATTGATCGAATGTTTATCTGTTTCTGTCCTATCTGCTTTACTCTTGTTGAGGGGAAATAAGTGGTCACGTATTCCCCGTATAGATCCGTCTGTGGCCATCCTGGATGGGCAGACCTAGTGACTAGCCCGCGTTTTGGGAAGATGTGCTCAGAGCGACCTGGGGGCAGTCGAGCTCTGTGGGTGTTCTCTCTTGTGTATTCTTGTTTGCTTCTCCTGGTTAGTTGTCATTTGATATAGGGGTATGGTCCCATGCTAATATCCGGGTGCAGATAAAGGAAATTTGTCGATTAGATTTTAGATTCTGACAGCCTTGTAAGCTGCAGAAAATTCCCGTGGGGACACATAAATACTCCTAGATCAAAACCTAAAGCATCCCCTGTTGATACAAGGGTGTGGCCTGATAGATTTCCAGGTAACAAACAGAGAACATTTGGTGGACCCGCAGTGTTCATGCCAGCCTCATATGTTGTATAAACCCTGAGCAGGCACATAAATACCCTTGGATCAAGGACTGAAATATTAAATGTTTTCATACGATGAAAGAACAGTCGGGAGAACTCGGTCTCCTCGTAATTCTGTAAATGCTCTCTACAAGTTAGTGAAGTATTAAAGTACTAAGACACCAGTGTTTTAGCAATACACAAGATCAGTAATCTAGAAGTGATATATCACGGCTAGAAAGTCTGTGAGTGACTGCAAGTGATAAGATACTGTGTGCGTGTGTTGTGTCATTCTGAGAAGACATTAACAAAAAAAGAGCTCTGTGTGCACGATAAACAAAATGGGTATGATCTATGGAAAATCTGTTGGTATGAATGAAGATGCTAAGTATATGTGTAGTCTAGACAAAGAGAATGTGAAATTTCTTAAGATGTGGAAAACAAAGTATGATTTTGATGCGTTTTTAAATAAGGATTGTTGTGTAATACTGTGTAGAAAGCCTAAAAATGATGCCGGCACGAAAATAAGAAAACAGAAGAAATTAGGCCTTCCCCAGGCAAAAAAAATGGCTTGAGGAGGCTAACCGTAGGTTAAATTCAGAAAACCATAAAAAGACTATGTTTTTGAACAAAGAGGAGGACAATAATATGATCGTCCTCTGAAGTTTAGTTCAGCAAGTATTGGCTGAACAAAACGCAACAAACCAAATGCACCCGACAGCCCCCGCACATACTTTGGAGAACTCTCCAACCCTACCGACAGTCGCTGCTCCCCCTCTGACTTCAACACCTGCTCCCAATTCCCTATATCCTATCGCAGATCTGCAGTCCCCACCACCATATGGGACAGAGGCATACAATAAGCCACCCCCACTGACCCCCTGACTATCGACAAATAACCCTTTTACCATGCAACCTGACTCTCCACTGTTTGTTGTTCCCCCTGGGTCACCCGCAGATGCAACCGATTCTCCTATGGCTGCAGCTAACCCCCCTCTCAAGATGACTCTTGCTGTCCAGAGGAGTCCACAAGGGACCCCCTTTACAGCAACAGTTACAAAATTTTTCGGGGACCTGGTGAACAAATTGATATCCCCCTCAGCTGGGGAACAAACAGAATGTGGAGAGGAAGAGTTTCCACTACTTGAAGTTCCCAACCCTAGGGCAGGACAAAATGTAGGTGGTATAGTAGTCCCCAACACTATGATGGTATATTGCCCCTGGACCCTCGAGGATGTTAAAAAAGCTATTGAAGGTATACTACATCCCAAGGCCAACATAGCTCAATTCAGGGAGGGTATCATGGGAATGATTGCTAGCTATCATCTTAATGGGAGGGAAATAGAGCAGGTCATCAGACAGATCTTGGATCCCGACTGGCATCATGTAGTGGGAGATTGGAGTGGATTAAACAACCAGGGAGTGGTGTTGCCTCATGATGATGCAGCACTAGAAAACAGGAGAAATGCTCTTATAGCAAGGATAGAGAATAGATGGATATGTCGAGCCGACTGGTCCATTATAAATCAGTGTGTGCAGGGAGAAGAGGAAACAGTGGACAAATTCATTGTTAGGATGAGGGAGATTTTCAATAATCACGTCCCAGTAAATCAAGTAAACGACAGCCCATATGAGCAACAGCTAAAGAATGCAATCTTGAGGGGGCTGCTTGCCCCTATATCAAGTTTGTTACCAAACACTTGATCAACCATAGGATCTGCAGACTTCAGGAGCTGATTGAGTATGCGAGGCATGCTGAGCGGCACTTCCAATCAAAAAAAGAAAGTAAAGAAAGGGAAAGTGCTTATTGTTGGTGAAGGTAATGATGTGTATGTCACTGAGAAGGAGAATAGAAGGATGGGAAACACCTGAACAAGGCCCCGCATTCAGGACTATGAGGGGAAAAAGAAGAGAGGGGAGTGTTTCCTGTGAGGTAAAAGAGGGCATTTGGCAAAAGAATGCAGGTCAAACAGAGAGGAAGAAGCATGACTAGAAGATGTTGGTATGTCTGCAGAGAGAGGGATACAGAAGAAAATGATGAAAAGGAATCTGAAATTTTGGATGTGTGCACTGTTGAAACTTGTTTGCATGCTGAAGTCAAGTCAGAAATAACCTTGGTTGTAAAGAGTAGATGGCTAACATTTCTCTGTGATACTGGGGCTTGTAGGACCCTAATACACCTGCTGGATATGCCTCCAGGGGTAAAAGAAAAAAGGTGTAGTATATGTAAAATCTGCAAAATGGGTTGATGCACCAGGAGGTCATGTCTGAAGGCCTTACTGTGGAAGATCCACAGACAGGTTAAAAGGCTCAGTGTAAAATTGTAATTTTGATGAAATGTCCTGTTAATTTGTTGGGTAGAAACATGTTACACGCTCTTGATATTTCTGTCGTACCAGTGGAGGGAGGTCTCAAAGCCCACCGGCTGTGTGAAAAACAAATCACAGCCATGGATAATGAGCCCTGATACTGGAACAGCCTGCAATTTGCAAACTGAGGGATTAAATATACCCAAAATCCTGGCAGAAATAATTGACGAAGAGCCTGTGAGGAAAAGGTATAAGGTCCAGACAAACCTCTATTGCACCATGTACTACAGAAAGACCTCTGGGTCCGATAAGTCCTATGAGAAACAGTTAATGAGTCTTACTAACACTGAAGTGTTCTTAAAAAGCCTGGACTGTGATAAGGAAGGAAATAGCGTGGCTACTTGTCTCCTACCACAGCCTATTCTGCAAATATACAGGCAGGATACTGTATCTTGTGTTTCGGTCACCCGGAACCCCAAGGTATCATGGCATGAGCTAGGAGAACTTATCACGGACTGGGTCCAACTGACAGATTAGAAACTAAAATCCAGAGGGATTCAGAGGTATATGAAGCATAAGGGAGGGAAAGATGGGTGGAGACCTGTGAAGGATTTACAAGCAGTCAATAGGGCCATATTACTGAGGGCCCTGGTGGTCCCAGATACGCATGTCCTCCTGAACAAGCTCTTCCCAGAGAACAAGGTATTTTCTGTCATCAATATCAGTAATGCTTCTTTTCCATTCCCTTACACAAAGACAGTCAGTTCTGGTTTGCATTTATGTACAAAAAAAAAAAAAGTACACATACACTAGGTTATCCCAGGGATATTGTGAAAGTCCAACTATCTTCTCACAAGAAATGTCCAATATTTTGTCTCAGTTTGTACCTCCCAGTGGGAGCTAAATTCTCTTGTATGTGGATGACATTCTGGTAGAGGCTCCTTCAGAGCGACAATGTAAAATTACCTTGGCTCTGATGCATTTTCCTCCAGACCAAGGTCAAAAGGCCAGCAAAGACAAATTACAACTGTGGAAAGAAAAGGTGAAATACCTGGGTTATATTTTATCTCGAGAAGGCAGACTTTTGGATGAGATCCGAAAAGAGGCCATCCTTCAAGTCCCCAAACCACATACCAAAAAAGAAATTATGTAATTTCTTTGCATGACAAATTTCTGTAGAGCATGGATATCAAATTATGCTACAGGGGTGGCGCCTCTTTCTAATCTCATCTATGGTTCACTAATGTCTGCAAAAGATTCCATTCAGTGGAATGTGCAAGCAGAGGATGCATTTACGAAGGTAAAGCACCTCATTGTGGGTTCCTCTGTGCTTGGCCTTCCCAATTACAGTAAAACCTTTTATCAGACTGTAGATTGTAAAGAAGCATCTCACTGATGTTCCCTTTCTAGATGCTGACATTACCTTTTGTGTTGATGGGTCTGGTAAAAAGGACGATAAAGGGGTAAATTAAATGGCATACGCTATAGTAACACATGACCAGGTCATTGAAGCCAGACCCCTTCCCAGTTCCTACTCTGCACAACAAGCTGAAATTATTGCCCTATCCAGGGCCTGTAGTCTAGGGGAATGGAAGAAAATAAATATTTATACAGACAGCCAATACGCTTTCTCTACTATACATATATTTGCCCAGCAATGGAAAAATAGGGGTATGATTACGTCCACAGGTAAACTAATCTCACATAGAGATCTTATCCTTGCCCTTCTAGAAAATGTACAAAAACCAACACAAGTGGCTGATTGTAAATGTACAGCACACAGAAAGGGAACAGATCCAATTACTCCAGCAGACAAGACTGCAAGGGAAGCTGCTACAGGACAGCAAATAACATATATATACTATACAGGTCCCCAAGAAAATGATGAGGTACGGAAAGCTATTGATAAAACATGGTTATCAGAAATGCAGAAAACATCACCGGCAGGTGAAAAACAAAAGTGGTTATCTAAAGGGGCAACGCTGGTCAATGGTATATACACAAGTACAGAAGGTAAACCCATCTTACCTACATCACTGTTTAGATATGCTGCATTATTGAGCCATGAGCAAGCCCATATCTCAAAAGGAGGGATGGTACAAGGTGTTCACAACATATTGGTTTACAAACTATTCTAGAAATTTTTGCCTCACATGTCCGCTTTGTAACAGATACCATGCTCAAGGTGCTCTAAGACCCTCAAGGGGCCATTTCCCACAACCCCCTTATCCCTTTTACACGATATGCATGGATTTTATTGAATTGAACAAATGTGAGAATAAAAAGTTCTGTCTGATTATGGTTGTCATGTTTATAAAATGGGTGGAAGCTTTTCCTATGACACACCCAGATGGGCAGTCAGTAGTCAAAGTACTAATCAAAAAGGTGATTCCACGTCAAGGAATCCACTCTGTGATTTACAGTGACAACGGCTCCCATTTTGTAAACCGAACAATACAACAAATTGGTAAATGGTACAATATTGACCTAAAAAACCACTGTGTCTACCACCCACAATCTGCGGGCACAGTGGAGAGACAAAATGGTACCTTAAAGAGTAAACTAAGAAATTTGATAGAGGAAACAGGAAAGAACTGGGTTCAGTGTTTGCCAATGGCATTGTTGAGTACAAGAATTACCTCTACTGCTAAAGTACTAACACTGTATGGTAAACCTTATTATATTCCACAACTAGCCACCGTTCCTCTCCCTGAAGAGGAAATAGACTTGACTTGTATAATAAGAATGCTTTCATAAAATATTACTGGATCAGAATGTGTAAATGAGAAAAAGAGCTACCCTAAGACTAAAATGCAAAGTATACCCCCATCAGTACAAGCATTACCAGGATTTTTTTTTTCTAAGACAGGAATGGTCTGGCACCCTATCTCCTGAATACTGTGCAACTACAATCCTTACTACAGACATTAAGTACGAACTAAAATGGTTTCAGGAACAAAAACAGCAATTGGCTGATGTTTGGTGGCTGTGTGGAGACAGGAGACTAAGGCCCAGACTACCACCTAGATGGGAGGGTAGTTGTACCCTTACCCGATTGCTGCTTCCCTTTTATATAGTTCCTATGGGTAACAAATCAATGAAACTACCAGGTAAATACTTTTTTAAGTGAATTAAGCAAGAAACACCACAAGGATCATTTGACAACCGAGTTTATATAGACAAAATAGGTGTTCCACAAGGAGTTCCAGGTGAATTTAAAGCGCAGAATCAAATAACAGCAGGACTCACCTCACTCTTCATATGAGTCCAGCCCAATAAGAACGTCGACTGGATAAACTACATCTACTACAACCAGCAGTTTGTGAAGTACACCAGAGATGCTATCAAAGGTATAGCAGCACAATTGGACACCACCTCTTTGACAGCGTGGCAGAACCGTATAGCATTGGATATATTGCTGGCAGAAAGGGGCTGGTTATGCAAAATGTTCGGCACCTTCTGCTGCATTTTTATTCCAAACAATACGGCACCTGATGGAAGTATCACCAAGGCCTTACAAGGCCTACAAATGCTATCCGAAGAATTAGCTGAGAACTCCCTGACAGGACTCTTCGAAAAATGGTTTAGTAAATGGGGTGACCTTGCAAAAAGTTTGCTTATCTCTATTATCATGGCAGCCGCAGTTGTTACATTGTGTGGATGTTGCTGCATTCCCTGTATTAGATGAATTCTTCAAAGACTGATTGACACATCTTTAACAAAAACTGTGCTCCTCCAGAGCGACACGGAACTATACTCGGAACCTGATGATGAACTTCTCGCTAAGGACTCATCTGTCTAAATGATAATACCTGGAAAAATAAAAGAACCTGGATATTTGAATTAATTTACATTATGAGTATTAAAGGGGGGAGATGTTAGAGAAATTATACTTTAAATGTCAGTTGTGAAAACGCCATTTTGTTTATCATGGCCTAGATATAATTTATAACTTAGCTATAGATTAGTGATAATATACTTAGACTCAGCATTATTTAGCTTACTGATAAGATGCTTAGACTTGCATTATTTTAATACATCCTGTATTTTTGTGTTGGCTTGGGGAGTTTTACAAGTCAGTATCCTGTAACCATTGTGAATGTAGATAAGAAACTCTGTAAACAGATACTTCCACCTTTCCTGTTGTGTTCAGAATAAAGTTGAAATACATAAGACTGGGCATTTTTAAAACAGGAAAGGGGGGTGTCCAGGGCCTATAAAAAAACAAGTACCACAGTATTCTCTTCAGAAATGATGATGACTGCATGAACATGTAATGCAATTCATTTCTCTTGCATATGCAATAAATATTATATTGATTCCCGAGGACGGTCTGAGACAGTGATTTATTTCCGTAACAACGTTGTCTACCACATTGTTTGCCCTTGTGGGAAAATATATGTGGGTAAGACAATTAGAGAATTTCAAAAAAAAGACTGGGTGAGCACATCTCTAGTATAGTTACAAAAGATGATACATCACCAGTAGCAATTCATTTCAGAGACAATCATGGGGCAAAACCCAATGGCCTACAATGTATGATTATTCATAAACTTGAAATGTTCAATAGGAGAGGTGATTGGGACAGGATATTATTACAGAAAGAAGCTAAATGGATTTTTCTTTTGGACTCGCTCCTAAAGGGTTAAATAGTGACATGTGCTTCCTTTGAGAAGCCACTACATATATTCTTGCATCCTTTGGTCTCTAGTGTAGATAATGGGATAATATGGGCTGTTTAAATATCCTATGGATCTAATATATTAGTTGCGCACACTGTTTTCAACACGGATATAAGGGTGGAGCGCTAATGTTTAGATACCATTTAACTATTATTTTGTTTTCCTTTGGCAATTTTTTTTTTTTGTTTAAAAGTTATAAAGGATTTTTTTTGCTCTTTTACTGTTCCTAAAGCCACAGTAATTATAATAGCCTAGTTCTAATTTATATCTTATGGTGGTGGAAACTGTGTAGTTGTCAAACCAATCAGGTGTCCCCGATCCATACACTGCAACGGATCAAGATCTGGTAGACATATTGGCAGGGATATGCGATATTAATACACATTACAGCTGATTGTGAGACAACCCACACTACCCATGTCACTTTTCTCATGCTGACCCTGAACAAATATGTATTATTATAGCCTCCCCCATGTTAGCGTATAGCATCCAATCTGTATGGGATCGGTATGTGTATGCGATAGTTTTTTGACTCAGCAGTGTCCCTGGTGGGAATTCTCCTGCTGCCCACCATACATTTGTTTTCACTGCAGTGTCATGTGGGAGGCTTACTATATTTGGATTAAACTTACTATCCTATTGACACTTACAGCACAGGTATCGATTGGTGGCATGGGATCTCTTACCAGGGAATGCATGGAGATGTGTGAGTGGACCCTGCGGGTGCTGCCCCTGTATGCAGTATGTCTTATTTGACATGACCTGACTAGCATGCTGGGGCTGGATGCGGAACTATGTGGGGTTAGAATGCTGGACGGCCATGCACTCACTGTAGTAGAGGTATGTCCTTATTGATCTGGATGCATTTATGTTTGAGCCTATGTGGGTGAATGCGAGGTGACTGACATGTGTTTGTGTATCACTTGTATGCTCTGGAGTTCGTTTCATCTGACTCTGCATCTGTCCTCACTCCACAATAGGATCGGCTTTCTAGGGCTCTCATACATCTACCGACCTACCTCAACTTTACATGTTAACCCTTTAGCCCCCATTGGATTGACTCTGGGGAGTCTGCTCACTGATTTAGCATAAACCAATACTTTAAACTTTGTATCTCCCTATGTACACAGACTAGCACTGCTACATGTGTTCTTTGTCTCAACTTAATAGATAGATACTTGCAATTTTTTTCTTTCTTTTTATTCCTGTCATTTTGTTCTATGCTCCCTTTGTAATATGACATTAGACTATGTAATAGAAAAATCGGGTTTAGTTTTAAGATCAACATGGCACTGTAACCTGTAGGATTGTCATTTGACCTGAGAGTTATCAATTTTATGCTCTATTGATCTGATATTTATATTACTCAAGATTTCGCTGGTCTTGATGGACTGTTCTATGAATGTTTTATATACATGCGTTTATGTGCATTTATATTTGTATGTGCAGGGCAGCACTCATTACATGGAACTTTTAAATCACATTGATTATCACATTATTTACTGTGTTCTGATGGATGGGATGCATCTGTTTTTAATTTCACATAATTAGAGGTGGGTTGTGGCCCCTTATTTAAACAGTTGATGACTGACAAATCCTCAAGCTTTGATGAAGTTCCGCAAATTGAGGAATGAAACATGTAAGCGTTTAGCTCTTCTTGCTAGGATGGACACCCCCGTTCTTTGAACCCCTACCCCTAGCTAACACCCTATGATGGGCTTGAAGGACTGAGCTGGAACCTGATGATTTTGACGAACCTAATGATACATCTATTCTGAATTTATCAGCATGTTTGACCTCAACATGGAGACTAATTGATCTTCTATCATAGAGATCAGACACTGTGACTATGGATTTTATTACTCTATCGGCTTTTTGAATAGCCTGACACATATTGATCAATCTATCTTGGATGCAAAATCACTATCTTTATTACAGATGAACGATCATCAACTGGAGATCTATGGCTATTACATACAGACCAACAGATTGAATCTCATTTCACATTGGAGAGTTCTCTGTGTGACCCGGTATCAGTGAGTAACCATCATGTAAATGTATTATTACAATTGCTTGGATGTTATACCTACATGCTGCGGGAACCCTGGCTCTTGGTTACACTGACGGTACCTATGTGATCATTTCTGCTTATGTTATATACCTGACAAGGTCGGGATTGAAATGCTTAGTGATTCATCCATCTGTAATCAGTGTCTTTACAGTGGATTATCCATTTTCTCAGTGTGTCCCCATCTATGATTAGTTTATTTTTGACTGACTGTGTGACTGACTGTGGTATGACTTTACACCTCATCATTGGTCGCTTAGACTGTATCATTTCTGGAATGTAACAGTGTGACACATTTCTGTGTTTACGGAATCACACTGTTCCCTTCAGGAATTATCCAGCCTATTTCCTCACCCCAGGTGGCTTGGGGTACTGTTAGGTGCTTATAGGGGGTGTTTTATATTGGGGGAGGGAGGGATATACCCACTGCATTTATCCCTTTCAATACCTTTTTGGAGATTTTTTTTTTTTTTTTTTATGACCCATTTATCTTTGGGGAATTGTTTGTATTAAGAGTTTCCCCTGTTTATAGGGACTCTTTAGGGATATAGGGATTATAGTATTGGTGTTTGTATTTTTGCTCTTTTTTAGCGAATAAACATTTTTGTAGTGTAACTCTTTAGGGTGTGTGCTTTTATCACTCTGTTTTTTATTTTCTTTGTCCCTTGTTAGCTGTTATTGATTACATACCCCCCGCTATTTATGCAGTAAGTGCTACAATTTTTGAATATAGGCAGGATTCCCATGTATCGACATTTTGTTGCATAAGTCAGGGGTCATGTTTGAACCTTTGCTTCAGGTGGTATCGCGCACATTTTAAGATGACGGCGTTTTCACCATCGTATGCCTTAGGTTGTTACCTAATATACTGCATGGTGGAGGATCTGGGACTTGTTAATACTAACGGCGCTAAACAGGTAATTAATAACCCTCTTCCTTCTTAATACCATTTTATATTATTTGTTTTCAGTTTGATATGGCTTGCAGTCTTAGTGACAGTGCCCGCCCAAGACATTGTGCTGCCTGGTACCAAGAATGAAATGCTGCCCCCCCCCAAAAAAAATAACGCCGACCAAAATGCCCCCACATCCATTATTTTATATCATGGTAACTAAAGTGGACCTGTCATGGCTCTATACATGTAAAGGAGTATAAGGAGGACCTATAAAAATACAAACCGCGGAGGTGATCTAATACCACTAAAAGAAAGCTCTATTTGTGGGAAAAAAAGGATGTAAATTTTGTTTGGGTGCAACGTCGCAGGACCGCGCTATTGTCACTTAAAGCGATGCAGTGCCGTATCGCAAAAAAAATGATTGAAGTGCAATATTTCTATTACATTGTTATATAAAATAAAATAGTTCAACTCACCATAATGCAGAATCAGCGGGAGCCCTGAGCGTGTCACTTGCCAACGTCACCTGCCTTCAGATGCGGATTGTCACTTGCCACCCGCCACACATTGTGGATTGCCACAACGCCACCTGCCACACATTGCGGATTGTCACTTGCCACGACTCCACCTGCCACACATTGCGGATTGTCACTTGCCACAACTCCACCTGCCACACATTGCGGATTGTCACCTGCCACATGTACCGGATTGTAGCTTGCCACATCACCTGCCACACGTACTGGATTGTTGCTTGCCACGTCACCTGCCACACATACCGGATTGTTGCTTGCCACATCACCTGGCACACGTACCAGATTGACGCTTGCCACGTCACCTGGCACATGTACCTGATTGACGCTTGCCACTGCTGCTGATCCCAGTGTTCTGCTGAAAGAGGTCCCCAATCGGATAGTGTCCGCCCTGTACGCGCAGTACGATGGACAAAGGAGACGCCGAAAGTCTACGAACATCAACAGCAGGAGCGTGTGGCACAATGTACTCTGAATCGCAGGCGCTGTATAGAGCTCATGAAAAGCTGTTCATGTTCGGAGACTTTCGGTGTCTCCTTTGTCCTTCGTTCTGCGCAAGAGCTGCGCCTGCGCAGTATAGGGCGGACAGTTTCTGATGGGGGACCTTTCTCGGCGGATCCTCACAGTGGGATCCGCAGAGGAGCGGACAGAACAGGCTGGTTGGTGGGCGGCAATTTGCCATCCCCTGAATGTGCCGCCTGGAACCATGGGTCCCATGGTAGGGCCGGCCCTGTTTAGTGACCATACTATAGTGAACATATGGTTCAGCTTCTCCCTCCCACCTTCCCCCCTTCCCTCTCCCCCTCTGACTGGGACTATAATGCCTTAGTTATGGGATATGAGGGAGCTGTATACTTGCAGCTAATTGCTCAATATGCAAAATAATTGTATTGAATATTTGACATCTCTGCTGTTTCATATTTTGACTGCAGCCACACAACATTATTTATCTCTTTCTTAATTATTCTGACTGCAGCCCCTACTGAATTACTATGCTGACTATTATGATATACCCATCTAAAATAGACTTTCTAGTCCCCTCTTCCTTTTTCCATATTTACACGCCTTAAACTATTTATAGACTTGCCAGGTTTTTCTATTTAGTGTGTCTTACTCTGGGTTAACTATGCAATCTTTTTTGCAACACTGACCATTACGCTCCATTTCATTAGCATCTGAGTGTGGAACGCATATCTTATATCTAGCTTCCACCGGGTAGCTTTTATAGTTGGCTGGCATCTCTAGCCGAGTCCTGACCATGGCATTATGCCACGATCGTACGTGTAAGCATCTGTAATCTCAAATTGGGTAAGCACGCACATTTAAGCAATTAAGTGATCATCACCTATGATTCTTAAAATTAAGTCATTAATGATATGTTTTATGTAATTCAGTGAAATTGTAGGTGCATGCGGTGCCTTTGAAGAAGCAGGAATCTGCGAAACATGTCAGCCCTTCTGCATATCCAAGCATCTTGCTATTCCTATATCCAGTATCCCCTATGATTTATGTGTAATGTTAATTATTAATTATTTTTTATGCTATTATGCGATAATAAATTTAATACCTTCTTAAACATAATTTCATCAATTGCGTGTTTTCCTTAATAACAGACATTGATGTCTCTAGTAAAGATCCCAATTTCTTAGAGGAAGCACCGTCTTCCTCCAAATTTGGAGACCTCTATCTGTTTCTGGAAACATTCTCACTGCTGGAGGCTTTGTAACCGATCAGAGTGTGCCTGTTCACAGACTCTGTTGATCAGCTCACATTCATTAAAATGAATCAGTCTTGGATCACCAGCTACCAAGCACCTGATGCTGATGTAACCAATTGATTTTTCTATGGATGTGGGATCCCTTGAAGACTGCCTATGCTGAGTGACTATCCTATTCCTCCTCAATCTTCATGATGATAGCTTCTAAGAATATTTTTGGGCACCACCACCACTGCCTAAGGCCCAATTTTTCTGCCCCTATTTAACAGGGGCGTGTAATTGCAATTCGTGATCAAATATTTCAAAGCAGGGCTCGTTCCTGCGCTCAACAAGAGTATCTGAGGGGTTGCAGTGTTGTGCAACCACCACCACCACCTAAGACCCAATTTTTCTGCCCCTTTTTAACAGGGGCATGTAATTACAATTTTTGCTCTAATATTTCATAGCAGGGCTCTTTCCTGCACTCAACAAGAGAATCTGTGAGGGGTTACAGTGTTTTATATAGGGCCTGGGGGCCCCATGTTTTTTTTTTTTTTTTTATTTGGGTGTGGGGTTCCCCTTAATATCCATACCAGACCCCTGGGTCTGGTAAAGGGCTGGGGGGGGGTGCCATGTCATTTTTCTCAATGATTTTCATCTAAATTGCCGGGACCCCACAATACATTACAGCCGCAAGCAGTTTTAAATGACTTTTTTTCCTTTAGAAATGTCATTTTGCTGTAGGGACTGTTCTAAACACGGGGAAAAATGCACCACTTTACAGGGATACTATAGTCATCCCCCAGGCACGATATTTAAAGGAATATTTCACTTTTATTGTTTCACTTTAAGCATTATTAAATTCACTGCTCTAGAAAAAACTGCTGTTTTTTAAAACTTTTTTTTTTTTTGCTTTGATACATGTCCCCTGGGGCATAACCCGGGTCCCCAAACACTTTTTATGACAATAACTTGCATATTAGCCTTTAAAATTAGCACTTTTTTGATTTTTCACATTCGGGTCCCATAGACTTTAACGGTGTTCGCACAAACTTTTTGTCCGCATGTTCTGCCACGAACCAAATTGGGGGTGTTCGGCTCATCCCTAATACGGAGTATAGTCCCACCGGGAGACCATCAGAGCGCAGTGATTTAGAATTAATAGAATAGCTATGGCTTCGGCTATTTCTTCTGTGGAGAGTGTTTTTTCTAGCTCCACCGTTTGTTGTGCCGTGAGCTGCAGGAGCTGAATCTCATTAAGGAAAGAATTGATAGTTGTTACTTTCCGTTACTGTTGAGGTATATAATTAAGGCAAAAAAGTCTCTGAAAATCTCAGTGAGCTTTCTGGGCTCAGATACTAGCGTACCCTCACTGGATCTAAGTGAAATTTACCTCCCCTGGTCGCTCTTCACAGTGTACTAAGCAAGCTAATAGTTTACCGGCCTTTTCGCCATGTTCAAATAGTTTTTGCTTGTGGAAGAATAGTTTACGTTTGGACTTGTGTAACCACCCTGGAATGTAGCCTGATTAAGTTATCCTTTTCAACCGAAGAAAAACACTGAAAGGCCTGGGCATCAGGGTGTACAGACTTCCATGTGTCAATAAGGTTAAAACCAGCAACAAGTTTTGCAAACCTGGTAGACTGGGGTGGATTAGGTGTAGGTGAATTAATATGTAGCCAATCCAGGCCGGGGTTAAGGGTCATATTCAAGTCGCTCCAACCAAATAGCCAGGATGACAGGGTACAATGCCATGTAGCCAAAACCCTCTGATAAGAGTGCAGAGTTGAAGGGTGGATGTGTGTATATATATATATATATATATATATATATATATATATATATGTGTGTGTGTGTGTGTGTGTGTGTGTGTGTGTGTGTGTGTGTGTGTATATATATATATGTATATGTATATATATATATATATATATATATATATATATATATATATATATATATATATATATATATAGCCAATATCAACATTGGTTCCCCATAGATAACTGCATGTAGAAAAACCGAACAGATCTACCGAACAGATCAGTCTTAGAACCCCGGAGCTCAAAGTGGGTGGATTTAGCAATAAGAATGGTGACTCCTCTAGAATGATAAGTATAGGTGGAATGATATGCCTATCCCACCCAAGGGAGTTTGAGTGCCAGCTGCAGGCGTCCTTCTATATGAGTTTCTATTAGGACTATTATATCAGCTTGTTGTTTCTTAAAGTGAAGTTCCACCCAAAAATGGAACTTCCACTTTTCAGAATCCCCCCCCCTGCGGTGTCACATTTGGCACCTTTCAGGGGGGAGCAGATACTTGTATAATCCAGGTATTTGCTCTCACTTCCGGGCATAGATGGCCCCAGTATCCGTGGATATCTATCCCATATCCGGCGCCTCCTCCATCCCCCTCGCTATCTTCTGGGAGACACACAGGTCCCAGAAGACAGGAGGGACCAGTGGGATCGTGCAGCGTGTCTCGCACATGCGCAGTAGGGAACCAGGCTGTGGAGCCGCAAGTCATGTTGGTTGCTGGAGGAGGTACCGAACTCACAGCTGGAGTTGTACACCGATGCGGCAGGCTCCTGTGGTTTCGGTGCCTTTTTTCCAAGGGAAGTGGTCTGCTGAGTGTTGGCCGGCCTCATGGGCCCGCATGGATAATTTGCCTCACACTGCTGGAGCTCTTTACGATCATTGTCGCCATTGAGCTGTGGGGCAGGGATTGCGCAATCGCCAGGTGGTTTTCTGGTCCGATAACATGAGCGTGGTGCAGGTGGTAAATCAACAGTCCGCCAGATCCCCTCTGGTTGTGTCATTGCTGCGTTTTTTGGTTTTAAAGTGCCTGCAGTCTAACGTATGTTTTAGAGCTAGGCATGTCCCTGGAACTGCTAACAATATTGCCGATCCTCTCTCTTTCACAGTTCGATCGTTTCCGCGCCCTGGCCCTGTCGGCTTTCCTGGAGGGCCTCCCTTGTCCGGCCTACTTGTGGAACCTCGTTTCCGATGTTTACTAGACCGCCTCCAGGCTTTGCTGCCCCCGCAGGCGTGGGCGTCATACTGTCGCGTGTGGGACGAATGGGTCCAGGTGTCAGGAGGTGAGTTTTCCAGCACGTCTTTGCAGGAGAGATACGTGGCTTTATTTTCTTACCTTATTTATTTGCTACAAAAAGGTTTTTCTGGTTCCACGGTTTCGTTGGCTATGTCTGCTTTGTCCTTCTGGTTTCAGCTCCTTGTGTGGGAAGACATCACAAAAGCGTTTCCTATCCATCGGGTCCTGCGGGGTTGGAGATGTGCGACACATTCTCACGATTCCCGGCGCCCGGTTTCCCTCACTATTCTCTCTGGTATCCTTCCCCTGTTAGTAGGTGTATGGGGTAAATCCGCGCAATGAATTGAATGTTTTAGTTGTGGATATGGCTGCTGCCTCTACACATACAATACCACCTAAGTGGAAAGTATTAGAAAATGGTAAAAAAGCAGGAGTAGTATGGCGCTGCCCTTATGGAGACAAAAAAAAATGTTTTCCTTCTTTGTAGTGAATGTATTGCCTAGTGTCCTTATAGAATTGCTTCTAAAACCTGTATGTGTTCAAAAATTGAATAAAACTGTGACTGGTGGCGAATATTTCTATTAGAAGTGAAAATACAACAACTGGTGCTCCAATTGTTCAACAAAGGTGCATTGTGCCCTTTAAATTAAGTAATAAAGTAGTTAAGGGTATAGATGGATATAGATACAATATCATCTATGGGAAAAGTGTTGGAAAAAAAAAAAAAAATCTTTCTTTAAATTGACTTTATAATTCCTAAAGTGTGTGTGCCAAAGATGAATAAATATGTGACTGGTGCCAAGTCCTTACTGTTAAAGGTACAGTTGCAACATAAGGTGCTTCAATTATTCAACAAAAGTGCATAGTGCAGCATCACTAAAGTGACCAGTGTTAAATCATACAAATCCATACAACATTGTGCAAAATATCCATCATAAATAGTGACTCTTGTGCTGTGACCAGTATTTAGTTGGATAGGAAAAGTTCCGTTTATGAAAAAACAAGTTCTTTTTGGAGTATTTTGTAGTGTTCAATCTTTGAGGGTCAAATATCTGTAGGAAAGCTTCTTATCCAGGTGCTGGTTTCTTTAATTAGTGCCTTGTCTGCATGCTCTGACAATGCTTGCACTCACCGGATTCTCCTTTCCCCTGCAGGGGTATGCGCGGTCACAGTGTCTGCCACTGTGCAGCAATCAAGGATATCCCCCAAACTTTATTTGCGTATTGTAGTGTAGTGATTACATGTAAAGGAAAGAAGGTATGCCCATCGCGTAAAACCATAGGAGAACTTTTATTAAAACTTAATAGACAAATGTACTCACATTGAACATTTGTTCATTTGAAACGTGAGTACATTTGTCTATTAAGTTTTAATAAAAGTTCTCCTATGGTTTTACGCGATGGGCATACCTTCTTTCCTTTACATGTAATCACTACACCACAATACGCAAATAAAGTTTGGGGGATATCCTTGATTGCTGCACAGTGGCAGACACTGTGACCACGCATACCCCTGCAGGGGAAAGGAGAATCCGGTGAGTGCAAGCATTGTCAGAGCATGCAGACAAGGCACTAATTAAAGAAACCAGCACCTGGATAAGAAGCTTTCCTACAGATATTTGACCCTCAAAGATTGAACACTACAAAATACTCCAAAAAGAACTTGTTTTTTCATAAACGGAACTTTTCCTATCCAACTAAATACTGGTCAGAGCACAAGAGTCACTATTTATGATGGATATTTTGCACAATGTTGTATGGATTTGTATGATTTAACACTGGTCACTTTAGTGATGCTGCACTATGCACTTTTGTTGAATAATTGAAGCACCTTATGTTGCAACTGTACCTTTAACAGTAAGGACTTGGCACCAGTCACATATTTATTCATCTTTGGCACACACACTTTAGGAATTATAAAGTCAATTTAAAGAAAGATTTTTTTTTTTTTTTTCCAACACTTTTCCCATAGATGATATTGTATCTATATCCATCTATACCCTTAACTACTTTATTACTTAATTTAAAGGGCACAATGCACCTTTGTTGAACAATTGGAGCACCAGTTGTTGTATTTTCACTTCTAATAGAAATATTCGCCACCAGTCACAGTTTTATTCAATTTTTGAACACATACAGGTTTTAGAAGCAATTCTATAAGGATACTAGGCAATACTTTCACTACAAAGAAGGAAAACATTTTTTTTTGTCTCCATAAGGGCAGCGCCATACTACTCCTGCTTTTTTACCATCCTTCCCCTGTTGCCACCCATTCGCTTTTCCCAGTTCAAGGCCCTTCTCTTCCAAATGGCTTTCTTCTGGGCCTTTTTTTTGGGCCTTTCGCATTTGCGAACTGATTGCAAAATTCACGACCTCGGCGGGAGGCGCCCTGGCAGAGGACGTTACCTTCTCTGAGCGCTGTGTGGCGTTTTTTTGTTGTGCACATCAAAAAACAACAGTTTTGGAAAGGGCAAAAGGGTTGTTCTGTACCCTTGCGGGGGCCCCTCCTTCCCCATTTCTTTGGCCTTCCCCTTCCTGTCCGCACGCCCCCCGTCCCCAATTTTCTTTGTCTACGCCGATTCCTCCTCTCTTAGCAGATTCCAATTTTTGCAGGTTTTTTCATTGCTGTTTCAAAAACTGGGCCTCCCTTTGCGTGTAATTGCGACCCACTCCTTTAGAAACGGCGCTACCACCGCGGCTTCGGGCGTGGGTTTCTCTGATACGGAACTCGAGTTAAGTTAACTTTCTGAGGATGGCCATTCTGATAGGCCGAAATGCATAGAGGTTGAGTCATGTGATTGTGACAACTTCCGCCAATACCCGGAAATCAAGCCCTTCGCTGCATGAACTGATCAGGCAGATTTCACAGATGATATTTTTACCTGCTGTTCACTCCGGGTGCCAGGATATCAGGCACTCATACATGTGAGTCGAATATCTTTTAATTTTTTGGAATACAAATTATTTTTAAACGGTACTGCACAATGCGGTTTTCTCTATTGTATCCATCTATATGAGGAACATTCATCATAGTCAACCAACTGTTCAGAGGATATCTACAGGGGTCGCCCCACACACGCATTTGACCTATCTAGTGATAGTTGGTCCAATCCCAAGGGTGAGTGCACATCTACTAGGGGGGCACCCTATTTAAGCACATAAGGAGCACGGAATTACTTATCAAGTCACAGCACTGTATGAGTTTTTATCATTGTTCCACAAGCACCAGCACTTTTCACTGGGGACTGTTTTTTTTTATTTATAGTTTGTTTTTTAGCATTTTACATTTATTTTTCTGTATGTAGCAATATATTGCATATAGCACTTATCTTGTCAGCTATTAACTGACGGGCTGGTGGCGGGTTCTTGACCTTGCCAGCATTTAAAGTTGCTGTAATGGGTTATGCCCTTCAGGAAAAAATTGGAAGTAGGCTGTCTGTCCAGCACTTATGGTAAGGACAGGCCCCACTTCCCCCCTTTTGAATTTGAGTGCTCACAGTACGACTGTGACTGGCACTGGTTAAATGTGTTCACATGTTACGTGTTGATATTTAATAAAGCTGTGGCCTTGCCCTTTCCAACCTAATGGTTGTAAGTGTTTTATTTAATGGGGTAAAAGGGCAAGGGTGGTGAGGGATTTGGTCCCATGGTGTTACATTAATTGGGACCTAGGCCCATTGCGCCTCAGCAGTCATGAAGGCCTCTTAAGCCCCCTCCCAAGGGAAAGAGAGCCTTGACTGATGGGGGCATGGCCAAGTGCCGGACAAGGCAATGATTGGTTGAAACATGGGGGATGAGAAGGGCCTGAGCTCAGGAAATGTGTGCCCCCAGAGAATTCTGGGTCTTTCTGAAGAGTCGTATGGAAGAGCTGCCCACCCTCCTGCCCCTTTTTCCTGTTATAGTATGTCACAGCTTGCTGCGGTTTCTTGACCTTGCCAGCATTTAAATGTGCTGTAATGGGCTATGCCCTTGAGAAAAAAATTGGAAGTAGGCTGTCTGTCCAGCACTTATGTTAAGGACAGGCCCCACTTCCCCCCTTTTGAATTTGGGTGCTCACAGTACGACTGTGACTGGCACTGGTTAAATGTGTTCACATGTTACGTGTTGGTATTTAATAAAGCTTTGGCTTTCCCCGTTCCAACCTAATGGTTGTAAGTGTTTTATTTAATGGGGTAAAAGGGCAAGGGTGGTGGGGGATTTGATCCCATGGTGTTACATTAATTGGGACCTAGGCCCATTGCGCCTCAGCAGTCATATCCTATTACGTTTACTGTACCATTTGTCACTGACCTGTATATAGTGTAATAACATGTCTCTAACCAATAGAAAATACAATCCCTCCCTCACTGCCCTGCTCTGTCCCCAACTTGTGTGGGCATAATACCCAAACTGATAACTTAGGAAAAACATTGTCCAACCTGCGGAGAAAATGCGTAGAAACCATTGTGTGCATGGTACATAAACAAGTGCCCATAGGCATTCCCCAGCTGTGAATAAAAAGGATATGAAATAGAGTATATATATATAGTAATACATTCCAGCACAGGTTGTTTAAAGAGTTGGGGGGGCGAAACCTAGCTGTTTAAAGAAACACAACATAGGAGACAACCCACATGTTCTGTGGTCTTCTTGGTGAAGTGTTTGTCCGCTGGAAAGAACTGTAATCTGGACCGGCATCACGAAAGGGTAAGGAAAAAACTATCTGACCCTGAGAAAAAGCTAAACATTTCCAGGCATCTTGTAATCAGGCTGAGCAGCTCGAGTGCGAGCAAATGTAACCTTCAGTGGAGAACACAGGTAAGTTCCAAGGATATTGCTCCTGTTGTATGAATATAAATTGGGCATATTCTTTAAAGCAGTGGTCCCCAACTTTTTGGCACCAGAGACCTGCTGCAATGAAGAAAATTTTACTAAGGACATGGGGGGGGGGCACACGGGGGGTAATTGATTTTTCGCGGGCAGTGGCTGGTGTTAGCGCTTCAATCATCATCAACCATGCTTAATATGGTGTCAGGGTGATTGAAGTGCATTATTTCTATTATTACATTGTAGTAGTAATAATAAACAACTAATAATAAATTAAATAGTTCAACTCACCATAATGCAGAATCAGTGGGAGCCTTGAGCGTGTCACTTCCCACGTCGCCTTCCACCAGATGCGGAATGTCACTTGCTACGCTGCCTGCCACATTGCCTGTCACCAGATGTGGAATGTCACTTGCCACGCTGCCTACCAGGTTGCCTGTCACCAGAGGTAGAATGTCACTTGCGACGCTGCCTGTCATCACTGCATTGGTGGCAGCACTGGTCCATTTAGCACAGAGGCAGGCCCAAATGCGCCTTCGCCTCACCCCATTCAGAATAGCAGCAGCGGTTCTGGCTGTAGAATGGAGAGGAATATGGAGGTTGTCATTGCTTGTTCTCAAAATGCCAGGTGCCTGGCTGCCATGCTGGTCTGAAACCCCCCTCTGTAGATCTGAAGCTGTGCCATCACTGGCTGCACTCTGCTCCCAGGCCTGGAGGATCAGACCCCAGGGATAGCCCCGCCCTCGGCCATTCCTGATTAGCTGTCCAGGGGGGTAATCTGCACCGCTGAACAAGGAGAGCTCTATGCTCAGTTTTATCACAGCGAGAAGCTGCAGGAGAGCGGAATGGCGGGGCGGGCAGTGAGAGGTGTCATCTCTCTGCTCCCCACCGCACCCCTGACACTGAGGCTGACAGAACACGGGCTATGAGGACGGAAGAGCGGTGATGCGGGGGCAGAGAGAGATGATGTAATATCTGCTTCCCCTCCCGCTCGCTTCTTCCATCAACCCAGCTCTCATGCCAGCCACCAGGCTCTTTCATGCAGCCCGCCCAGGTGTCTCATGCCGGCTGCCCGCACCCACGGCCCGGCTGCATAAAGGCCATGGCCCGGTAGTTGACGACCCCTGCTTTAAATGGAAACAAAACAGGCTGTGGACCATGTCCTTGTAACCATGTGGCATAGGAGGTAGTGAGATCTGAGAGCAGTTAAACATCATCAGGGGGAATAAAATGAGTAGGGGGTTGATATAGAGCCTGGGTTAAAGAGACCATAGATTACAAGAGTTAGTCAGATGGGGATTTAGGGAGAATACTAAAGAGCAAAAGACATACTTAGATGTGGGTTTCCCTGCGCTCAAGCCAGGAGATGGCTGCCTCTGGATTATCAAAAAAGTGCACTCTGTCGTCGCCCTCCACCCAGAGGCAGGGAAGAACATGGTATATTTAATGTGCTTAATACGGAGGCATCTTTTTAACTTCAGTAAAGCTTTTGCGTCTTCCCTGCACTTCTGCAGAGAAATCCGGGAACACTGCAATCATCTTATTGCCATAAGGAATATTTCCCTTCTCTGTACTTAGGTGCAATATGTATCCCGGTCTCTATAGTTTAAGAATTTTGCAATGAATGTGTGAGGTGGGGCCCTGACCGGGGGTGGTCTCCAGGACATGTGGTGGGCCCGTTCAACAACAAACATAGGAGAAAAGGCCTCCTTACCATATGTGGTGCACAGAAGTTGTTCCAAGAATGAGGCTGGGTCTGCTCCCTCTTCTCCCTCAGGCAGTCCGATGAATCTCAGGTTGCTCCTTCTAAGCCTATTCTCCATTTCATCCTGCTTTTGAAACAGTTGGTTCACTTGTAGCTGCATGTTGTCTGTAGAGATCTGGAGGGGGGGTGGGATCCCCCACAGTGCTCAGTTGAGTTTCTGTATCCTTAACTCTGTCCCTTAGCTTCTCGAAGTTCTGTCTTACCAGGGAGATGTCCACCTTCACTTCCTCAATCCTGGTGGTCAGGGTGGTTTGGCAGGACGTTATGGCTTCTTGGCAGGCAGCGAAAGTGTCGAGCACTCCCACTGTGTCAGCTTCTGCAGCAGTCCCCTCTCCCAGCCTGGCGCCGCCATCTTGCTCCGGGGGTCCTGGTTGGTCCGGCGATATTTGTACAGCCTGGCCGCTGCTATAGCATTTTTTATTTTTTTTTGGCTTGGACATGTTCCCTGGAGGCACCGTGTGTTCAGGCGTCCGAAAATAGATGGATTGCGGGTGATGGGGGTCCCAGGATATGTTGGTAAGGATATCGGGCTGGCGGAGCTCAACTCACCAGCGTCCTACTGCGTGCCGCTCCAGGCCACGCCCCATTCAACTCTGACTTTTAAGCATAAGCAGGAAGCCCTTAAACCCACTTGGTGTTTGGATTATCCCTCTGTGAGCTCTCCCCTTGAAGTTGAACCCCACAGTATTGAGAAAATTATAATGCTATCTCCTGATTGCCTTTTTTTTTCAGCTGAAGTGGAAATTTTGCATCAAAATACCATGCAACTGTGAGCCAAATGTTTGGTTTGTCGTTTCCATGTGGTCTGTGACTTCAATGGACAAGCTTAACAGGCACAGCTGCTTGTCAGGCTTGAAATGCTGAGTTAAATTTGCCTTGCACCAAAGCATTGCAACCTCATGTGTACAAAACTCTATGGCTGGCATGGTAGATTTTAGGAAAGTGGAAGAAATAAGGATCAATCTCCTGTTTCTACCACTTTATTGCTGACAATTTAAATGAAAATGTGCATAGGAAAAAAAAAATACATATATATATATATATATATATATATATATATATATATATATATATATATATATATATGTTATGGTATAAAAAAAAGCATTCCCATGTCCAGTGATTGCTTAAGAAGCTGCACTATTGGTACACTAGACCTAGCCAAAGAATAGGTTATATTTGACATTATGTTGTATAAAAGCAGTAATGTCAATACATGCAGGGCTGTCTTTAATATGCTTTAAGAGGAATGGAGGAGCTCAGCTATGAGGAAAGATTAGAGGAACTGAATTTATTCACTCTTGAGAAGAGGAGAATAAGGGGGGATATGATCAACATGTTCAAATATGTAAGGGATCCATATAGTGAACTTGGTGTTGAGTTATTCTCTTTACGGTCAACCTAGGGGACACGGGGGCACTCTTTAAGTCTAGAGGAAAAGAGATTTCATCTCCAAATACAGAAAGGTTTCTTCACAGTAAGAGCTGTGAAAATGTTGAATAGACTCCTGCCAGAGGTGGTTCTGGTCAGCTCAGTAGATTTTATTGTTTTTAAGGTTGAACTGGATGGACATGTGTCTTTTTTCAATCTGACTAACTATGTAACTATGTAATATTGATTGGACCCTGGGCAAAATTTTTCTTGGGGGGGGCGCCATGCAGTTTCGCTCTCCACCTGCTCTGAGACATACAATAAATAGCATCTAGACTTAAAATAAGTTTACTGTATTAGATCAGGCAGAGCTTGCGATTGGTTGTTTACAGCATATCATTACCGCCTACTGACTAGTTGCTAGAGGTTATAGCACATGATTTTTGCTTGTTGATTGGTTGCTAGAGATTACTGTACAGTAATAATGCTCACTGGTTACTATAGGTTACAGCACATCCTCTCCTCACTGCAGGGGGGCATGATATACACATGAATGCACCTTTTATTTACATATCAATTCCGCCTGCCTCAGATATTTACATATGAATGCAGCTGCTATTTACATATGAATGCTGCCGTTATTTACATATGATTGATGGTTATTTACATGTAAACACAGGGTCTGCAGGTGAGTCATCTGCACAGAACAATAGGGCAGAGCTGGGCAGCATTAATAGCAGCACTTAACACTTAGATATCGGGACACAGGACTAAAACTTCAAGGGACAAGGGTATTTAAACTGGGATAGTTGGCAAGTATGAGGCAGCTGCTTTGGGCCCCACAACAATGACAGGGCCCAGGGCAGCTTCCCCTTTTGCCCTGCCTTAAAGATGGTCCTGAATACATGGCACTCTGTTTTGCTGCTCAGTTATGCTTTACAAGACCCAGCGGAGTAAATACACTTCAGCCTCTGGTTCTATCTCAAACCACTGTCCTGACAGGTAAATTTCTTCTATGATTCACCAAACACCCCTCCTTTCCAGCCATATATTCCCTTCCATTTCTAATTCTACAAGAGATAAATCAGCCCACTGGATAAGTACTTTATTTTCTGGTACTGCATCCATAAGCGGATTCTGTGTAATCTGTGTATCCGCCTCACTGCTCAGTCACAACATCTGTACACAAGCAAAGTGATCAGTGGGGATCTTTTTAACGAGTGATAACACAGCCTGTCAGCTTAAGCCCTAAACTGTCACAACAGCTACGTTCTCTCATGTCCCAAATGTCTATTGTGTACTGCCTTGCCTGTATTCTTGCAGCTTTTGAAAAACATGTATATGAACTAGTGTTATATTTGTATATTGTGTATGTGTGTGTGTGTGTAGTATATTAAAGTCAATGTATTAAATTACAACATTCTATTGCCTAGAAAATATATAGAATGCATGACATTTTTTGGCAAAGTATGAAATATCTGTCATTTTAATTCTTCTATATGCTTCACCTTGGCATTGTATAGAATACCTAGGCATTATGCAAAATGACAAGTACTGTTTAGCCAAAGCATGAAAAGAGTCATGAAAACATGAAATGTCTGTGTTATCATAATGTGCTATATACTTTAAAGTGATACCAAACAGAGAAGTTTTAATTGACTTTATTCATTCACATAAATCATATATACAGTATCTCACAAAAGTGAGTAGACCCCTCACATTTTTGTAAATATTTTATTATATTGTAGCAGAATCTCTGACCTCTTCCAGTTTAATGGGAACCTTCAAGGCCAAAGATAAATGACATCCTTCAAAAAGTGGTAGGTTGTGAGGCATAGTGGATGCAAAGGTGGTAAAAGTCATTGGGCACCAGACATTTTAACCGCTTGGATGTAAAAGAGGTTATATTTCTTTGACAGTCCTTTTTATATATTGTAGGGGAAAGAGGGTTAGGGCCAGGACACCCCTAAGTAGTTGCAATTTCAAATGGCAGACTCCGAGACTTCAATAGAACATCCATACCAGGAAAGGCCCCAGCAAGGTGCCATTTCTGCACATGCAGGATTGCTGTCTGCTATAGTAACAGTACTTAAACAGTTCCCGACTCAAAGTAACAGTTCTCTCAGCTGTACTACAACTTCTCCTTGTAGTTCCTCAGCCCCTTGAGCTCCTGGTCTCTCACGGGACCCTCTGATTCACTAACTCTGAATCCCGTGAGCTCCGCAAGGCTTTTGCGGTGGTATCTCCCTCAAGCATCACCCACGCTTCCCTGCTGGGTCCCTAGCTTGGCACTTCGAATACATTCAAGCTTCACCCCTGCTGTATGGCTCGGTCCCTAGCTTGACACACAAGGTTGCTCTGCAAGCATCACCTCCGCTGGTTGGGTCCCTGACTTGATCACCGCCTGAAGTTTTCCCAATTCTCCACCGTGCCCATTCGGTGAGAATACTGCTCCGGTACTTCAGTTACTCACTGTGGTCCCTGGTAGAGGTGATTGGTCCCTTCGGGGCGACAGCTTCCCTTCTACCTCCGACCACTGACAGATTCTCTGACCGGCAGAAGCGTCACTTTTGGCTGGACTGCAAGCCGCAGTTCCAACCCTGCGCTACCCTCTTACTTCTGGATAGGCCCTCACACAGCCTGGCAGCCTGATGCCCCCGGGATAGACCCAATCTCTGGCCTAGCAGCCCGGGCCGTATGACACACGTCCACCCAGAGGAGCTCCCTGACTAAAAGCCAGGGCGCTATATCATCTTTTCATGTGACAACACTGAAGAAATTACACTTTGCTACAATGTAAAGTATGGGCCCAAAGTGTCAATATTTTGTGTGGCCACCATTATTTTTCAGCACTGCCTTAACCTTCTTGTGCATGGAGTTCACCAGAGCTTGACTGGTTGCCACTGGAGTCCTCTTCTACTCCTCCATGATGACATCACGGAGCTGGTGGATGTTAGAGACCTTGCGCTCCTCCACCTTCCATTTGAGGATGCTCCACAGATGCTCAATAGGGTTTAGGTCTGGTGCTTGGCCAATCCACCACCTTTACCCTCAGCTTCTTTAGCAAGGCAGTGGCCATCTTGGAGGTGTGCTTGGGGTCATTATGTTGGAATCCTGCCCTGCGGCCCAGTCTCTGAAGGGAGGGGATCATGCTCTGCTTCACTATGTCACAGTACATGTTGGCATTCATGGTTCCCTCAATGAACTGTAGCTCCCCAGTGCTGGCAGCACTTGTGCATCCCCAGAACATGACACTCCCACCACAATGCTTGACTGTAGGCAAGACAGTCGTGTCTTTGTACTCCCCACCTATTTTCCACCACACACACTTGACACCATCTGAGCCAAATAGGTTTATTTTGGTCTTATCAGACCATAGGACATGGTTCGAGTTATCTATGTCCTTAGTCTGCAAACTGTTTGTGGGGTTTCTTGTGCATCAGTTTTAGAAGAGGCTTCCTTCCTTTACAGCCATGCAGACCAATTTGATGCAGTGTGTGGCGTATGGTCTGAGCACTGACAGGCTGACCTCCCACCCCTTCAACCTCTGCAGCAATGCTGGCAGCACTCATACATCTATTAACCAAAGACAACCTCTGGATATGACGCGGAGCACGTGCGCTCAACTTCTTTGGTTGACCATGGCGAGGCCTGTACTGTTAAACCGCTGTATGGTCTTGGCCACACTGACAAGCCCTGTAAGTGACAGATTGCAAGGGTGTTTGAACAGGAGCAGAGCGGTCATAACCAATTAACCTAAAAATAAAAAAAAACTGACTGTGTCTAGTGGGGACGTGTGTATTGTGGAGTAACTGCTCAGTATTGTGGAGTGCCTCAGTATTGTGGAGTATCTGAGTATTGTGAATATTGTGAGTGCCTGTAAGAATCCAGGGCTTACTACGCACGCACCAATGGTGCGTTGACGCACGAGGAAATCCATGCCAACTGAGCATGTGCCAAAGACGCCTCAGTGCGCCAACCTGCACCTACGCAGAAGACCTGATGGAAAAAGGCAGGAAAAATGCCCAGGAGGCGCACAGGAAGTGACTTCAAACTTCCCTATATAATATAAACCGAGACACTGCCAAATTGCTGGATTATCTTTAGTCCCCCCTTGTTCCTGTGCTAGTGTGTGATCTGTCTGAACTTGTTGTGACCTGGAAACCTATTTGACTACTCTTGATTGCTGCTTGCCATTGACCTCGAATTTGTACCTGGACCATTCTACTTCTTTGCCCCTTTTTGTTTTTTTTTGTTTTTTTCTTTCCACATCAGTAAACAGTGTTTGGAGGGCTAAATCAGTTTGATGTTCATTAACTGTCGCCTTCTCGTATTCACATCATAGTGGATTATACTTTTTCTCATTGCTTTTTATATCGCCATAATGACCAACGGATTCCATTACGCCTCTTTACCAACAAGTCCTCTGTCCCTTCCATCTCGTAAGCCCCACTAACTAGGACTCGATAACCAAAGGGACCCGTAAGAAGGAAGAAAAAGGACAAAAACACCAACAAAAAATACAAGAAGAGAGGTTTGTAAAAATGAACTTGTGGGCTCCCCGTGCCCATCTTCTACTGACCCAGCCTGTATTGTGTACCAAATTACCTATGCCCTAATACCCCGATCCCCCCCCCCACCTACTCCCTATATGTTTATCCTATACCCTACTAAGCTATATATTTAACTAAAAATGTGCATATCCAGAAACACTTTATTATAGCATCCTTTGCCTGCAAGGATACCAGTTGCCTATATACCTATATTAAGCCCATCCCTCAGTCTATTCCGTGTCTATGCAGATCCCACTATTAATGACTCTTCACTTTCTCTATCCACATCTTCCACATGCTTTCAAATTCCTGCAAATTGCCCCTTTTTATGTACTCCATTCTTTCCCTACCCAAGGTTTCATTCATTGTAGAGATCCAGTCTTTCACGGTGGGGGGCTCCTTTACCTGCCATCTAAGTGCTATCAACTTTCTAGCCTGAAACAGGGCCCGCGTGACAGCTAAGGTAGTACTCAACCTTTCTCCCATCACTCTTCTATGCCCCAGAATACAAACCAAGGCCTCGTTTGCCACTGTCGTACCGAAAATATTTCCCAAGTTCCCAGTCACCTCCTCCCAGTATCTAAACAGCTTGGGACACCTCCACACCATGTGAATGAGATCTCCCGTCCTTCGACAACTGGGGCAGTTGTCATTGGGCCTTCTCCCAAATTTAAAAAGTCTTTTAGGAGTATAATAGGCTCTGTTTAACAGCATTAAGTGTGAGAGTCTCTGTGAAGGGGTCACAGAAACCTGCACTCCCAACTCCAAAATTCTCGCCCATTGTTCCTGGGTCATTCCTCCCACCTCCTCTTCCCATTTAGCCTTTACCCGAAGGAGTATTTCCCTGCTATTAACCGATTTGCTTAATTGGTCATAAATTCTTGAAATTACCCCTCTAGTGGGGGTTATTTGAATTATGCACTGAAATAGAGGCATCTCTTCCCATCTCGGGGTCTGGGCTTTAAATTGTGCTTTAAGGGCATGTTCCAACCGGACATATAGGAAGAAAGACCCCCGGGGAAGCTTAAACTCCCCAACCAGTTCTGAAAATTTCTTTAACCCAGAGTCGTTATATAATTGACTTAGCTTACTGAGGCCAAGCTTCTCCCACTCTCTAAATATGCCTATCTTAAGAACTTCCTGCAAATTATGGTTGTTCCAAATAGGAGAGTAGGCTGTTAAGACTCCATACCCCATCTTTTTCTTAACTGTTTTCCAAAGTTTGATTATCAATTTAATTGTTGGAAATTTATCATGGAACGCGTCCGCCTCTAGGGCTTCATTAATTGTATTATGTGTGGAGCTCAACAATAGTAACTTGCCATTAGGGGTGCCTCCTTTCGGTATCCCACAGCCCAATAATTGCTGCAACTGAGTTGAGTAAAAATAACACTCGGGATGTGGGAGGGCAAAGCCCCCCTCCTGGGTAGGGAGCTGGAGCACTCCAAGACGGATCCTGGCTTGTTTCCCCTTCCAAATCAATTCCCTAAAGAGACTGTCAATTTTTTTAAACCACTTCTTACTTATCCAGACAGGGGAATTATGCAAGACGTATAGCAGTTGTGGCATCCATATCATTTTTATTAAGCTACATCTTCCTGCAACTGATAGAGGCAGGCGTCTCCAAATTCCTATTTTTTGTTTAAATTTTGTTAATAGAGGGACAAGGTTTTTACTGATATATAGAACAGGGTCCTTCGTCAGGACAATCCCTAGGTACTTCAGAGCTTCCACTGTTACCACCTGAGGCATAGCAGGTGCTATTGTCTCATTTAAGGGGTCTATCGGTAGAAACTCTGATTTCTCCCAGTTTATCTCTAAGCCAGAAAAACTGCCGAAGTCCTCCACTATCCTCATTGCTCCCGGTAGCTATTTCCTCGAGTCTCCCAAAAATAACAGAATATCATCCGCATACAATGCGATTCTTTCCTCGCCTGTTTTTCTCTGGAAGCCGGTTATCGCTCGACTTCCCCTTATGGAAATGGCCAGGGGTTCCATCGCTAGTGCAAACAACAGAGGGGAGAGTGGGCACCCCTGCCTCGTCCCCCTCTCCAGCTCAAACCAGTCTGACAATTCGTTGTTAATTTTTAATCTTGCCTTGGGTCGAGTATATAGCATTCTAATCCACCCTATAAAGGCAGGGCCAAATCCAAAGATCTCCAGCACGCGCCACATATAGCCCCACTCCACGCTATCAAAAGCCTTGGATACATCAAGGGTCATCAACGCTCTCGAACCCTCGTTCACCATTGGGGTCTGTACATTCAAAAACGCCCTTCTAATATTCAGGCTCGTGGATCTATTGGCTATGAAGCCCGCCTGGTCCTCGTGGATCAGCTTATGGATAACTCCATTCAATCTTGCTGCCAGCACTTTGGCCAGAATTTTTACGTCCGTGAAATTGGTCTATAGGCGGCCATATCCAAGGGATCTTTCCCTTCTTTCTGTAATACAATAATAGTTGCTTCTAGCATTGAGGCAGGTAATTGGCCCCCCTCAAGCGCCCCCCCCAAAACTTTCAGCAGTTCGGGGATCAACACTTCACCATAGTGTTTGTAGGTCTCAATTGGAAGACCATCTGGTCCGGGCGACTTATGGGTTGCCATGCCTGCTACTGCTTGGTGTAATTCTGCTATAGATATTGGGGCATCTAATATATCTCTTTCTTCTTGTGATATGGTGGGGATGTCTAACCCCCTTAGGAAGTCCTCCATCTTGGCCTCCTTACCCCTCTTCTGGGAGGAATACAGTTTTTTATAGTAATCCCTGAAAGCTTGTACTATTTTTAAGGTGCTTGATACTACCTCACCGCTCTGGGATCTAATCGCGAGGACCGTGGATGGAGCTGCATTGGATTTTGCTAGCATAGCCAGTGTCCTTCCCATTCTCTCGCCCTCCACCATAGATTCCTGTCTTTGGAGTAACCGCCTGGTTTCTGCTTTCTGTATAACCACTGATTTATATGCTTGTTGTTTCTCTTGCCAGATACTTTCTGTCTCCGGGGTTGGGTTGCAAGTATAGTTGTTTTCTGCTTCAAGAGCGTCTCTCAACAAGCTCTCCTCCTCCCTTCTAGCCTCTTTGTTGAATGTAGCAATCTGCTGTATCAGGACCCCCCTAAGAAAAGCCTTAAGGGCATCCCATAGCGTAGAAGGGGGCACCGTTCCCTGATTGATCTCAACAAACTCCCTTAAGGAGGAAAGTATCCCATCCGTCTTTTTAATAATTTCAAACCAGTACGGGCTTATACTCCAGTACTTCCGGGGCCTAGGCTCCCCAAGATTTAAAATGACTACCATAGGTGAGTGGTCTGAGATGCCTCTTGGCCAGTATGTTATTTTTTCTACCATCTGGAGAGCCCTATCATTTCCTAGGGCTAGGTCTATCCTTGAAAGCACGGAGTAAGATGCAGAACAGCAAGTATATTGCAGCACGCCTGGGTTCCGTGCCCTCCACAAATCCATTAATCCCACTTCTTCCAGAAAAAAGCTTAACCGACTCCTTACTGAGTCCTCTGAGCTTTTTCGTAGTGGGAATCTATCCAGCCCTTTATCTAGAACCTCGTTGAAGTCCCCCATTGCTACAATCGGCACCTCTTTTTTATCTAGCAAAAATTCATACAGTTTAAGCAAGACATCCAGATTAAAGGGCGGAGGGATATATATATTTGCCACCACATACCTGGCGTTTTCAATAGAACATAATAAAAAGATGTATCTACCCAACTCGTCTATCCTGACCTGGCTGCAGGAAAACTTCACCCCAGACTTTACCAAAACACTCACTCCCCTACTGTAGGGGGAGTGAACCGCATGAAATTGGGTTTGAAATTTTTTCATCTGTAGGTGATGAATAGTTTCCTTGGTTAGGTGGGTTTCCTGCAGACAGACTAGATCAGCCCCGCACCTCTCCATCATAGAGAACACTGCTAATCTTTTAAGTGGTGTACCTAGGCCCCTGACATTCCAGGATCCTATTTTCAGAGTCTTAGCTAACATCTAAAGACTGAGGAATATTCTTTACCCCAACATATACAAACGTATATAACAGAAAGATATAAGAGAAATTTAATATATATAACCCTAACCCAAAACTAATTTTTCTCCTCCTAGTGACTGTTATAACAATTCCGTGTGTGTGCATACTTGGCCACTAGACCACGTATTCATTTTGGCTGTATTAGCCTTACTTTGGGCATAAATTTGCCATAGACAGTGCTTGCATGTGCGTGTAGAACAACCAAAAACCTATTTACTATAAAAAGTGCCTGTATGTGCAAAAATAATCTTAAGGAAGGTCTGGATACCTCCGTTATAATTTCTAGTGGTATAAGTGTTCGTAAGGAATGATTTACCCACCCTATTTCCCCTCCCTCCCATCTTCCCACCCCTTCCCTTCCCTCCCCACCTAACCTCCCCTACCCTCCCACCCCATCCCCCTCCCCCCCCCCACCCGTGCCCACCTATCTAGGTGTACCCCCTGGGGGTTTACCATGACCGTTGCCGCTTACACTAACACCAACCTTTTACACCAAATCTTACACTCACAGCCCCACACCACCCTACCCACAAATAGCTGTGTGCACCCATCCCCTCCCGTCCCCTTATAACAAAAAGCATTAACAGATGGCAGAAAGGGGTGGGAAAAAAAACAAAAAAAAACAAAAAAAAAAAAACGCAAGAACAAGAAAAAAAAAACAAAAACAAAAATACAGCCCCTGTACCTCCCAATGCCTTATCGTGCCATCCTATTGATATCCCGGCCTATTATATCTTCCCCCATTCTCTACGTAAAATTCGTGATTTTTTCCCTATTATCTTCCAGCCACTTCTCAACTTCAGCAGGGGAGTTAAAAAACAGAGTCTCCCCCAGAGCCGCAACCCGCAACCTTGCCGGATATAAAAGAGCATAGGGCAACTTAAATTTTTGTAGATTGCGTTTTGCCTGGGTAAACTCTGCCCTACGCCTTTGCAAATCCGGAGAGAAGTCGGAATAAAACGATATTTTTGCTCCTTTAAAAAAAACCTCCCCTGCTTCCCTGATCTTCCGTAATAAGGTTACTTTATCCTGGTAGTTAAGAAATCTCAGGAGGAGGGGTCTTGGGTGGCCCCCCTCCGATGGTGCCCTGAAAGGGATCCTATGAGCTCTTATGATGGAAAACGAAGCCGAGAATGATTCTTTCCCGATTAGCTCCCCCAGCCATTTTTCTAGGAATGCAATTGGGTTGGCGCCCTCACTCCTTTCGGGTAAACCTATCAGCCTCACATTATCTCTTCTACTCCTGTTCTCCATCTCATCTAACTTAGAGGCTTGTTTAGATAGCTGTTCCTTCAGCCATTTTATTTATTTGGTCATTGGGAGCACATTATCTTCTAGCCCACTGACTCTTTCTTCCAGGGCCGTTGTTCTCTCCGCTGTTTTCTGCAGATCTTGTCTAACCAATAACAGATCTGCTTTAACACCTTTCATCTGTTCACAAAGATCTTTAAGCGAGCCGTTACATACCCCTACAGCCATGAATACATCCGTTATAGTTGGTTCTCTGTTCAAGAGTAAATTCGGGTCATTTATTAGCTCCGAGTTTACGTTTGTGTTTTGATCACTTAGCCCTGGGCCTTTATTACATAAAGATTTGGAAGGCTGGGTAGCCGGCACAGCCCCTAAGGGCTGTAATTGAGGCTGGCCCTGGCTTTTCCTATCCGATGCCCCCCCTTGTTGACCCTTCTGCTGCGACCCCTTTTTTGGAGGGGTCAGAGCAGAGGCATGGGCATATTGCTCCAGTTTTGCTGCTGCTGATACTGCTTCCGCATGCTGCGGGTTTTTCTCTTTAGAGGAACGTAGATTCTGCATCATTTACACTTATAGATATAAATATACTCTAACAACAACAAATTAGTGACTAACAGTTACCAACATCCTCCACAAATCCAAAAGGAACTAAGGAGAGAGGGGGAGGAAAGGGAAGCCGCTGCTCCCATCAGCGCTCAACTACCCGCTGTACAGAGCATATACCATAAAGTGTATAAAGCGGGGTAAGTCTCTCCACTCTGCCCTCTTATACACCCCCGTAAAGAAAAAAAGAGCTCACACAGAAGGAAGCCACAGTACCTTAGATGGCAGGTGTGGGGCAACTCCCTACACACATAAACTCCACAGCTACAACTTAAATTGGTGCAGCCCCCCACCTACACCGTATTTTATACAGTTGGTTAAATGCCGCTAAGGCAGTCGCCATTAAAATACGGTTAGTGGGGTATATATGCCGAGTATCCCAACCCCTACCTAAACCTCTCTCCTTGCATCTGTTGAAGATCCCAGGGGTCCCAGGGCTTTAGCTAGTCAGCAGCACACAAAAAAAAAAAAAAAAAAAAGAGGAGAATATACTTTGCTTCCTATATTAGCACACTCTGCTCCCAGACTTAGTATTACCCAAGCAGCAGGCAGGTCAACGCACTGACTCACATAGATAACTCTGTTACTACACAGATGTCATATTACCAGGATTTACTTCTAGTCTGAGGATTGTCTAACAATTTTTTAAAACAGCATCTGGTTACTATATTAGTGACTCCATACTGTACCAGCTCTGGCCGACTTCTATTCCATGACTAGTGTAGAGATGGGAAAGTGAAAGTAAAAGCTGCTTGTCTCACAGCAGCGTGCAGGGGATGACATCTCACCCAGAGGATTCCTCAGCACACCTTTAGCAGAGAGAGAGGAGGGGCAGCGAGGCACTGAGCGACAAGGGAGCCAGAGCCGTCCAGTATGCCGTTCATACGGCCAGGGGAGAGAGAGATGAGAACGGAGGAGGGACGGAGCACACAGCGTCCATGCTCACACTCACTCCATGCTGCCTCTCAACACACACCCGCCCATCCGGTCACGCCCCCCTTTTGTACTGAGCTGTCAGATTGGAACCGACCCCCACTTGGATCTCGACTATTCTTCTTCTGATTAACTCTTTTATACTTTGTTGCCAAACTGGACTTGACCTCGGCTCGGATCTCAGACTGAGGCTTGCACAGTGCTCCGCACCCCTGGCACCCGTGCCACTCGGTTTCCACCAAGTCTCTGTCTCCATCTCCAGAGGCTTCAAAGACCCGAGGTTCAAGGTAGGCCTGCCCACTACTTCGGTCTCATCTCAGGTACGTGGCCCGCATGACAGAATAATCCAGCCATGTCTGAGACTGAGGAGTGCTTCAGCCTTCGAGGCCCTGTGCCAACAAGTGGCCTCTGTGTCTCAGGCCCTGACGTCAATACAAGAGGGGTACTTTCAACTGGAAGGTCGGCTGACTGCAATGGCCAATACCTCAGTTCTGAGTCCTGCGGAACCACCTCTTATGGCTATGGAGTAGCCCATCTCTACTCCAGCTCCTGAACCACAGGTTCCTATGCCGGAACGCTTTTCAGGGGTTCGCCACAAGTTCCGGGCTTTCAAGAACGCCTGTCGGCTATAATTTACCTTACAGCTTAGGGCCTTCTCTTCAGAGGATTCAAAGGTCGGGCTCGTAGTAGCCTTACTTACAGAAGAACCTCAGGCATGGGCTCATCAGCTATTGGAAATGGATGGTCTATGATGACCCACAATGAACCACCACGGCTGAAACAGTGTTGAACTCTCTACAACAGGGGAAACTCCCTGTTGAGGACTACGTAATGGAATTCCGCAAGTAGGCTGCAGACACTGCATGGAACGACGTGTGGGGCTCCCTGATGCATTGGAACCTACAAATCTGTTGGCTATCCAGCTTGATGGCAGACTCAGAACGACGCAGGGAACGATCCGGTATGGTCCGTCCCACATGGATGCTCCCAAGAGTACCCATGGCTTCACACCTGAGAACCCCTGAGACCCAAGCATCAACCCCAATTCATGACGCAGAACCAATGCTACTCGGCTTAGTTCTTTCACCCCTCACACCAGAAAAGCGGCAACGCCGTCGCCTGAACACTGTGGTGGAGGCGGTCACTTTCTTTAGGGATGTCCCATTAGGCCGAGTAAGTGGATCGAACCCCCATCTGTTTCGCCGTACGTTGTTAAATCCTCGCATCTCACTCTCTGCCGCTCTTTGCAGATACCGGCAAGGATAATCGAGTTGCAGCCATTGTTGACTCTGGGGCTTGCAGCTGCTTTATTGACATCCACTTTTACAAAAAGTATGGAATCCCACTATGCAAGAAGCCCCAGCCATTTACTGTTCATCTGGCAGATGGCTCCACACCAACCTCGGGTCCAATAACCCATAAGACCACCATTATATTGGCCACCACCGAAGCAGACCATTGGGAATATCTTCGGCTGGATGTGATTTCTTCTCCAATTTTTCTGGTTATTTTGGGGTTACTGTGGCTTCAACAGCACCAGCCACAGATTGATTGGTCCACTGAAGTTGTCTTTTGGCTCACCCTATTGCTTACACCACTGTTTCCCACAACGAGCCTGTCTGATGGTTCAACCCCTTTCCACAGATGACAACACTCTTCACCCCCATAGTGACAGCAAAGGTGATACTGTGTGAGTAAAGTAATGCAAAACTAAAAAGCCTTCGCGCTACTAAAGTGTGTTTACAAAAAGCTAAATAGTAACAAATAATGTGAGTGTCAAACGTATAAGTAAATGCCAATAAAGTGCAATGTGTATGCTGTCAGCAGCAAGATCTAACAGTGTCACAAACGCATATAGAAAATGTAGATAAACCATGATCTCGCGCAACAGTAAATTAGTGCTACATAGATAATAAACGATGTAAACCAAAGGTGAATGTGAACCAGTAGGTAATGAATAAAAACATAAATATAAATAAACCATTAATGGTGCAATAAACAAATTAGTGGGACAATGAGATGGTGGTGACTGATAAAGAAAGTTCGTATAGCATGTAAGTCCTCTTCTTATTGGGTGATCAGCTCGATTGAGTCAGTCCCAAAATGCAGTGTTGGTGCATATATAATAGCCCTCGAAATTAATAACAAAGAGGAAAGATATGAGATATCCACAAATGAGCTCACAGAACTCTCACCTCTAATCCATGGATATTCAGCATTGAAGTAGATGGAAGCTTGTCTGCTGTGTGAGGTGTGGTGTGTGGTGATCACCAGGGGGTGCACCGTCACTGTATGGCTGATAATCATACAGATATCTTGTATCCGAATCTACACACCTTCTATGGGCAATACACAGTCATTTCCTCTGCCAATCTCAGTGAACAATTCACCATCTGTAGTTGAATCCCTGCTGCCCACTACCAGTCCTCCGATACAGGGCATGGACAGGAGGGAGCGCTCAGCACATAAACATGGACATTTGGCTGAAACAAGCACTCATGTTTATATTACAGAATGATTGCACAGCAGTCAGCTCTCTTCATATTAGTAAAAACAATCCAATAAGCAGCGCAGGTTACAGTGTGTAACAATAAGTCCCAATGCACATTTAAGGAAGTCCTTTAAGCTCTGAAAAGCTATTCGTGAGATGTATACGGTCTGTTGCTAGGGCAGCCTTGTCAAGGGGGTGAAGCCACTCCAATATGTAAGACAAGGAATAAACAAGAAAGGCGCCTCTTAGTAGGATCGTAAAAAATTAATGTACAATAACATTAGCACACTCACATATAGAGACTGTGTAGTCCAGCAGGGGTAACGTCAGTAGAGGCCATGTCCGTGCTCTCAGATACCTGGTTCCTCACTGCTGGCTGCTGTCGTTGTGCCGACTTCCGGGTTACGATCGTGGATCGCTGTTCAGAACGAGGCTTGGTCGGGCAGTCAGGTGGAAGGCTGGAACAGCAGTACAGCAGTACAGCACCACTATTCCATCTGCGTTCCAACCTTCCACCTGACTGCCCGACCAAGCCTCGTTCTGAACAGCGATCCACGATCGTAACCCGGAAGTCGGCACAACGACAGCAGCCAGCAGTGAGGAACCAGGCATCTGAGAGCACGGACATGGCCTCTACTGACTTTACCCCTGCTGGACTACACAGTCTCTATATGTGAGTGTGCTAATGTTATTGTACATTAAATTTTTACAATCCTACTAAGAGGCGCCTTTCTTGTTTATTCCTTCTCTTCATATCAGTAAATTCTGTAGAAGCCTAAACATGAGTGCTTGTTTCAGCCAAATGTCCATGTTTATGTGCTGAAATGACTGTGTATCCTGTCCATGCCCTGTATCGGAGGACTGGTAGTGGGCAGCAGGGATTCAACTACAGATGGTGAATTGTTCACCGAGATTGGCAGAGGAAATGACTGTGTATTGCCCATAGAAGGTGTGTAGATTCGGATACAAGATATCTGTATGATTATCAGCCATACAGTGACAGAGTATAGTAGTAAAAAGGGAATAAAAACGGCGCTGCCCTCAATATAATTGGGTGCTATATCCTATTACGGTACATAACCTGAACTAAATGTTCATAGTGCAATCTCACCAAATTGTACAAAAGTAACCACAAAATGAAAAAACCAAAACACAAAAAACAAAAAGCCAATGCCGTAACCTCAGTGCATACGACACTGCTGCATTAAGTGAAGTAAAATATAAAATAAAAAATACAATAAATTGAATCCCCCCAATGGGTTAAAATAGAATGATAAAGTGTGCGTGAACAGTGATTTGGTAAAAATATATGTGTTGTGGGTTTCCTCAAAATTCAAAAGTTTTGGGACAAAATGGCGTCAGGGGTGCTGTGAAGTAAGTGATAGAAAAATTGTTAAAGAGTATATATGTAGTGCTACTATAATCTCCATGTGTCGTTAGCATGTGTATAAAAGATGATGCTGCACTTTCCAAAAGTTTTGAGACACCATAGCGTGTTTAAACCAAAAAACAACTTTTGTGAACCATAAAAAACTTAATTGTGACACAATATAGCACACTCCCTGTGAGTTAAATGCGATTATATGAAACAGCATACAATACCCATAAATAGGTTTGACAAATGCATATGCAATAATCATTAACTCCTATAAAATCCATGCAAGGGGTCATACATAAATGACCAGATGGGAAAGACAGAGTCCAATAATAAAAATGTTGTTATTTGTATCCTTGGGGACACACTCCAGTGACTTCCGTGCCTTACATTCAAGACGGTGACTTTGAGGTGCTCACCCCCCAATGATACCCCACTCACCACAGATAATCACCCCTGCAGGGGTACCGAGCAAGAGAGTGGGTGTTCCAGGGCAGGTGATATTCACTCCAGGTATGCTTCCCTTCCTCTACAGCTTACGATTCTGACAGCTACTCCAGGAATCAGATATGTTCTCATATGGTCAGGATATTCCAACAGTTTTCCAGCTTCAACTCTCCAGTATACCGGAGAAAAAGAAACACAAGGGGGCCTCCTTGGTGAAGTACACGGGGGTCAACCAGAAGGTGGCATAAGGAACAGGCACGGTCGGCAACCAAAACAGTGTAAATCCAAGGGTTAATCCAAGAAGCGGACTCAGGAACAAGCAAAATCAGCAACTAGAAACACAATAACATACACCAACAAACAAGAGCCTATACTAGGGCCTAGTGGAAAACTGTTGGAATATCCTGACCATATGAGAACATATCTGATTCCTGGAGTAGCTGTCAGAATCGTAAGCTGTAGAGGAAGGGAAGCATACCTGGAGTGAATATCACCTGCCCTGGAACACCCACTCTCTTGCTCGGTACCCCTGCAGGGGTGATTATCTGTGGTGAGTGGGGTATCATTGGGGGGTGAGCACCTCAAAGTCACCGTCTTGAATGTAAGGCACGGAAGTCACTGGAGTGTGTCCCCAAGGATACAAATAACAACATTTTTATTATTGGACTCTGTCTTTCCCATCTGGTCATTTATGTATGACCCCTTGCATGGATTTTATAGGAGTTAATGATTATTGCATATGCATTTGTCAAACCTATTTATGGGTATTGTATGCTGTTTCATATAATCGCATTTAACTCACAGGGAGTGTGCTATATTGTGTCACAATTAAGTTTTTTATGGTTCACAAAAGTTGTTTTTTGGTTTAAACACGCTATGGTGTCTCAAAACTTTTGGAAAGTGCAGCATCATCTTTTATACACATGCTAACGACACATGGAGATTATAGTAGCACTACATATATACTCTTTAACAATTTTTCTATCACTTACTTCACAGCACCCCTGACGCCATTTTGTCCCAAAACTTTTGAATTTTGAGGAAACCCACAACACATATATTTTTACCAAATCACTGTTCACACACACTTTATCATTCTATTTTAACCCATTGGGGGGGATTCAATTTATTGTATTTTTTATTTTATATTTTACTTCACTTAATGCAGCAGTGTCGTATGCACTGAGGTTACGGCATTGGCTTTTTGTTTTTTGTGTTTTGGTTTTTTCATTTTGTGGTTACTTTTGTACAATTTGGTGAGATTGCACTATGAACATTTAGTTCAGGTTATGTACCGTAATAGGATATAGCACCCAATTATATTGAGGGCAGCGCCGTTTTTATTCCCTTTTTACTACTATACTTTATTATTGGATCTTTTGAGATACCAATTAGGAATAGGCAGCAGCTCTCTCACTGTCCTGAGCGCGGACCCCTCTATTTAGATCTATACAGTGACAGAGCACCCCCTGGTGATCACCATCTCACACAGCAAACAAGCGTCCATCTACTTCAATGCTGAATATCCATGGATTAGAGGTGAGAGTTCTGTGAGCTCATTTGTGGATATCTCATATCTTTCCTCTTTGTTATTAATTTCGTGGGCTATTATATATGCACCATCACCGCATTTTGGGACTGACTCAATCGAGCTGATCACCCAATAAGAAGAGGACTTACATGCTATACAAACTTTCTTTATCAGTCACCACCATCTCATTGTCTCACTACTTTGTTTATTGCACCATTAATGGTTTTTTATTTATATTTATGTTTTAATTCATTACCTACTGGTTCACATTCACCTTTGGTTTACATTGTTTATCATTTACATAGCACTAATTTACTGTTGCGCGAGATCACTGTTTATCTACACTCTTCACCCCCAGGTTTACAGAGACTTCCTGGACGTCTTCCACAAGAAGGGGGATGAATCCCTACCGCCTCACTGGCCGTATGATTTCCCCTATTGAGCTTCTTCCTGGTTCTGCAATATAATTTGGGAGGATCTTCCCACTCTCTGAGCCTAAATTAGAAGTCCTCCAAAAATACATTGATGGCAATCTTAGGAAAGGGTTCATCCAGCCCTCTACCTCTCCTGCTGGCGCTGGACTCTTCTTTGTGGAAAACATGGACCATTCTTTAAGACCATGTATCGACTACAAAGATTTAAACAATATCACAATCAAGAATCGATACCCGTTGTCTCTAGTCCCTGAGCTCGTTCAGAGGCTCTGCACCGCCAAGGTCTTCTCAAAACTGGACCTACAGGGGGCCTACAATTTAATACGGATAAGAGGGTGATGAATGTAAAATGGCCTTTTGTACTAGGTTTGGCCATTTTGAGTAACGCCCCAGCAACTTTCCAACACTTGGTGAACGACATCTTTCGGGATTTTCTTGACCTGTTCATGATAGTGTACTTAGATGACATCATTGTTTTTTCACCTTCCCTCGAGGCACATCACATCCACATGTGAAAAGTCCTTTTTCGCCTCTGAGCCCATAAACTCTACGCCAAGCTTAAAAAATGTGACTTTGAGAAAGATACCATACAATTCCTTGGCCTCATAATTTCGACTTCTGGCATATCCATGGACCCCCAGAAGGTAACTGCAGTTCTTGAATGGCCAGTACCCTCGGACCGTAAGAGCGTCCCGAGGTTCCTGGGATTCGCTATTTTTTATAGAAGATTCATCAAAGACTTCTCGTCAATAACTTCACCTATCACACAACTTACCAAGCAAAACAGCCGTTTTCTGTGATCCCTCTCAGCACAAACGGCTTTCGACAAACTCAAGAAGCAATTCACCTCTGCCCTGGTCCTTCGTCATCACGACCCAGCCCTGTCTTACGTGTTGGAGGTCGATGTTTCAGAGATTGCGGTTGGGGCAGTCCTTTCTCAGCGCCACAAAACCACAGCCATGATGCATACTGTTGCCATCTTTTCCAGGATATTTCCCCAGCCGAAAAGCAACTATGATGTAGGGGACCGGGAACTCCTTGCTATTAAACTGGCCCTGGAAGAATAGAGATATCTATTGGAAGGAGCCTCGCACCCTATACTTATCTACACTGATCATAGGAGTTTGGAATACCTCCGTACAGCTAAACGTCTCAGACCTAGACAAGCCAGATGGGTTCTCTTCTTCACCCAATTTCAAATGCATATCACGTACCGTCCGGGATCCAAGAATTGTAAACCTGATGCTCTATCCCGCATGTATCCCACATCAGATAACTCGCCAACAACGAAGGCGATACTCCCTGCCTATAATTTCTTCCTACTTATGGATGACCTCTTGTCCAGGATTAAAATGGCCTCCTCTCTAGACCAACTGCCCTCAGGAGAGCATCTGCAAGAAAAGGACGGACTTTTTTTTTTCCATGACCATGCTGTGTTTGTGCCCCTTCAACTGAGAGTTCCTGTGCTCAAACTCTGCCATGACAACAAGTTAGCAGGGCATTTCGGGGTGACCAAAACCACCAATCTTCTTTTGCGAACCTTTTTGGTGGCCTACCCTCAAGACAGACTGCCAGGCTTACGTCAATTCCTGCCCGGTATGCAATCACAGCAAAACGGAAAAGAATAAATCATGGGGTCTCCTACGCCCCCTTGCCTGTTCCCTCCAGACCCTGGGAACAGATCAGCATGAATTAAATAGTGGAGCTACCACCCTCTGATGGGTTTACATCCATATTTGTTGTTGTGGACTGCCTTACAAAAATGGCTCATTTTACTCCTATGATTGGCACTCTTTCCGCCCCAGAAACAGCTCAGGCTTTTATCAAGGAGATCATACGCCTCCATGGGGTCCCCAGCAATATTGTATCGGATCGCATGGTCCAATTCACCTCTAAATTCTGGAAGGAGCTCTGTCTTGCTCTAGACCATGAGAACAACTACTCTTCGGCCTACCACCCTCAGACCAATGCACAAACGGAATGCACGAACCACTCTTGAACAGTACCTTCGTTGTTTCTCCACCTTTGTCCAAGACAATTGGGCATCCCTACTTCCTTGTGCAGAATTTGCATACAACAATGCAATACATTCTACCAGTAAGCAATCACCGTTCTACGCCAACCTGGAGTGCCACCCTTCTTTTTCCCCTGTCCTACCCTTTTCTGCTTCAGTCCCAGCTGTCTGGAACAGAGTGGAATTTCTACACAACAACTTAGAGCTCCTAAAGGATACCATGGCCAAGGCACAGCTGGATTACAAGACCATCTATGATCGCAGGCGGCGGGGGGTCCTGAATCTTCAACTGGGAGACAAGGTTTGGCTGTCTACCAGGCATTTGAAGTTGGCCTGTCCCTCCAAGAAATTGGGCCCTAAGTTCATTGGGCCCTTCCCTGTCCTGTTCCGATTCAACCCTGTTGTCTACAAACTCAAACTGCCCTCAACTTACCAGATCCACCCTGTCTTCCATGCCTCCCTCCTGAAGCCCGTGGCCCTGAACGCCTTTGGGGAAGGTGGGGCCCGTCCTCCGTCTCCCTCTATAATTATAATTAAAGGCATTGAGGAGTACGAGGTGGAGGCCATCCTGGACTGCCGTAGAAGGGGCCATGGACCCGAGTCACATATTCATGCTCCAGATCTTCTCTGGTGGTTCTTTCAGCCAGCTTCATCCCAGACGGCGTCCGGAGGCCACCCCTTCAGGAGGGGCTCTGTAAGAGTCCAGGGCTTACTACGCATGCACCAATGGCGCGTTGCCGTAAGAAAAAATCCGTGCCAACTGAGCATGCGCCAAAGCCTCCTGAGTGCGCCAACCCGCACCTGCGCAGAAGACCTAATAGAAAAAGGCAGGAAAATGCCCAGGAGGCGCACAGGAAGTGACATAAACCTGATGTAAAAAGGCTGGAAAAATGCCCAGGAGGCGCACAGGAAGTGACCTCAAACTTCCCTATATAAGCCCAGACACTGCCAAATTGCTGTATTATCTTCAGTCCCCCCTTGTTCCTGTGCTAGTGTGTGATCTGTCTGAACTTGTTGCGACCTGGAAACCTACAGTGGGGATGGAAAGTATTTAGACCCCCTTAAATTTTTCACTCTTTATTTTGCAGTCATTTGCTAAAATCATTTAAGTGCATTTTTTTCCTCATTAATGTACACACAGCACCCCATATTGACAGAAAAACACAGAATTGTTTACATTTTTGCAGATTTATTAAAAAAGAAAAACTAAAATATCACATGGTCCTAATTATTCAGACCCTTTGCTGTGACACTCATATATTTAACTCAGGTGCTGTCCATTTCTTCTGATCATCCTTGAGATGGCTCTACACCTTCATTTGAGTCCAGCTGTGTTTGATTATACTGACTGGACTTGATTAGGAAAGCCACACACCTGTCTATATAAGACCTTACAGCTCACAGTGCATGTCAGAGCAAATGAGAATCATGAGGTCAAAGGAACTGTCTGAAGAGCTCCGAGACAAAATTGTGGCAAGGCACAGATCTGGCCAAGGTTACAAAAAAATTTCTGCTGCACTTAAGGTTCCTAAGAACACAGTGGCCTCCATAATCCCTAAATGGAAAACGTTTGGGACGACCAGAACTGTCATGAAGATCCTGCCAATAATCAGCGATCCAGACGCAGGGGGACACGGCTGCGGGTTCCACTGCGCATGCGCGCGCGTTCATGGGTGCTGTCACGCACGGGCACGCGCGCGCACTCCCGCTAGTGCCAGGCGGGCTATTTAAACCGGCCTGTCACACTCCATCCCCGCTGTCTGCTCTACAGCGTTCTGTGAGTGTTACCTGATCTGATCTGTGTTTCCTGTTATCTGACCCGGCTTCCTGTTTGACGATCCTGCTATCTGCCTGCACCAGACCCTCTTGGCTTGCCTGACCATCCCTCTGCATTACCCCTGGTACCTCTGCTGTCCGAACGTTACTGACCACCGGCTTGTTGACCCTCCGCTGTGTTCATCAGCTTTCAGTCTGCTATTACCTGCTGTTGTTCCTGGTTCCAGTCCAGCTTCCAGGCTACCTTCTGCTGGTTCCAGTCCAGCGTTCCAGGCTACCTTCTGCTGTGTTCCAGCCCAGCGTTCCAGGCTATCTTCTGCTGTGTTCCAGTCCAGCGTTCCAGTCTATTACCTGCTGTTGTTCCTGGTTCCAGTCCAGCGTTCCAGGCTACCTTCTGCTGTGTTCCAGCCCAGCGTTCCAGGCTATCTTCTGCTGTGTTCCAGTCCAGCGTTCCAGTCTATTACCTGCTGTTGTTCCTGGTTCCAGTCCAGTGTTCCAGGCTATCTTCTGCTGTGTTCCAGTCCAGCGTTCCATTCTATTACCTGCTGTTGTTCCTGGTTCCAGTCCAGTGTTCCAGGCTATCTTCTGCTGTTGTTCCAGTCCAGCTTCCAGTCTGCTATTACCTGCTGTTTTCCTGGTTCCAGTCCTGCATTCCAGTCTCTGTCCTCAGTCTACTCCTCAGACTACTGACTCCAGAGGGTGCCACCACTACTGGACTTTCAGCAACTGTTGATCCTGTCAGGCACCCATACCACTCTTCACTCCTGGCCCTCTGTCTCCATTCCAGGGGAACGGGAGTGGGAGCTGTAAGGGAGGTCTTTTCCTGCACTTCAGGCTCACAACCTACCAGGTACGTGACAGTAGCAGACAGCCATGTCTGAGCCTGAGCAGGGAACGTCTCCCATGGAGGATCTCTGTGCACACCTGGCAGGATTGACTGAAGCAGTCAAGAATCTGCAGCAAGGATACACCAGGCTGGAGGAATGAGTGTTAACTTTGTCTAATCCCATTGGGGCTCAGGGAGTCCCTTCCGCTTCTGCTCCTTCAGTCGGGCCTTCCTCAACAGTGGTGATGCTCCCTCCAGAACCCAAGGTCCCGACGCCTGAACGTTTCTCCGGAAATCGCCTCAAATTCAGGGCTTTCCGCAACTCCTGTGAACTGTTCTTTGCTCTTCAGCCACGTACCTTTTCCCTTGAGGCTACTAAGGTGGGCTACGTAATCTCTCTGCTTTCTGGTGACCCCCAAACCTGGGCCCACCGACTCTTGGAGCAAAAGGACGTATCCTTGACTAATCTTTCCGCCTTCTTTGACGCACTAGGTCAGCTGTATGATGACCCCCAGCTGTCCGTGACTGCAGAAGCGGCTTTGCACACCCTTCAGCAGGGTCGCAGGGCTGCAGAAGACTATGTGGCGGAATTCAGAAAGTGGAGTGTAGACACGAATTGGAATGATGCGGCTCTCCGCTATCAGTTTCGAATGGGACTTTCTGACTCTCTGAAAGATGAATTGGCCAGGGTGGGTACCCCACAGACTTTGAACGCATTGATCGATCTAACCATCCAGATCGATCGACGTCTAAGAGAACGAAGGACTGAGAGAGCGATGGGAACCTCTCGCCCAACTTGGGTTACCCCTAAAGTTCCCCATCATACATCACCAGCACCACCAATGTCTATATTTAACCCACCTGAGCCAATGCAATTAGGGGTTCTGCGGCCTACTCTTACTCAGGAGGAACGACAACGTCGTCGAGTGAATAATCTGTGCCTGTATTGTGGGGAACCTGGGCACTATGTCAGGAACTGTCCGGTTAAACTTCGTAAGTGCCTATCTCTGTCCTCTGACTATGTTGCACCTCTGGTTAAGAACACTACTCACCTTGCTCTCTCTCTCCTGTTACAGCTTCCAGGAGAGACCCTGCAAATAGCCGCCATTATTGACTCTGGAGCTTGCAGTTGTTTCATGGACTCTCTTTTTGCTACCCAACACCGGATACCTCTGTTGCCTAAGACCCATGGACTTTCCATTCATCTAGCTGATGGAACAGCCATTAAGTCAGGGCCTGTTACCCAAGAGACTGTTCCAATACCCGTTTCCATCTCCAATTCTCATCAAGAACTGTTACGCCTAGATATCATCGCTTCACCTATGTTCCCCATAATCCTCGGCATGCCATGGTTACAGGCCCACAATCCTGACATTAATTGGATCACAGGTGAGGTTACCTTTTCCTCCTCATATTGCCAACAGTCTTGTAGACTTCAGGACACTCAGAAGAATCCTACCTTGCTCTGTTTAAACACAGATCCTAGTCTGCACCTTTCCATCCCTTCTGCATATCATGATTTCTTAGATGTATTCAGCAAGCAGGGGGCAGAGGTCTTACCCCCTCACCGGGCCTATGACTGTCCTATCGAATTACTCCCCGGTGCCGAGATACCTTTTGGAAGAATATTTCCTTTAACGGAAGTGGAACAAGGGGCTTTAAAAGAATATATCGATGAGAATCTAAAGAAAGGCTTCATTCGTCCATCCACGTCTCCAGCAGGTGCAGGTATCTTCTTCGTACAAAAGAAAGACAAGACCCTCAGACCATGTGTAGATTACCGTGAGCTGAACAAAATCACTGTAAAGAACCGTTACCCTCTTCCTCTGGTACCAGAGCTGTTCCAAAGACTTGGGACAGCTACCATATTCACTAAGCTTGACCTCCGCGGAGCCTACAATTTGGTTCGTATTAGGGACGGAGACGAATGGAAGACCGCCTTTCGTACCCGTTATGGACATTATGAATACCTTGTGATGCCGTTTGGGCTGTGCAATGCTCCTGCTACATTCCCGTACTTCATCAATGATGTCTTACGAGACTTTCTAGATCTGTTTGTTATCGTCTATCTAGACGACATACTAATTTTTTCTTGTTCCCTTGAATCCCATCGCAGGCACGTCAGAAGTGTATTGGCCCGGCTTCGACAACGCGGTCTATATGCAAAAGCTGAGAAATGTGAATTTGAACAGGAAAGTATTCCATTTTTGGGGTTAATCATTTCCAGCAAGGGCATTAAGATGGACCCCCAAAAGGTCACTGCAGTACTAGACTGGCCAGTCCCAACAGATAAGAAGGGGATCCAGCGATTCGTTGGATTCGCTAATTGCTACCACAAATTTATTAAGGGGTTTTCAGCCATCATCACACCCATCACACAGCTAACTAAACAGAGTACACGTTTCCACTGGTCTGCTGAGGCTCAAAAGGCTTTCGAGACTCTCAAGGGCCTTTTTACCTCTGCTTCCGTGCTAAAACATCCAGATTCCTCTCTGCCATTTGTACTAGAGGTGGACGCATCCAAAATTGCGGTAGGGGCAGTGTTGTCCCAAAGACAGGGAACTAAGGCCCTGTTATATCCTGTGGCCTTCTTCTCTCGTAAATTGTCCACGGCAGAGAGAAATTATGATGTAGGTGACAGAGAATTATTGGCTATCAAATCCGCGTTGGAGGAGTGGCGCTATCTGCTAGAGGGTGCCGCTCATCCAGTCTTAATTTTTACAGATCATAAGAACCTGGAGTATTTGAGGTCTGCAAAAAGGTTGAAGCCACGCAAGCCAGGTGGGCCCTCTTTTTCTCCAGGTTCTCTTTTCATGTCACTTACCGCCCTGGTTCCAAGAATACCAAGCCTGATGCCCTATCCAGGATGTTTCAAAAGCCCCAAGAGGTTTCCCCTCCGGACACCATTCTGTCCCCGGGGAATTTTCTTTTGCTTCAGGGAGATCTGCTTTCCCGGATTAAGCAGGCTTCCGCAGAATTGGGGTCTTCCATTAGGCCAGAACTCCAAGTTATAGATGGGTTATTATGGCACAAGAATAGAATTTTTATACCTGAAGAACTACGAGTTTCAGTACTAGAACTCTGTCATGACCATGCTTTTGCTGGGCATTTTGGAGTGGCTAAAACTACTGATCTGGTACAGCGTACCTTTTGGTGGCCTCAGTTACGTGATGATTGTAGGAGATTTGTTGAATCCTGTACCACCTGTATCAGAAACAAGGGGCACAGGACCAAGGCATGGGGTTTGCTAAAGCCATTACCTGTCCCAGATAGGCCTTGGAAGATGCTTTCTATAGATTTTATTGTGGAATTACCTCCGGCTGGGGGTTTCACCTCAATTTTTGTCATAGTAGACCGGTTGTCGAAGATGGCCCACTTTGTCCCAATGAAGGGCACTCCCTCAGCTACAGAAACGGCACAGGCATTCATTAGAGAAGTCATCAGGCTCCATGGGGTACCAGTTATTATCGTTTCAGATCGGGGGGTACAGTTTACCTCCCGATTCTGGAGGTCTCTATGCAAAACATTGAAGATTGAACTCTCATTTTAATCTGCTTACCACCCCCAGACTAATGGGCAAACAGAGAGAACAAACCAGACTCTTGAACAATATTTACGCTGTTTTTCTTCATTTGCCCAGGATGATTGGATTTCTGTTCTTCCATTGGCTGAGTTTGCCTACAACAACTCTATTCATTCCGCTATCAAACAAACCCCATTTTTTGCAAATTATGGTTACCACCCTTCTTTTCTGCCTAATTCTCTTCCAGAGTGCACAGTACCCGCAGTTCAGGAGAGGTTGGACTTCTTCACTTCCAACAATCAAGTTTTGCAGGAGACCATGACCAGGACCCAGGAGTATAATAAAGCAACTTTTGATAAGAAGAGACGAGGTGAGCTGTTACTTACACCCGGGGACCAGGTATGGTTATCTACAGTAAATCTCAGGATGGCTTGCCCATCAAAGAAATTGGGTCCCAAGTTTCTTGGCCCATTTCCTGTTAAGCGAAGGATTAATGAGGTGGCATACGAACTTGAACTTCCGGATTCATTAAAAGTGCATCCAGTATTTCATGTGTCTCTACTCAAACCCTCTGTTTCTAACCCATTTCCAGGCCGAAGTATGGATCCTCCTGATCCAATTTTGGTGGATGGGGAGGAAGAATTCGAGGTGGAGGCTATCATGGACCATAGGAGAAGAGGCAACCAAAATCAATTTTTGATAAAATGGAGGGGGTTCGGCCCAGAAGAAAATTCTTGGGAACCCGAGGACAATATTCATGCTGAAAATCTTTTACAATCTTTTAAAAGAGCCCATCCGGAGAAATTCCTTCAAAGGGGCATCCGGAGGCTGCCCCTTGGGGGGGGGCAATGTCATGAAGATCCTGCCAATAATCAGCGATCCAGACGCAGGGGGACATGGCCGCGGGTTCCACTGCGCATGCGCGCGCGTTCACGGGTGCTGTCACGCAGGGGAACGCGCGCGCGCACTCCCGCTAGTGCCAGGCGGGCTATTTAAACCGGCCTGTCACACTCCATCCCCGCTGTCTGCTCTACAGCGTTCTGTGAGTGTTACCTGATCTGATCTGTGTTTCCTGTTATCTGACCCGGCTTCCTGTTTGACGATCCTGCTATCTGCCTGCACCAGACCCTCTTGGCTTGCCTGACCATCCCTCTGCATTACCCCTGGTACTTCTGCTGTCCGAACGTTACTGACCACTGGCTTGTTGACCCTCCGCTGTGTTCATCAGCTTCCAGTCTGCTATTACCTGCTGTTGTTCCTGGTTCCAGTCCAGCGTTCCAGGCTACCTTCTGCTGTGTTCCAGCCCAGCGTTCCAGGCTATCTTCTGCTGTGTTCCAGTCCAGCATTCCAGTCTATTACCTGCTGTTGTTCCTGGTTCCAGTCCAGCGTTCCAGGCTACCTTCTGCTGTGTTCCAGCCCAGCGTTCCAGGCTATCTTCTGCTGTGTTCCAGTCCAGCGTTCCAGTCTATTACCTGCTGTTGTTCCTGGTTCCAGTCCAGTGTTCCAGGCTATCTTCTGCTGTTGTTCCAGTCCAGCTTCCAGTCTGCTATTACCTGCTGTTTTCCTGGTTCCAGTCCTGCATTCCAGTCTCTGTCCTCAGTCTACTCCTCAGACTACTGACTCCAGAGGGTGCCACCACTACTGGACTTTCAGCAACTGTTGATCCTGTCAGGCACCCATACCACTCTTCACTCCTGGCCCTCTGTCTCCATTCCAGGGGAACGGGAGTGGGAGCTGTAAGGGAGGTCTTTTCCTGCACTTCAGGCTCACAACCTACCAGGTACGTGACAAGAACCCTTCCTAGAGCTGGCCGTCTGGCCAAACTGTGCTATCGGGGGAGAAGAGCCTTGGTGAGAGAGGTACAGAAGAACCCCAAGATCACTGTGGCTGAGCTCCAGAGATGCAGTCGGGAGATGGGAGAAAGTTGTAGAAAGTCAACCATCACTGCAGCCCTCCACCAGTCGGGGCTTTATGACAGAGTGGCCCAACGGAAGCCTTTCCTCAGTGCAAGACACATGAAAGCCTGCATGGAGTTTGCTAAAAAACAACTGAAGGACTCCAAGATGGTGAGAAATAAGATTCTCTGGTCTGAGACCAAGATAGAACTTTTTGGCCTTAATTCTAAGCGGACGTGTGAAGAAAACCAGGCACTGCTCATCACCCGCCCAATACAGTCCCAACAGTGAAGCATGGTGGTGGCAGCATCATGCTGTGGAGGTGTTTTTCAGCTGCAGGGACAGGACGACTGGTTGCAATCGAGGGAAAGATGAATGCGGCTAAGTACAGGGATATCCTGGACGAAAACCTTCCAGGACCTCAGACTGGGCCGAAGGTTTACCTTCCAACAAGACAATGACCCTAAGCTGACCTAAACCCAATTGAGCATCTCTGGAGAGACCTAAAAAATGGCTGTCCACCAACGTTTACCATCCAACCTGACAGAACTGGAGAGGATCTGCAAGGAGGAATGGCAGAAGATCCCCAAATCCAGGTGTGAAAAACTTGCATCTTTCCCAAAAGGACTCGTGGCTGTATTAGATTAAAAGGGTGCTTCTACTAAATTCTGAGCAAAGGGTCTGAATACTTAGGACCATGTGATATTTCAGTTTTTTTTTTTAATAAATCTGCAAAAATGTCAACAATTCTGTGTGTATTTCTGTCAATATGGGGTGCTGTGTGTACATTAATGAGGAAAAAAATGAACTTAAATGTTTTTAGCAAATGGCTGCAATATGACAGAGTGAAAAATTTTAAGGGGGTCTGAATATTTTCCGTCCCCACTGTATTTGACTACTCTTGATTGCTGCTTGCCATTGACCTCAGATTTGTACCTTGACCATTCTACTTCTTTGCCCCTTTTGTACTCCGCTTCTAGATTGTAACCGACCTCGGCTTGGATCTCAACCATTCTTCTTCTGATTAACCCTTTTTATACTTCGTTGCCAAACTGGACTTGACCTCAGCTCGGATCTCGGACTAATGCCCCGTACACACGGTCGGTCTTTGTTCGGACATTCTGACAACAAAATCCTAGGATTTTTTCAGACGGAGGTTGGCTCAAACTTGTCTTGCATACACACGGTCACACAAAGTTGTCGGAAAATCCGATCGTTCTAAACGCGGTGACGTAAAACACGTACGTCGGGACTATAAACGGGGCAGTGGCCAATAGCTTTCATCTCTTTATTTATGCTGAGCATGCATGGCACTTTGTCGGATTTGTGTACACACGATCGGAATTTCCGACAACGGATTTTGTTGTCGGAAAATTTTATATCCTGCTCTCAAACTTTGTGTGTCGGAAAATCCGATGGAAAATGTCCGATGGAGCCCACACATGGTCGGAATTTCCGACAACACTCTCCAAACGGACATTTTCCATCGGAAAATCTGACTGTGTGTGCGGGGCATTAGGCTGGCACCCCTGCCACTCGGTGTCCACCAAGTCTCTGTCTCCATCTCCAAAGGCTTCAAGGACCCGAGGTGCAAGGGAGGCCTCCCCACTACTTCGGTCTAATCTCAGGTACATGGCCCGTGTGACAATTTCTTTACACCCTTAATCCCCAAAGACTCCTCCACCCTCTCCATGCCCTTCTTTGAACAAGCTTGTAAAAACGACCTGCATCGGAGAGGCTTAATCTCAGCTCTCTACACACAACTGCTTAACATGGGATCCCCTCCTGCCCCCCCTACACCTTTAGATGGGAAAGAGAATTAGAAATCACCTTTAAAAGGTGCAGATTGAAGTCCTGACCCGTGGTTACTTGGTCCCAGCCAGGATCGCCAAATGTGTCCCTCAATACCCCTCCACTTGCTTTAGAGGCTGTCCCGCCCAAGAGAAATTTCACCACATTTGGTGGTCATGCCCTGTTGTGCAAACTTTTTGGTCCAGCCTGTTTAACATGCTATCCGCCCTCTTCGATACAGCTCTACAAACTGATCCATCTATAGCTCTCTTGAATCTCAAACCACCAAACTTATCTCAGCGCCAGTTTAAACTTCTCTTGCAGGTCACAACAGCAGCCAATCAAATCCTGGAAAGCTCCCAGTCTGTGTCCTTGCGGTCAAAAACAAGGTCACACAGGCAATCTTCCACACAAAAATTGAGGCTGTCATTTACATAGTTACATAGTAGGTGAGGTTGAAAAAAGACACAAGTCCATCAAGTCCAACCTATGTGTGTGATTATATGTCAGCATTACCTTGTATATCCCTGTATGTTGCGGTCGTTCAGGTGCTTATCTAATAGTTTCTTGAAACTATCGATGCCCCCCGCTCAGACCACCGCCTGTGGAAGGGAATTCCACATCCTTGTCGCTCTTACAGTAAAGAACCCTCTACGTAGTTTAAGGTTAAACCTCTTTTTCTTCTAATTTATATTTCAAAGTATTTTATTTTGAGAAACAAGATGAATATATTTGAAAACGACATTACATATAACGAGGTATAAAACACTGTAGCTGAGCAGAATGAAAAATAATTGGTTATTATAAACAAGAAGAATATTAGAAACCTGAGACTAGACGACCATGGGAAAACAAAGGCAATAGGAAACTTCCCAGACAGTCAAGAGGAGGATCCACTCGTCTTCCTGTACTCCATATGGGAACTAACTGTACCGGATTGGAGGGTTCCAGCTCCCGACCCCTGATGACATGTACCAAGTAGGGAGAGGAAATTGCCATGGTTCATGTTACCCATAATAAACTTCCCAATGCAGGATTAGTATAAGGCAACCTGTCGTTATTATCTTTAAGCTTTTATTTGTAAATTTGAAATCATATCCCCTCTCAAGCGTTTCTTCTCCAGAGAGAATAAATTCAGTGCTTGCAACCTTTCCTCATAACTAATATCCTCCAGGCTCTTTATTAGCTTTGTTGCCTTTCTTTGTACTCGCTCCATTTCCAGTACATCCTTCCTGAGGACTGGTGCCCAGATCTGGACAGCATACTCTAGGTGCGGTTGGACCAGAGTCTTGTAGAGCGCGAGAATTAATCCCCTTTTTAATGCATGCCAATATTCTGTTTGCTTTGTTAGCAGCAGCTTGGCATTGCATGCCATTGCTGAGCCTGTCATCTACTAGAACCCCCAGGTCCTTTTCCATCCTAGATTCCCCCAGAGGTTCTCCCCCCAGTGCATAGATTGCATTCATATTTTTGCCACCCAAATGCATTATTTTACATTTTTATACATTGAACCTCATTTGCCATGTAGTTGCCCACCCCATTAATTTGTTCAGATCTTTTTGCAAGGTTTTCACATCCTGCGGAGAAGTTATTGCCCTGCTTAGCTTAGTATCGTCTGCAAATACAGAGATTGAACTGTTTACCCCATCCTCCAGGTCGTTTATGAACAAATTAAACAGGAATGGTCCCAGCACAGAACCCTGGGGGACCCTACTATCCACCCCTGACCATTCCGAGTACTCCCCATTTATCACCACCCTCTGAACTCACCCTTGTCCCCAGTTTTCAATTCATGTACTCACCCTATGGTCCATGCCAACGGACCTTATTTTGTACAGTAAACGTTTATGGGGAACTGTGTCAAATGCTTTTGCAAAATCCAGATACACCACGTCTATGGGCCTTCCTTTATCTAGATGGCAACTCACCCCCTCATATAAGGTTAATAGATTGGTTTGGCGAGAACGATTCTTCATGAATCCATGCTGATTACTGCTAATGATACCGTTCTTATTACTAAAATCTTGTGTGTATATAGTCCCTTATCATCCCCTTCAAGAGTTTACATACTATTGATGTTAGGCTAACTGGTCTGTAATTCCCAGGGATGTATTTTGGGCCCTTTTTAAATATTGGTGCTACATTGGCTTTTCTCCAATAAGCTGGTACCATTCCAGTCAGTAGACTGTCAGTAAAAATTAGGAACAATGGTCTGGCAATTACTTGACTGAGTTCCCCAAGTACCCTCGGGTGCAAGCCATCTGGTCCCGGTGATTTATTAATGTTAATTTTCCCAAGTCTAATTTTTATTCTGTCCCCAGTTAACCATGGAGGTGTTTCCTGTGATGTGTCATGAGGATAAACACTGCAGTTTTGGTTACAGAAGCCCCCTGATTCCCTCGTGAAGACTGAGGAGAGGAATAAATTCAATACCTTTGCCATCTCCCCATCCTTTGTAACCAGATGTCCTTACTCATTCTTTATGGGGCCAATATGGTCTCTCCTCCCTTTTTTACTGTTTACATACTTAAAGAATGTCTTGGGATTTTTTTTTGCTCTCCTCCGCTGTGTGTTTCATGTTCTATCTTAGCCATCCTTATTGCACCCTTACATTTCTTGTTGCATTCTTTATAAAGTCTGAATGCTGATGATGATCCCTCCAACCTTATATTTTTTGAAGGCTTTCTCTTTTGCTTTTGTATGCATTTTTACATTGAAGTTAAGCCATCCAGGACTTTGTTCTCTCTTTTAAATTTATTACCCAATGGGATGCATTGGCTAATGCCCTTATTTAATATGCTCTTAAAGCGAACCCATCGCTCCTCCGTGTTCTTTGTTCCTAAGATTTTATACCAATTTATGCCTTCTAGCAAGGTTCGTAGTTTAGGGAAGTTGGCTCTTTTGAAATTCAGTGTCTTTGTATTCCCCTTATGTTTCCTATTTGTGTGATTTATACTGAAGCCAATTGACTTGTGATCGCTGTTACCTAAATTGCCCCGTATTTCCACATCCATGATCAGGTCTGTATTGTTGGTAATCAGTAGATTCAGTAACGTTTTATTTCTAGTTGGTGCGTCTACCATCTGACCCATAAAATTGTTCTGCAAGACATTTAGGAACTGGCGAGCCTTAGATGAATGCGTGGTTCCCTCCGCCATGTCTGTCTGGATAATTAAAATCCCCCATTATGATAACACTTCCCATCCTTGCTGCTAATCCAAATTGTGATAGATCTGTCTCCCCTTCCTCCCTCAGGTTAAGGGGCCTATAGCATACTCCCAGTATTATTTTCCCCTTTGCTTCATCCCTTTGGAGCTCTACCCATAAGGATTCCACCTCCTCTCTAGCTCCCTTAGTGATGTCATCTCGCACATTTACTTGCACATTATTCTTGATATATAGGCATACCCCTTCCCCTTATTTACCCCCTCTATCCTTGCGATAAAGGGTATACCCTTGAATGGTTACCAGCAATCATGAGAGCTGTTGAACCGGGTCTCTGAAATTCCCACAAAATCCAAATCCCCCTCATACAACAGTATCTCTAGTTCACCAATCTTGTCCGCCAGTCTCCTGGCATTGGTGAACATGCCACATAGTTTAGACTGGTCGCATATTATCCTCTTACTGGGTGTTCTGAGATTGCAACTAGGACTTGCTACTATACTTACCTTGGGTTTATGTGCTTTGGTCAACCTACCACTAATGCCCCCAATACTACCCTCTGGAATATGTTCCGCGCTGACTATCTCTACCTCTGGACCTTCCCCTCGTTGCCTAGTTTAAAAACTGGTCTAACTTTTTGGCCATCTTAATTCCCAGCTGATTTGCACCCTCCTTATTTAGGTGCAGTCCATCCCTTCTATAGTTCTGGTTATCGACTGAGAAGTCGGCCCAGTCCTCCAGGAACCCAAATCTCTCCTTGTATACACCAGCTCCTCAGTCACTTGTTTACTTCCCTAATCTCCGTCTGATTTTCTGGTGTGGCTCGATGTATCAGTAGTATTCCTGAGAACGCTACCTTGGAGGTACTTTTTCCTCAATTTGGCTCCCAAGTCCCTAAAATGATTCTTTAGAACACTTCATCTGCCTCTGACTTTGTCATTGGTGCCAACGTGGACCATGAAAGCTGGGTCTTCCCCAGCCCCTCCCAGTAATCTGTCCACCAGATCTGAGATGTGCCGAACCCAAGAACCCGGTAGACAACATGCAGGTCAGCGCTTCAGGTCTTTGTTACAGATTGGCCTCTCTGTCCTAAGAATTGAGTCCCCTACCAACAGAATCTGTCTTTCCTTTCCCTTCGCTTCCCCCCCACTCTCACTGGAGGAGTTCTTCCCACAGCAGCTAGGAGAGTCTCTCAGCTCAAGCAGTGCTGGTCCCTGACTGTTTTCACCAATGTCACTCAATGGAGCGTACTTATTGGGATGCTCCAGCCCTGGATCGGCCTCCCTGGCACTTCCCCCTCTACCCTACCTGACTGTCACCGATCTACTCTTTCCTAGTGCCTGCACCTTTGTCTCCACCCCCCTCTGTGCTGGCCCCTGCCGGCACCTGCCGTGTACGTTCCTGGCTCTCCTTTAGTATGGAGGGACTTCTCAGTGCTGACAGTTGCTTCCCCAGATTAAGAACCTGGGATTCCAGGGAATCAATGTGCTTACGTTTTGCACAGCAGTATTCACCCTCGATTGGATGATCAAGGAACGCATACATGTCGCAAGATGAACACCGATGTATTTCTGACAGTTGCCAAATATGCAGCCCTTTGGTCTCCTTGGGTGACCCACTTCCTCCCACCCAATTTTGATGAATCCCTCTTACTCCCATGAGAGGCCCCCTCTCTAATATATCTCTTGCCCAACCGAATTGATACAATCTAGAAACACCTATGGTTCTATACCTCTCTTCACCCCCTCCCTTCTACCCCACCACTCCTATTCCATCCTCCCTCTTTATCCTACTCTTTTCTGTACATCCTATCTCCCCTTTCTTTTGGATAGTTACCTGGTATCTTACCAGTCATTTTTATATTTAAATCTGTTACCAAGTATGACACACAACATTACAACGCCTGGCATACTTGTTTATTTGTTATACTGTTTCATCACAATTTTGAAAAGTTGTATACGTAATAGTTAGCAGAATCTATAGGGTTTCACCACTGGAACAAATCAATGCCCTGTAACTCCCTATAGTATATAACTATACAGTATTTAGCTCATTGACACTGGTTTCTTTTTCTTTTGATTCATGTTTAGTCCATTCTTGGATCTTGTGTTTTTTTACACTTTATCCTATACCTTTCTATAAAGGTATACCTGTACTTTCTATCTAATTATCTGAGTAAGAAAAACTACTGATGATACAAGAAGGTTGCATTGCCCCCCCCCCCCCCATGGCACAGCTTGCTCCCCTATGGGGTGCCAGGGGTATTAGACAATCCTTACCTTCTGCTCAGACCTCAAAACAGAAGTTTGTATTGGGGATTATATCCTCTCGTGCCACATCCTGATAATCTAGACCAAACTAAATACCAATGGGGTGGACTTTAAAGGCACTAATTGCATAACAGAGTGTGTACTATAAAAGAAAGTACTGTATATACTGGAGTATTAATCGACCTGAATATAAGCCGAGGCACCTACTTTTACCACAAAAAACTGGGAAAACTTATTGACTCGAGTATAAGCCTAGGGTAAAAAATGCACAGCTACTGTAAGTGGAAAAGAGGGTCAACAATGCCCATTTGCATGCCTCACTGTGCCCATTTGCAGCCATAGGTCCCCCGAACTTCAAATGCGGTGGTTAAGGGTTCCTAGATGCCCCCTAGATGCCCCCTAGCTGCAGCCAAAATTTGGGATCTCTGGACCCAAAGGGTCCCAAAATGACATTGCTGCAGATGGATACAGTTGACCAACATATCCAAAGCTGGTGTTCCCAGCTCCAAGGGGTCCCAAAATCGGTTCGGAAAATGTCAAGCCCTTTTCTGCAGCAGAGGAAGACATTTTCTGAACCGATTTTGGGGCCCCATATCTCGGGGCCACTTGGTGCTAGGAAACCCAGCTTTGGATATTTTGTATTGCTAGTTCCACTGGGTTTGCACATCAAATGTGGGGTTCCTAGCACCAAGTGGCCCCGAGATACAGGGCCCCAAATCAGTTCAGGAAATGTCATTCTTTGCACCAGAAAAGTGCTTGACTCGAGTATAAGCCGAGGGGGGCACTTTCAGCACAAAAAAATGTGCTGAAAAACTCGGCTTATACTTGAGTATATACAGTAGTATTTATTTAACACATATATAAAAACACATTTGAAATGAATACAAATCTGTATCAAAATACACCAATTGCAAGTATTGCAATATGATCCTCCTTCACCCGACGTATTTCAGAGTAAAAGTATCTCCTTAAGGAGTGTTTGAGGAATAGGATCATATATCTATAACAGAAGTATGAGAAAGTAAACATAAAGCAGTAATAACCAAGCATTTGCTTATTAATGACAAGTATAAAGCTTTAAAAAATATCAAAAAAACTCACTCATGCTATGGTGGTGTCAGAGATGACCATTCCATATAACTTGTTAAAAACAAAAAAAAAAACACAAAAGGACTACAGTTGTGTGAAAGTATTTGCCCCTTCCTGATTTTTTTTTTTTTGCATATTTCTCACACTTAAATGATTCAGATCATCACACAAATTTTAATATTACACAGAGATAACCCAAGTAATTCAAGACACAGTTTTTAAATTATTATGTTATTTATTAAGGGAAAAAAGCTGTTCAAACCTGCCTGCCCCTATGTGAAAAAGTAATTGCCCCCTCCCATGCTGAATCATGAACTGTGATAACCACAATTTTTTGGAAACCTGTGGTAAATTTAACTTGCCACACCCAGGCCTGATAACAGCCAGACCTGTAAATGAAGAAATCACATAAACAGAAGCTGTCTGACAAAGTACATGTATCAGTCTAGGAAGGCATTTCTAAGGCTTTGAAACTGCAGTGAAGCATGGGGGGAGCCATTATCCACAAATTGAGATAACTTGGAACAGTGGTGAACCTTCCCAGGAGTGGCTGGCCTACAAAAATTATTCCAAGAGCATGATGACGATTCATCCAGGAGGTCATAAAAGAACCCAGAACAACATCTGGAACTGCAGGCCTCACTTGCCTCGGGTAAGATCAGTGTTCATGATTCAACAATAAGAAAGAGACTGGGAAAAAATGGCATCTATGGGAGAGTTCCAAGGTCAAAGCCACTGCTGACCAAAAAAGAACACAAAGGCTCATCTCACATTTATCAAAAACATCTTGATTATCCCAAGACTTTTAGGCAAATATTCTATGGACTGATGAGACAAAAATTTAACTTTTTGGAAGATGCGCCTCACGTTACATCTGGCATAAAACTAATATAGCATTTCATAACATACATAGGTTGTGTCTTTTTTCAACCTCCCCTACTATTAAAAAAAAAGAACATTATACCAACAATCAGACGTGGTGGTTGCGTGATGGTCTGGGGCTGCTTTGCAGCTTCAGGACCTGGACGACTTACCATAATTGATGGAACCATGAATTCTGAGCTCCATCAAAAAATCCTTAAGGAGAATGTCTGGCCATCAGTTCGTGACCTCAAGCTCAAGTGCACTTGGGTTATGCAGCAGGACATTGATCCGAAACACAACAGCAAGCCCACCTCCAAATGGCTCAAACAAAGCAAAATGTATGTTTTGGAGTGGCCTAGTCAAACCCCAGACTTACAGTATCTCACAAAAGTGAGTACACCCCTCACATTTTTGTAAATATTTTATTTATTTATTTAGTGTATCTTTGCTGTGTTTCTCTATACTGCTATTTCTTACACTAATATTATCATACAGGTGTGTCAGAGGGGCCGAGACTGTTCTTGGGGTTGATAGACAGGGTGCAGAATTGAACATTTATCAGCAGCTCCTATGGGGTCAGTGCTACACGTGGGAGCTTGTCTGGGATTCTGTTACTGTACAATCAACCCCCTGAGAACACCCCCATTAGCGCCAGAATGGATCCCACCACTGTGATTCAGTGGTGCGAGGCAGAAGGCACTCGCTCAGAAGCGAGCATGGCAATTGAGCTCCCAGGGGAGGCCTGGGAGGAAGAACAAATCAGTCAAGTTGTAAAGGCACTGTCCCCGGACCAGAAGGCATGGGTGATTGCCATCAGACCAGATCGTGGGACCTCCCACACTCATGCACTTTTGGAGTGGAGAAAGGGGTTACCTGAAAATTTCAAAGACGAAACTGGCCAACAAAATAAAGTTTTGCCTAATACACCCAAAGGTTCCGGACGAGGGTCCTACCAGTTCCACATAGGTGAAATTAGCTACAGCGAAAGTGCCCTCCCGGCCGTGGTTGGGCCGGAGCTCTTTTTGGCCCTAGGGGACTTTGTGTCAAAATGCCAGAAGGACACTACAATATACTCTGGAACTGGATATTGCAAGCTCAGCGTTTTCTCTGGAAGACAGCCCGTGCCTCCAGGGGAGGATAACTTTGAAGAGTGGCTGGACCAGACCACACAAGCATTGGATGAATGGGACATTCCTGAGACTCACAAGAAACAAAATCGTATTAAAAGAGCCTGACTCAGAAACCATCCACAATTTGAAGCTCAGTAAGCGAAATTGTACTGCCTGGACTACCTGGACATTCTACAAGATGTGTTTGGGTGAACAGAAAAGGTTTCCAATCTTATATACCAGTTGGAGCACACTTAACAAGATGAGGGAGAAAAACTGTCAGAGTACATGAGACGTTTGGACAAGATTATACACCAGATCTTGCTGAAGAAGGGTCTTGACTCCTGGAAGGTAGATGAAGTCCGAGCCCAGCAAGTCCTGAGGGTTGTCAGGTCTCTCCCTTACCAGACCGGAGAGTCCACTTGGGCAGAGGGTAGGCTCCCTTATGTATCCGACTCGCGGCCCCTGGTAGAGCAGACAGGAGGCCCACGAGTGCAGAGTGGTATGAGAGCCTGTGCAGGAGTCCGTGTTCCGGAGGCTAGCAGTCTTCAAACAGCAGATGATAGTCAGCGGCACAGACAATAGATGCTGAGCAGGAGCTGGAGACAGGTTAGTGCACAGGCTGGGTTTGGCAACAGGCGGGCAGCAGAGGTACAGAAGGAGCAGGCAGAAGCGAAGTCAAAACAGGCCGGGGTCAAATGCAGGCGGAGGTCTGGAGAGTCCAAAAGGCAAGCTGGGTCATCAACAGATCAGGAACACAGGAATCACAGGAACTAGGAACAGGAAACAGGAAACAGGAAACAGGAACTAGGCACGGAGCTGTTGAACAGGCAGCACTGATCAGAGGGAGAAGCAAGCCTAAATAGACTGATTGGTGCTAAACGGCGCGTTCGTGTGCGCGCCGTTACGCACAGGTGCCCGCGCACCCGCACACGCCCCAGCGCGCCCCCGGACAGTGGCATGCACACCAGCGCCACCAGGCGAATGCATAGCAGCGCCCATAGGCAAACGCGCGTATGCGCCCGGGCACCACCGCGTCCGCCACGGCCAGCCGGCATGCCCACACCAGTGCCCATAGAAGCAGGCGCCTGAGCACCCGCAGGAAAGTGTGCACCAACGCGCCCCAATCAGGTAAGCTCTCTGACAGTGCCCCCTCCTCAAGGGCAGACACTGGATGCCCAATTGGGCCAACTTGGAGGCATGTGAGTCCTTGAAAGCTTGCATGAGTTCCCCGGCATGCTAATTATCTTCTGGTTCCCATGAATTGTCCTCAGGGCCATATCCCTTCCACTTTATGAGGTATTGGGTTTGATTTCGTCTTTTTCTGCAGTCTAATATTGCCTCTACTTCAAATTCCTCCTCGTTGTCTACAAGGATGGGTTTGGGTGGACCGACAGTATGGCCAACAAAAGAATTGGGGATAACCGGCTTTAAGAGAGATACTTGGAAGACCGGGTGCACCTTTAGGGAATTCGGCAGATCAAGCTCGTAGGCGACATCATTAATTTTCCTCCTTACCAGGAAGGGACCCAGGAACTTAGGGCCTAGTTTTTTGGATGGACATGCCAGTTTCAGATTGGCGGTAGATAACCATACTGGGTTACCAGGTTCCAACACAAGTTCTCTATGCCTCTTTTTGTCAAACACCTTCTTATAACCTTCTTGTGCCTTGGTCATGGTATCTTGTAACAGCTTATTGTTCACCAAGAAGAAACTCAGGGGAACAGAACATTCAGGTATTGATCCAGGTAAAAAGGTCGGATGAAAGCCATAGTTGGCATAGAATGGAGTGTGGTTGGTGGCTGAATGCAAGGAATTATTATAAGAGAACTCCGCAATAGGGAGTAGGGGGGCCCAAGCGTCCTGGGAGAATCAGTGGAGATACTGCTCCAGCATCTGATTCGTCCTCTCAGTTTGCCCATTGGACTGGGGATGGTAGGCCGAGGAGAATGCCAACTCAATTTCCAAGGAGCCACAGAGGGCCTTCCAGAATCTGGAGGTGAATTGGACACCACGGTCAGAAACTATATTCTTCGAAACTCCATGTAGCCTGACAATTTCTTTAATAAACATATCAGCTCCATGGCCGATGGGGTACCCTTCATTGGGAGAAAATGAGCCATTTTAGACAATCTGTCTACCACGACAAAGATGGAGGAGAAGCCTTCTGATGGAGGGAGTTCAACAACAAAATCCATTGAGATCTTGCTCCATGGTCTCTCTGGGACTGGAAGAGGTTTTAACAGTCCCCAAGCTCTGGCCCGGCTGGTTTTGCTTCTAGCGCAAGTATTGCAGGAATCAATGAACCTTCTACAATCCCTGATGAGATGAGGCCACCAGAAGGTACGTAGTACCAGATCACTCGTTTTTCGTGAGCCGAAATGTCCAGCTAATTTGTGATCATGACACAGTTCCAATATGTCAGGTCCCTCACTTACCAGACAGGTGAGTCCGCTTGGGCAGAGGGTAGGCTCCCTTACGTATCCGACTCGGGGCCCCTGATAGAGCAGACAGGAAGCCCGCGAGCACGGAGTGGTATGAGGGCCTGGTGTATGGATGCTGGAGAAAGGTGGTCTTTCAAGCAGCAGGTAGAACTCAGGAACACTGGAACTGATGCTGAGCAGGAGCTTACTAGGCTGGTCACACACAGGCAGAAGTCGGCAACGGGCTGGCAGCAGAGGTACAAAGGGAGCAGGCAGAAGCGGGGTCAAACAAGCCGGGGTCGGGTTCAGGCAGCAATCAGGGAGGTCCAAAAGGCAGGTCGGGTCATAACAGGTCAAAACTTCAGAGATACAGAACACAGAGAGGATCACGGAACTTAGGCACAGAGCTGTTGATCAGGCAGCACCGAACAGGAATTGAGGCAGATCTAAATAGGCTGATTGGCGCCAAACGCCGTGCCCGTGCACGCGCCAATTTGCCCATGTGCCCGCGCACCCGCACGCGCCCGAGCACGCCCCCGAACACCGGCGCGCACACCAGCACTACTAGGCACGCCTGCAGTAACACTCATAGGCGAACACGCGCTAGCGGGACACCACCCTGCACGCCATGGCTGGCCAGACCAGTCACACCAGTGCCCCCAGGAACACACGCCCCAGCACGCACAGGAACACGCGCCCCGGCATGCACCAGCGCCCAACCAGGTTACCCTTTCTGACAGTGCCCCCTCCTCAAGGGCAGACTCCGGATGCCCAGCTGGGCCATCTTTGAGGCATGAGAAGCTTTAAATGACTGTAGGAGTTCCTTGGCATGCAAGTTGCTCTCTGGCTCCCAAGAATTGTCTTCGGGCCCATAGCCCTTCCATTTTACGAGGTATTGAACTTGGTTGCGTCTTCTTCTGCAATCTAAAATTGCCTCCACCTCGAAATCCTCTTCGCCATTAACTAGGATAGGCTTGGGTGGGCCGATACTACGGCCAACAAAGAAATTGGGGGTAACCGGCTTCAAAAGGGACACATGGAAGACTGGATGTATCCTCAGGGCGTTAGGTAGATCAAGTTCATATGCCACATTGTTAATTTTTCTTTTAACCAGAAAAGGACGCAAGTATTTAGGGCCTAATTTTCTGGACGGACAGGCCAACTTTAGGTTAGTAGTAGATAACCAGACTGAGTTGCCAGGTTCCAGGACAAGTTCTCCGCGTCTCTTCCTGTCAAATATTCTTTTGTAATCTTCCTGAGCTTTGGCCATGATATTCTGCAGTAATTTGTTGTTTATTGAGAAAAAGTCCAAGGTTTCAGATACTGCAGGGACGGAGCACTCGGGTATAGACCCAGGCAAGAAGGATGGATGGAAGCCATAATTAGCAAAGAATGGTGACTGATTGGTAGCTGAGTGCAGTGAATTATTGTAGGAGAACTCCGCGATGGGAAGCAGGGAAGCCCAGTCGTCCTGAGAGAACGAAGAGAAACAGCGGAGGTATTGCTCCAAGGTCTGATTCGTCCTTTCGGTTTGTCCATTTGACTGGGGGTGATAGGCCGAAGAAAATGACAATTCAATCTCTAAGGAGCCACAGAGGGCTTTCCAAAATCTGGAGGTAAATTGGACGCCTCTGTCAGAAACTATGTTGGTTGGTACTCCATGCAATCTGATGATTTCTTTGATAAAGATGGTAGCGGTTTCCATAGCCGAAGGGGTGCCCTTCATGGGGAGGAAGTGGGCCATTTTAGACAGCCTGTCTACCACAACGAAGATGGAAGAGAAGCCTTCTGATGGGGGGAGTTCAACAATAAAGACCATTTAAATCATGGCCCACGGCCTCTCTGGGACCGGTAATGGTTTCAACAGACCCCATGCCCTTGCCCGGCTATTCTTGTTTCCTGGCACAGGTATTACAGGACTCAACATATTCCTTGCAATCCTTAACAAGGTGAGGCCACCAGAAGGTGCGTTGTACTAGATCAATTGTCTTCTGTGCGCCAAAGTGACCGGCCAATTTGTGATCATGGCACAAGTTTAACACCCGTAGTTTTAGCTCCTCAGGCACCACAATTTTTTTTTGTACCAGAACAGCCCGTCTTTGGTACAAGCTTCAGCAGGTGATGTCATTCCCATAGAGGACCGTCTGATCTGAGAGATTGGATCCTCTTGTAAGACCAGGAAATTCCCAGAAGGGAGGATGGTGTCTGGAGGCAGGGTCTTCTCTGAATCAAGGAACATGTGGAAGAGAGCGTCGGATTTGACATTCTTGGATGCGGGGGTGTAGGTGATGTGGAATATAAATCGGGAAAAAAAAGTGCCCATCTGGCTTGTTGGGGTTTTAGTCTCTTAGCCGTCCTTAGATATTCCAAATTTGTATGGTCTGTGTAGACCAAAATGGGGTGAGCTGCACCCTTCAGGAGATAACGCCATTCTTCCAAAGCTGCCTTAATGGCTAGAAGTTCCCGATCTCCCACATCGTAGTTCCTCTCGGAAGAGGAAAGTTTACGTGAAAAGAATCCCACAGGATACAGGAGTGCTTTAGCACCTTGTCTTTGTGAGAGCATGGCTCCTAACGCAACTTCGGAAGCATCCACTTCTAATACGAAAGGTAAAGCAGGATTTGGATGTTTGAGGATAGTGGCTGAAGTAAACAGAGTCTTGAGTTTTTCAAAGGCCACTTGCGCCTTAGGGGTCCAGCAGAACCGGGATCCCTGTCTGATGAGTTCCGTAATGGGAGTTATTATCGAAGAGAATCTTTTAATGAATTTTCTATAAAAATTGGCGAAGCCAATAAAGCGCTGTACTCCTTTTTTGTCTACAGGTGCAGGCCAATCCAAGATAGCAGATACTTTTTGCGGGTCCATCTTGATACCCTCAGGAGAGATGACTAGGCCTAGGAACTGAATGGATTGGAGCTCGAACTCACATTTTTCGAGTTTGGCATAAAGCCCATGATGTCTGAGTTGGGTAAGTACGTTTCGCACGTGTTTGCGATGGTCAGTCAGGGAAGCAGAGAAAACCAGGATATCGTCCAGATATACGATGACGTATAGGTCCAGGAAGTCACGAAAGACATCGTTGACAAAGTGCTGGAAGGTGGCTGGCGCATTACACAGGCCAAAGGGCATGGCGAGGTACTCGTAGTGCCCGAATCGAGTATGAAAGGCCATCTTCCACTCGTCCCCCTCTCTTATGCGGATCAAATTGTATTCTCCGCGGAGATCCAGCTTGGTGAAGATGGTAGCAGATTCTAATCTTTGAAATAGTTCGGGCACGAGAGGTAATGGATATCTGTTCTTTATAGTAATTTTATTTAGTTCCCGGTAATCGATGCAGGGACGTAAGGAGTGATCTTTCTTCTTTACGAAAAAGATGCCTGCCCCTGCTGGAGATGTGGAGGGACGAATGAATCCTTTCTTTAGGTTTTCATTGATATAGGCTTTCAAGCTCCTGCTCAGTTAGGGGGAAAATCCTCCCGAAGGGAACTTCAGTTCCGGGTAAAAGCTCTATCGGGCAATCGTAGGGTCTATGTACTGGGAGAGTTTCTGCCCCCTTCCTGCTAAACACATCCAGGAAATCCCAGGAGGGTTTGGGAAGATTTTGACAAGACTTGGCTTCCGAATCTAAGCAAAGGCACTGAGATGGTGTCATGGGGGTTCCCCGCAAGCAGTGTTGTTTGCAATAATCTGGATCTTGCCTGTGGACCAGTCGATACTGGGATTGTGAGCCTGTAGCCAAGGCATTCCTAAGATAATTGGAAAGAGAGGAGAGGAGATTACATCCAGGCGTAAAAGTTCCTGATGTTCCGGGCCAATGGTGGCCAGTAGAGGAACAGTCTCCTGGGTAACTGGTCCGGAGCTGAGGGTGGAGCCGTCCGCTAAGAATACTGCCAGTCCCTGGGCCTTGGGTTGGATAGGAATGTTATGGTTTTCAATAAAGGTTCGGTCAATGAAACCGCTGCATGCTCCCGAATCAATAATGACCAGTACTGGGATGTTCCTTCCAGGTAGCTGTAATATAACAGAAAGTGTTAGATGGTTACCGGATCTGGGGGAGACAGGTGCACACAAAGAAGAGGACGGCAGGCACTTACGTCTCTTGTTGGGGCATGCCCTTACAAAGTGTCCAGATTCTCCGCAATACAGGCACAGATTGGGTGCGTGTCTGCGCGTCTTCTCCTCTGGGGTCAAAGAGGGACGGAGCAGTCCTAGCTGCATGGGTTCTGGAGCTTCCTGGGCCGGAACAGACGAGACAGGAGAAGCTGGGTTCAGGGCATTAGGAACCCTGGGCAACATCCAAGTGAGACGTGGGTGGCCAACGGACCTCTCGGAACGTCTCTCTCTAAGACGGTGGTCAATCTGAATTGACAGGTGAGCTCATGAGCTCATCCAGTGTCTGAGGTATCCCTACACGTGCCAATTCATCTTTAAGAGGGTCGGACAACCCCAGTCGGTATTGGTGACGCAAGGCCGTGTCATTCCACTCTGTATCAGAGCTCCAACGTCTAAACTCTACAGCGTAATCTTCGGCCGCCCTGCGGCCTTGTTGTAGAGAGTGCAAGGCGGCTTCTGCAGTGGCCGTTAGTTGGGGGTCCTCATATAGCTGAGACATTGCTATGAAGAGGTCATCCAAGGACTCCAGAGATCTGGATTTTTGCTCCAGCAGACGATGGGCCCAGGTCTGGGGCTCGCCGGTCAGAAGTGATATAACGAACCCCACTTTAGTGGCTTCCAAAGAAAATGTACGGGGTTGCAAGGCAAAATAAAGTTCACATGCATTGCGGAATGCCCGGAACTTGCAACGTTCTCCAGAGAACTTTTCAGGTGTAGGCACCCTGGGCTCCGGTGGGAGCATTACTACAGAGGGTGCTGTGGAGGGGTTAACAGGTGCTGCTCCCTGAGGAGATGCTGAGAAGGCCTAGACCTGTCCTTCCAGTCTGGTATAGCCCTCCTGTAGGCTTTTAACTGCTTGGGTGAGGCCCACTAGGTGCCTGCAAAGTTCATCCATGGGGGAGGCCCCCTGCCCGGACTCAGTCATGGCTGCCTGATACTGTCAGGTCCCTCACTTACCAGACAGGTGAGTCCGCTTGGTCAGAGGGTAGGCTCCATTATGTATCCGACTAGATACGTCTGATAGAGCAGACAGGAAGCCTACGAGTACAGAGTGGTATGAGGGCCTTGTGTATGGATCCTGGAGAAAGGTGGTCTTTCAAGCAGCAGGTAGTACTCAGGAACACTGGAACTGATGCTGAGCAGGAGCTTACTAGGCTGGTCACACACAGGCAGAAGTCGGCAACGGGCTAGCAGCAGAGGTACAAAGGGAGCAGGCAGAAGCAGGGTCAAACAAGCCGGGGTCGGGTTCAGGCAGCAATCAGGGAGGTCCAAAAGGCAAGCCGGGTCGTAACAGGTCAAAACTTCAGAGATACGGAACACAGAGAGGATCACAAAACTTAGGCACAGAGCTGTTGATCAGGCAGCACCGAACAGGACTTGAGGCAGACCTAAACAGGCTGATTGGCGCCAAACGCCACGCTCGTGCGCGCGCGAACACCGGCGTGCATGCCAGCACTACCAGGCACGCCCGCAGTACTGCCCATAGGCGAACGCGCGCACGCCCGGACACCACCCTGTACGCCATGGCTGGCCAGACCAGTCACGCCGATGCCCCTAGGAACACGCACACCAACGCGCCCCAGCGCGCACCAACGCGCCCCAGCGCGCACCGGCGCCCAACCAGGTAACCTCTCTGACACAATACCTGTACCCTTAGTTCTTCGGGGAACACAATCTTGTTTTCATGCCAAAATAGGCCATCCTAAGAGACCGCCGCGACCAACGCCGTGACTAACATCGAGGCTCAACTTTTTTTCTTTTCTTTTTTTTACTTTTCCCCCTTCCCCTGTTTTTCTCTTTGTCTCTCTCCCACCAGGGTATCGAGATTGGAACATCTCCCGTCGTGCTTAGAGAACATTGGACTCTCCCGGCTCATTACGGACTCCCGGATGCGTCCGCATGATTGTCCCCACACTCCTTATCAATGAGAACTGACTGGCTTCTCGTCTGGTTAGTGCTGCTGAAGCTGGTTGATTCCCTGCAGGTAAATTCCCCAGCAGAATTTATGTCTGCACGGATGACACGAACATTACTGCTCAGAGTGTCGGACCCTATGGTCCGAATGGACATTTTTTTTTGGGTCCTTGGGATGTTTTCCCCCATGACCCCCCAGAGCTTTGTTTGGCCTTTTTTGAGCCTAGTTTTCAGGCCTCTAGTTTTTCTATTTCTATGTGGTTATGATTTTATGTTTTTATTCTCTCTTTATGTTATCCAAATTTACTGGCTATTTTTTTGTGATGTATGTGCTACCATCTCAGGTTTTCAATGCGTGCAGACTCACGAGACTGTACGTCTAAGCTATGCACTGTCTCTGAGGAGACCGGGTGGTTGTATGGCGGCTCCCTCTCGTCCTGGACCCCTTACTGACACTAGCGAATTTACTATAAATAACCATGGGCATTAATATAATTTCCCATAACGTTAAAGGTTTTAATACCCCCCAGAAAAGGAGAAAAGCGTTCAAAATGTACAAATCTCTTGGGGCGGATATAATTTTGCTCCAGGAGACTCACTTCTCCAGAGATAATCACCCATCACACTTTGACAAATCTTTTAATCAAAGCTATTTCACCACTCATGGGTCCAGGTCTAGGGGGGCGGCCATCTTTATCAAAAATTCTGTGATGTTTCAGGCTCAAAAGGTCTATAAAGATCCCAATAGTCGCTTCGTGATAGCTCAGGGTACTATTCAAAACAAACTTCTAACTCTGGCCTCAGTGTATGCCCCAAACACCTCACAGGCAACATTTTTCAAGGAATTTTTCCTAACACTAGATAAATTCCACTCCCCTCATATGCTAATTGGAGGGGACTTCAATTTGGTTGCCCACTCAGGACTTGATAGAAGCCGAACGTGTCCAACATCCCAGGCCTTTCCTAAATCCCTTCAACACTCCTTAAAATCCTCCCAACTTATAGACATATGGAGAGCCCATAATGTAGGCTCTAGAGAATATACGTTCTACTCCCACCCCCATGATAGTTACTCTCGTTTAGATTATATTTTTGGCACCCCCTCTCTAACAGTGAACTCAACTACAGCCAACATTCATGTATGCCCATGGTCGGATCACCACGTTGTATCCACCTATATCTCATGCTTGGGCCTCCCACATACAGCCAGGTCCTGGCGCCTCAATGACACGCTACTCACAGACCCTGTGATTATGGCTCAGTTGGTGGAACGTCTTAACGAATATTTTAGGCTCAATAATGTTGAGAACATTTCCCCTACCTCTCTGTGGGCAGCCCATAAGGCTGTGATGAGGGGCCATCTAATAGAGATTTCCACGACCCAAAAAAGACAGAAACAACAAGACACCCACAAACTTACCTTAGAACTGGAACAACTTTATCATAGACACACACAGACCCCTACACAGGAATTGCTTCTTCAAATCACAGAAAAAAGAAGGGCTCTAGATGATATACTGTCAGATCAGGTGGAGAAGTCTCTCAGATGGTCTAAAGCCTGCTTCCTTCTATACAGTAACTCTGCTTCCACGCAGTTTGCACGAAAGCTTAAACAATCAACCCAACCGACCCATCTTTATAAACTAAAAGATGGCCATGGCAACATAACCTCCCATCCAAAACATGTTCTGCAGATCTTCTCCAACTTCTACCAAAAACTATTCTCTGGCCCAGACCCTTTAAGTCCTCCCCCTATGCAATCATGGCTGGATTCCCTCTCGCTCCCTCAACTTTCAGAGGAGCAATTGGACATCCTTAATGCTCCTTGCTCATCGGAGGAGGTGGCCTCTATTATCTCCTCCCTCAAACCCTCTAAGGCCCCAGGCCCAGATGGCTTTTCGCCTGTTTATTACAAAAAATTCGCTGAATCCCTACTCCCCACACTCACAAACATGTTTAATCAAATACTCAAAGGACAATGTTTCCCTGAAGAAATGCTATTGGCCAACATGTCCCTCATTCCCAAGCCTGGCAAAGATCATACCCTACCCCAAAATTTTCGCCCCATTTCGGTTATAAATAACGATCTTAAAATATTTGGGAGGATCTTAGCCGACAGGTTGGCCAAAGTTATTACAACCTTGATATCACCCGATCAAACCGGATTTATCCCATCGAGACAAATTACTGATAATATACGTTTGGCCACTAATATCTTGCAAGACGCCCATATGAACTCTAACTCAGTATTGCTTTTAAGTTTAGATATAAACAAAGCATTTGATAGTGTCCTCTGGACATATTTAGATACAGTGTTGGCCAGATTTGGGTTTAGTGGGGCATTTTTACATGGCTTTAAAGCCCTCTACCATAACCCAAAAACCCGAATTAAACTTCCAGGATGTTACTCAGATTATTTCTCTCTGGGCTGTGGCACTAGACAGGGGTGTCCTTTATCCCCGCTTTTGTTCGCATTGGCTATGGAACCCCTGTCTAGATCCATCTTTAATGACCCAAACATCAAGGGCTATAGCAAGGGAGATCAGGAATTTAAACTTAGCCTGTACGCAGATGATGTACTACTGTTCATCTCAGACCCCTTAATCTCCCTCCCTAACCTTATGTCCTCTCTTGACTCTTTTCACAAACTATCAGGCCTGAGCGTTAACCCCTCCAAATGTTCGGCTCTACCAATTCACCTTCCGCAACCCCTATTGACCACCCTTACAGAAAAATTTAAATTCTCATGGAACCATATTTCTCTACAATACCTGGGAGTTAAATTAGCCCCCTCTTTAAAACAGTTATACTCATTGAACTACCCCCCAGCTTTCTCTAACGTCAAATATCTGCTAAATCAATGGTCCTCCTATCACATATCATTCCTAGGGAGAATCCAAGCAGTGAAAATGAATATCCTCCCTAAACTCTTATTTCTCTTCAGATCCCTACCTCTGTATATCTCACGTTCAATCCTTCAGAAGGTTCAGGCAGACTTACTCAGATTTATATGGCAAAATAAAAAGCCGCGAGTGGGACGGGCACTGATCTATAGAACCCAGAGAAGGGGGGGACTGGGATGCCCTGATCTATGGAAATATTTCCTGGCTTCTCGGCTTACCCAAATGGCACAGTGGCATTCCTTTCCGACCCTAGTGCCATGGCTACAATTTGAGCGGATCTCAATAACTCCTTATTACCTCCCTGGCCTTCTCTGGTCCCGTTCAGTCTCCCCCAAAGATATTACCCCATTGAACAACATTGTTGGTCAGTCACTTTATCTATGGTCCCTTTACCGTAAAAAGTTCAGGTTGCATTCTGACGTCCCCCTCTTGTCCTCTTTTCTGGGAGAACCCTCATTTCCCCCAGCTTTTCCCTCTAATCTGCCATATCTTAGATGGATCGCATCGGGCTTGGTGAACCTCGCTTCTCTGCTGCAGAACACCTCCTTCTGCTCCTTTACCCATTTGCAGCAGACCTGTGGGTTGGGTAGATCCGAGTTCCACCAATTCCTGCAAATTCGACACTTCTACTCGACTCTGCTGAGGGGTGGGGTGGAGGTGTCGAAAACCCCATTTGAAAATCTGTGTGGGGAGGCGGCCAGAGACAGGGGGACAATCTCCGTACTTTATCAATACCTCAATGACTACAACTCCCCTAGTAAGTCGTTGGCGATGGTAGCTTGGGAGGCGGAGTTGGCCCAAGAGATCCCAGATGGTGATTGGCAAGACATGCTAGATAACATGCACAAATGTACACGTTCAGTGTCTATAAAGGAAACAGTACTTAAGCTCCACACTAGATGGTACTACACTCCGGAGCGTCTTCACAGAATATATCCCCTGGTCGCTGGCACATGTTTCAGAGGATGCCAGGACAGGGGAACGCTGTTACATACGTTCTGGAGTTGTAAGGCCTTGGACACTATTTGGCACAAAACTACATCCCTTATCAGACTTCTCTCTGGAATATCACTTACCTTGACATGTCAGATGTGTTTACTGTTTGCGGAGCTTCCAGATGTTCCCCACCCCTTACAAAAATTAATCCACACACTCTTCAGTGCAATTCAATGGGCAATAGCTTTGAACTGGAAACGCCCCCAGCTATCCTGGTCACAGGTGATTTCCCGTATGGAGTCAATCAGGTCTATGGAGAGAATACATCACACTCTCCTAGATTCCATGCCTATATTTGACCGAAAATGGAACATCTGGACAGCTCATTTATTGAGCAACAGACTGGAGGATCCTTCAGATGCTTCGGCAGACCCTCAATAAAATGAAGGTTAGCTTTATCTGTTAAGAACATACTAGGGGGACACCCCAGGGCCTTTACAACGTATTAGACCCTTACAATAATAGGTACACTGTGTCTTCCTCCCTGACTGTAAACATATTTTACTAGAGGTACACATCGATCACAATTGTAAGATTTGGATTTTCTCATTTTTTCTTTACTCGTTTGTCTTTTTATTTCCTTTTTATTTTATCTTTTTACTACTATTGTTTTATGGGCTCACTTTATACGCTTATATGAGCTATGATCCGCACTGTGTGTGATACTTCATTTATTTGTTAAATGCTTTTATACCATTATGATTCATGTCACAACTGTGCCTGTACACCCAAATGTTATATTTTTCTACAATAAAAACGTTTGAAAACAAAAAAAATAGGCCATCCTTGGTACAGGCCCCAGCGGGTGGCGTCGCCCCCATAGAAGCCCGTCTGATTCGAGAGATTAGATCTTCTTGAAGAAGCAAGAAATTCCCAGGGGGAAGGATGGTATTTGGAGGTGCGGTTTCTTCCGAATCATGGAACATTCATGAGAGTGCGCCAGATTTAATATTTTTGGATCTGGGTCTGAAGGTGACATGGAACTGGAATTGAGAAAAAAAAAGTGCCCATTTGGCCTGCTGGGGTCTTAACCTCTTAGCCGTTCTCAGGTATTCCAGGTTTTTATGGTCCGTGTAGACCAGTATGGGATAAGCAGCACCCTCCAGAAGGTAACGCCATTCCTCTAAATAGCTAGGAGTTCACGGTCACCCACATCGTAGTTTCTCTCAGAAGGTGAGAGTTTTCGTGAGAAAAACCCCACAGGGTACAGAAGAGCTTTGGTGCGTTGTCGTTGTACAGCCCCAATTTCGGAAGCGTCAACTTCTAACACAAATGGTAGAGCTGGGTTGGGGTGTTTTAAAATGGTGGCTGAGGTAAATAGACTGCGCTTTAGGAGTCCAGCAAAACCAACTTTCTTGTTTGGTAAGTTCAGTAATAGGAGCGATTATCATAGAGAACCCCTTTATGAATTTTCTATAGAAGTTGGCAAAGCCAATAAAACATTGTACCCCTTTCTTATCAATAGGTGCAGGCCAGTCCAGGATAGCAGATACCTTTTGGGGATCCATCTTGATGCCCTCAGGGGAGATGATCAGGCCCAGAAACTGAATGCATTGAAGCTCAAACTCACATTTCTCAAGTTTTGCATAGAGCCCATGTTGCCTAATGCCCCGTACACACGGTCGGATTTTCCGATGGACAATGTCCGATCGGAGTGTGTTGTCGGAAATTCCGACCGTGTGTGGGCGCCATCGGACATTTTCCATCGAATTTTCCGATACACAAAGTTGGACAGCAGGAGATAAAATTTTCCGACAACAAAATCCGATCGCGTCAATTCCGACCGTGTGTGGCCTGTTCCGACGCACAAAGTGCCACGCATGCTCAGAAGAAATTCCGAGACGGGACAGCTCGTTCTGGTAAACTTAGCGTTCGCAATGGATACAGCACTTTCGTCACGCTGCAATGTTCAAAATGGTTTAATACAGCGCACTCTCTTCTTCTTTATAATGTGACAAGAATTAAGTAGTTTTGCTGCTCATATTCACACACACTTCTCACAAACTTATTTCGTTACTATTTATCGGGATTCCCTCAATATATTTTGATTTCTCACATCTGACAACATATTTGTGTATATTTTTTTTTTTTTTTTTTGGCTTTAATGTAGAATCTTTTTTTGTGTTTCTCTTTATTTATTTTTTTTGGTGATTTTGATTTGTACTCCCGAAAATGTTTGTGTGTTTTTTGTGACAAGTTCCCACAACACCATTGATATGTTGTTCTATTTAATCTGTAGGAGATTGTTTGGTGTTGTTGTCCCTTGTTAATTTCACATTGTACTTTAGAAATGTACCTAAATCGTCACCAACAAACTGTCCTTTTTGGATGAAAACACACACAGGAGAGTAGAATTTACCTAAAAAAATTTTATTAAGGGGTCACAACTAGGGATGAGCCGAACACCCCCCGGTTCGGTTCGCACCAGAACCTGCGAACGGACCGAAAGTTCGCACGAACGTTAGAACCCCATTGACGTCTATGGGACTCGAACGTTCGAAATCAAAAGTGCTCATTTTAAAGGCTAATTTGCATGGTATTGTCCTAAAAAGGGTTTGGGGACCCGGGTCCTACCCCAGGGGACATGTATCAATGCAAAAAAAACTTTTAAAAACGGCCGTTTTTTCGGGAGCAGTGATTTTAATGATGCTTAAAGTAAAAAAAAAGTGAAATATTCCTTTAAATATCGTACCTGGGGGGTGTCTATAGTATGCCTGTAAAGTGACGCGTGTTTCCCATGTTTAGAACAGTCCCTGCACCAAATGTCATTTTTAAAGGAAAAAATCTCATTTAAAACTGCTTGCGGGTTTAATGTCATGTCGGGTCATGGCAATATGGATGAAAATCAGTGAGTCAAACGGCATGGGTACCCCCCAGTCCATTACCAGGCCCTTTGGGTCTTGTATGGATATTAAGGGGAACCCCGCACCCAAATTAAAATAAGGAAAGGTGTGGGGCCACCAGGCCCTATATACTCTGAACAGCAGTATACAGGCGGTGCAAACAAGACAAGGACTGTAGGTTTGTTGTTAAGTAGAATCTGTTTGTAATTTTGAACATTTTTAACGTGTTTAGCTCCAGCCAAAAAATCTTTTCTAAGCTTTTTGGAAAACATAGGGAAGGGTTATCACCCCTGTGACATTTGTTTTGCTGTCTTTCCTCCTCTTCAGAAGATTTCACCTCACTTTTTTGTCCCAATGAAAAATGTTTTTTGAAAATTTGGGTTTTTTTGTGAAACAAGGATTGGAAAGCATCAGTGGAAAGGAGAAATTGTTTTCCCATGTTAACTCTTACAGGAGAGAATTTCCCTTCCTAGGGGTAGATTTCATCTCACTTCCTGTTGTCTCCTTCCATTTGCAAGTAGGAGTCGTTTGTAAGTTAGATGTTTGAAAGTAGGGTCCTGCCCTATATACTCAGCAGAAATTTGGGCCTTAGGTGTTGCTGTGGCCACAACACTGTAAGCCCTCACAGGGCCCTGCTGTGAAATATTAGATCAAGAATTGTAATTACATGCCCCTGTTGAACAGGAGCTGAAAAATTAGGCCTTAGGCACTGGTGCTGGTGCCACAACACTGCAACCCCTCACAGACACTCTAGTTGGAACGCAGGAACGAGCCCTGCTGCAAAGTATTGCATCAAAAATTGTAATTACACGCCCCTGTTGAACAGGAGCTGAAAAATTAGGCCTTAGGCACTGGTGCTGGTGCCACAACACTGCAACCCCTCACAGACACTCTAGTTGGAATGCAGGAACGAGCCCTGCTGCAAAGTATTACATCAAAAATTGTAATTACACGCCCCTGTTAAACAGGGGCTGAAAAATTGTGCCTTAGGCACTGGTGGTGGCGCCCAGAACCAAAAATGTTCTTACAAGCTATCAGCGTGATGATTGAGGAGGAAGAGGATAATTACTCAGGGATAGTCACTCAGCATCAGCATAGGCAGTCTTTGAAGGGATCTGAGATTTCAAAAAAAATTATTCGGTTACATCAGCATCAGGTGCTTGGTAGCTGGTGGTGATCCAAGACTGATTCATTTTTATGAAGGTCAGCCGATCGACCGAGTCGGTGGACAGACGCACCCTGTGATCGGTTACCACGCCTCCAGCAGCACTGAATGTGCGTTCCGAAAGAACGCTGGATGCAGGACAGGCCAGTAGCTCAATTGCATACTGTGCAAGCTCTGGCCAGTGATCCATCCTCAAGACCCAGTAACCCAGAGGATTTTCGGTGGGAAAGGTGTCCAAGTCTGATCTTGCCCCTAGGTATTCCTGCACCATGTAAAACAGACGCTGGCGATGGTTGCTGGAACCGAAACATACCTTGGGGCTGCGGACCAAAAAATTGTCTGAACGCATCGGTCAGACGGCCACCTTCTCCACCGCTCCTTCTTTGACTGACCGAAGCCTCAGCAACACGTTGTCCAGAAACAGGAGTTTGTAACCTCCCAGTCCCTGGGAACGCGTTGCACAGACCTTTCTGCAAGGCCTCCCAAAGATGTTTCATCCTCTGCTCCCTCTGCGATGGCAAGATAAGGTCCGCAACCTTACCCTTGTAACGTGGATCAAGGAGGGTTGCCAGCCAGTATTGATCCTTCTCCTTGATACCACGAATACGAGGATCCTTACGCAGGCTTTGCAGGATCAGGGAGGCCATGCAGCGTAGGTTTGCTGAGGCATTCGGTCCGGAGTCCTCTGGGTCACTAAGGACAACAACGTCCGCAGCCACCTCCTCCCAGCCACGTACAAGTCCATGTGTTCCTTGGGACTGATCCCTTAAAGACTGCTGCTGATGCTGAGTGCCAGGCTCCACCTCCATACTGACACAATCTTCCTCCTCCTCCTCCTCCTCCTCGTCCTCTTCCTGTGTGATCGGCGGGCACGCAGGAACACTGTCTGGATAAAGGGGGCCTTGAGAGCTAAGGAAGTCCTCCTCTTCCTGCCTCTGTTCTGCCTCAAGTGCCCTGTCCATTATTCCACGCAGCGTGTGCTCCAACAGGTGGACAAGGGGGACAGTGTCACTGATGCATGCACTGTCAGTGCTCACCATCCTCGTGGCCTCCTCAAATGGTGACAGGACAGTGCATGCATCCCTGATCATGGCCCACTGGCGTGGGGAAAAAAAACCAAGCTCCCCTGACCCTGTCCTGGTGCCATAGTCGCACAGGTACTCATTGATGGCCCTCTGCTGCGTGTGCAGCCGCTGCAGCATGGCCAACGTTGAGTTCCACCTGGTGGGCATGTAACAGATTAGGCGGTTCTTGGGCAGGTTAAACTCCTTTTGGAGGTCCGTCAGCCGAGCACTGGCATTATATGACCGGCGGAAATGCACACAGACTTTCCTGGCCTGCCTCAGGACATCCTGTAAGCCCGGGTACCTGCCCAAGAACCGCTGCACCACCAAGTTAAGGACGTGAGCCAAACAGGGCACATGGGTCATTTGTCCCTGTCGGAGGGCAGAGAGGAGGTTGGTGCCATTGTCGCAAACCACCATTCCTGCCTTAAGTTGGCGTGGCGTCAACCACCTCTGAACCTGCCCCTGCAGAGCTGACAGAACCTCTGCCCCAGTGTGGCTCCTGTCCCCCAAGCACACCAGCTCAAGCACCGCATGGCATCTTTTGGCCTGCGTACTTGCGTAGCCCCTTGAACGCTGGTTCCGAGGAAGAGGCCATGGAGGAAGAAGAAGAGGAGGGGGTGGAGGAGAGAGGTGTGTCACAATCAGCATTTTGGAGGCGTGGTGGCGGAACAACCTCCAACACTACTGCACCTTGTCCTGCATCCTTCCCAGCTGCCAGCAGAGTCACCCAATGCGCCGTGAAACTTAGGTAACGTCCCTGTCCATGCCTGCTGGACCATGAGTCAGCGGTAATATGCACCTTACCGCTGACCGCCCTGTCCAGCGAGGCATGGACATTGCCTTCCACATGCCGGTAGAGAGCCGGAATCGCCTTTCGTGAGAAAAAGTGGCGTTTGGGTACCTGCCACTGAGGAACCGCACATTCCACAAACTCACGGAAGGGGGCAGAGTCTACCAACTGAAAAGGCAGCAGTTGAAGTGCTAGCAATTTTGCCAAGCTAGCATTCAACCGCTGGGCATGTGGATGGCTGGGAGCAAACTTCTTTCGGCGGTGCAGCAGCTGGGGCAGGGAAATTTGCCTGGTACAATCTGACATCGGTGTACCAAAAGCAGATTGCCCACAAGTACTTGGCTATGACACACCTAATTCTACACCTTCATTCCTCTCACTGCAGGTCTCAGAGAGGACTGAAGGTCTAGTGGGGTTGGAAATCTCAGCTGATGAGGAGCAAGGAGAGATCCTCTTTGTTCTTTGGTGTGGGTCTTTTAGATACGCTTGCCAACGAACTGCATGGCAGGTCAACATATGTCTGGTCAAGCATGTGGTACCCAAGCGGGAGATGTTTTGGCCACGCGAGATACGCTTGAGACATATGTTGCAAATAGCAGCGGTGCGATCTGATGCACTCGTCTCAAAAAAGGCCCACACCAAAGAACTTTTTGAATAACGCGCAGAGACTGCAGCGCCCTGCACATGTGGAGCTTTGGGGTGTGATGCAGTCAATGTGCTGCCCTTAGGCTGGCCCCTGGAGGGCATCCTGCCTCGTTGGTGATGTGCCGCCTCCTCCTCCTCCTCCTCCTCCTCTCTCCTATCAGGCACCCGCGTTGAGTCAGTGACCTCATCATCCCCTCCCTCCTCATCACTGGAGCAAACCTGGCAGTATGCTGCAGCAGGGGGAGCATGACTGCCAGATTGCTGTCCTTCTTGGGCACCCCCTCTGTCCGTGCTCATGTTACTGCCTTCATCGAGCTCAGTATCATCATCAGAGCCTTCCAAACGCTGGGCATCCTCCTGGAGCATGTACCCAACACTGTGGTCAAACAGTTCGAGGGAATCCTCATGAGGACATGGTGGAGCTAGGGAAGGAGTCACTGATGACATTGAGCTGAGGGAAGAGGCCGCTGCTTTGCCAGACAAAGCACCCTGGGCATGGGTGAGAGAGGATGAGGAGGATGAGGACGGCTTGGTCATCCACTCGACCAAGTCTTCCGCATGTTGCGGCTCAACACGGCCAGCTGCCGAAAAAAAGGCCAAGCGTGTCCCATGGCCACGTGCTGATGAGGATGCACCGTCTCCACGACCAGCACTAGACACAGAGCCTGCTTGCCCTCTCTTATTGGCTTGTGACTGTCTGCCTCTCCTTCTTGGCCTTCCAGACATACTAATGGCCTGTAGCTGCACTAAGCTGGGATAGAACACCTGTAATTTTCTTCAGGTAGCTTTATATACTGTAACCAGACAAGCCTGCCTGTCAGTAGGAAGATAACAGGAACGGATCTAGCTGAACACTGTGAGCAGGACGCACTGTACTAAATGTAAATAGTCTAGCTGCCTGACCGTGGTACTAATAGGATCAAATAGAACACCTGTAATTTTCTTCAGGTAGCTTTATATACTGTAACCAGACAAGCCTGCCTGTCAGTAGGAAGATAACAGGAACGGATCTAGCTGAACACTGTGAGCAGGACGCACTGTACTAAATGTAAATAGTCTAGCTGCCTGACCGTGGTACTAATAGGATCAAATAGAACACCTGTAATTTTCTTCAGGTAGCTTTATATACTGTAACCAGACAAGCCTGCCTGTCAGTAGGAAGATAACAGGAATGGATCTAGCTGAACACTGTGAGCAGGACGCACTGTACTAAATGTAAATAGTCTAGCTGCCTGACCGTGGTACTAATAGGATCAAATAGAACACCTGTAATTTTCTTCAGGTAGCTTTATATACTGTAACCAGACAAGCCTGCCTGTCAGTAGGAAGATAACAGGAACGGATCTAGCTGAACACTGTGAGCAGGACGCACTGTACTAAATGTAAATAGTCTAGCTGCCTGACCGTGGTACTAATAGGATCAAATAGAACACCTGTAATTTTCTTCAGGTAGCTTTATATACTGTAACCAGACAAGCCTGCCTGTCAGTAGGAAGATAACAGGAACGGATCTAGCTGAACACTGTGAGCAGGACGCACTGTACTAAATGTAAATAGTCTAGCTGCCTGACCGTGGTACTAATAGGATCAAATAGAACACCTGTAATTTTCTTCAGGTAGCTTTATATACTGTAACCAGACAAGCCTGCCTGTCAGTAGGAAGATAACAGGAACGGATCTAGCTGAACACTGTGAGCAGGACGCACTGTACTAAATGTAAATAGTCTAGCTGCCTGACCGTGGTACTAATAGGATCAAATAGAACACCTGTAATTTTCTTCAGGTAGCTTTATATACTGTAACCAGACAAGCCTGCCTGTCAGTAGGAAGATAACAGGAACGGATCTAGCTGAACACTGTGAGCAGGACGCACTGTACTAAATGTAAATAGTCTAGCTGCCTGACCGTGGTACTAATAGGATCAAATAGAACACCTGTAATTTTCTTCAGGTAGCTTTATATACTGTAACCAGACAAGCCTGCCTGTCAGTAGGAAGATAACAGGAATGGATCTAGCTGAACACTGTGAGCAGGACGCACTGCACTAAATGTAAATAGCAGGAACGGATCTAGCTGAACACTGTGAGCAGGACGCACTGCACTAAATGTAAATAGTCTAGAAGATAACAGGAACGGATCTAGCTGAACACTGTGAGCAGGACGCACTGCACTAAATGTAAATACCAGGAACGGATCTAGCTGAACACTGTGAGCTGGACGCACTGCACTAAATGTAAATAGCAGGAACGGATCTAGCTGAACACTGTGAGCAGGATGCACTGCACTAAATGTAAATAGCAGGAACGGATCTAGCTGAACACTGTGAGCAGGACGCACTGCACTAAATGTAAATAGCAGGAACGGATCTAGCTGAACACTGTGAGCAGGACGCACTGCACTAAATGTAAATAACAGGAACGGATCTAGCTGAACACTGTGAGCAGGACGCACTGCACTAAATGTAAATAGTCTAGATAGAAGATAACAGGAACGGATCTAGCTAAACTGAATACAGTGTATATATATATATGCAACACCTGGGATGCATATATATACACAATACACTGTAAGTGCAGCTAACTGACTGACTGTTCTGCCTAATCTATCTAACTCAAATCAAATGACACTGTCTCTCTCTCTCTCTATCTCTCAGCACACCGGAACACACACTACACAGGGCCGCCGTGCAGGCGGCCTTATATAGTGTGGGGTGTGTACTAAATCCCCTGAGCCATAATTGGCCAAAGCCACCCTGGCTTTGGCCAATTACAGCTCTCTCTACTGACGGCGCTGTGATTGGCCAAGCATGCGGGTCATAGTGCATGCTTGGCCAATCATCAGCCAGCAATGCACTGCGATGCCGCAGTGAATTATGGGCCGTGACGCGCCACACGAATTTGGCGCGAACAGCCCATATCGTTCGCAATTCGACGGACGGTCGAACAGCCGATGTTCGAGTCGAACATGGGTTCGACTCGAACACGAAGCTCATCCCTAGTCACAACTATAAAAAAACAAAGAGGGAGGCAACGCTGGAGAAACTGCAGGAAATTGGCGAAGCCTTGGACCCCCAGGGCAGACATCAATTATTTAAAAGCAAAATTGGTGGCCTGAGGAGTCCATATCTAAGGGAGTGCAGTCTGGTCCAGAAGTCACAGAGATCCGGAAAGCAGCAGATGACATCTGTGTCCCCAGGCTGTGGTCATACGAGAGACTGCATCTTCTGTCAGACCAGACTGAACCCAGGGCAATCACTCTTTGTTCTTCCTTCCACGCTTCCTTACAGGCTTTGGCTGTGGTGGTGGAGTTGTGGCAGCAGAAGGAGGAGGAGGAGGAGGAGGAGGAGGAGGATCGTTCATCTCAATGACATCCGTCTTGGGTGTTAGTTCCCCACTCACCCCCTTACGTAGGACTTTATAAATCAGGTCCTCCGAGAGCCTGCGTTGGCCCTCCTGCATGCCCTGCAATTTGGTGGCAGCCGTGCAGGCAAAGGCCTCTTCAGGACTGGGGAAGGCTCTGAGGGACGCAGAATCCTCCTGGATCAGCCTGTATGCTGAATCCTGCATAGGACTGGGAGTGGCCTTTCTGGCCCTTTTGTATGGCAGGCGGAGGGGAGGAACCTGAGACTCAGTTAGGCTGCGACTGGTCCCAGGCTTCTCTTGGCTGACACTTAGCCCCGCCTCCTCCTGGCTGACACTAATCCCCGCCTCCTCCTGACCGCCACTAATCCCCGCCTCCTCCTGACTGCCACATTCCACAACCTCCTCCTGGCTGAGGTCTTCCTGTGTATGAAAAAGGGACATAGTTTTAGTATTTTTTATATCAATCACACACAATTTTCACCTCCTGACTGTTGCAAATTGAATGTTAAGAAATATAACAGACTATCCTTCTGAGCCCAGCATTTTGCATTCTTGTCCCAATTTTGGGTGCCCACTACTGTCTATTGATATGTAAAACACTTTTTTTAATCAGCAATTAATGATCAATAATAACATCTAGTAAACATCATTTATTTATTGCCCAGAAATCTGTAGAAGAATGCTATACCTGACTCCAGCTGGTCTCCTCCACTTCTTCCTGGCTGGAAGGCCCAGGTTGGACATCGGAAGCCTCAGCTGGTATAGAAGGAAGTGTGGAAGGAAGAGTAGAGAGGGATTCCCTGACTTCAGTGTGGTCTGACAGAAATCGCAGTCTCTCATAGTACCACAGCCTGAGGACATAAACGTCATCTGCTGCAGCCCTGGACCTCTGGGAATCTGTGACCTTCTTGCGCTCCCTAAGATAAGTGCTCCTCAGGCCACCAATTTTGGCTTTTAAATAGGGGATGGTTGCTGTGGGGACCACCGGCTTCACCAACTCCAGCAGTTTCTTCAGCGCTGCCTGCCTCTTCTGTTTGTGATTATAGTGGGGGTGTCTCACCTGCCACAGACAGGGCAGCTCCCTGTATTTGTCAATAAACAGGGGCAGGAAATTGTGGTTGTTGAACCCATCCATTTTCTCTGCAAGACACAACACAAGACAAACCCTAATGTCAGGCCAAACTCCCCTAATCTTGTTACAATATAGGCTTCCATTTCGAAGCAGTATAGGCCCAAGTTTAGATCCTACCTTCGTTAGCACGATCGGCGTCACCGATGCTCCTTCCTCCGCTCACAGATCGTACGTAAGACGTGCGCGTGTTACGATTTATACACACTGCGCATGCGTATAACTCCGTCCACCCCTGACGTTCTTTCTAGTCTATTTCCCGCCCCTTTTCGTTCGGCGCAGTGGGGGAAGAGCACATGGCGGATAGACAGCAGGATCGTGCTAATTGTAGCAACGAGGAGGAGGAGGAGGAGGAAAGGCCGGAGCCTGAAACGTCCCGATCCAGAAGGAGATTAAAGGACTCAAATATGTCCTTTGGGGAGATGTTGGAGATGGTGGCCATCCTGAAGAGGGCTGACTATGATGGAAAGTATGGGCCTTACCCCAACCCCAATGTCCGAAAGGCCAAGATCATGGCGAAAGTGGTCAGAAGTCTGCACCGGAAATTCGGGGTACGACGATCGAAAGATCAGCTCAGGAAGAGGTGGTCGGACCTGAAATTACGAGAACATGAGCAGTACAGAAAGATACGGAGAGTGCTGCAAAAAAGTATGTAGTTGTGCTGTGTTCCTATTCTTTATGTTTATTACGTTCGTGCTGCTCCATGTTCTTTTAGGAACTGTTGTACAGTTTAAAATGGCAACTTTCATGTTCATGGGCACATTATTCGTTAGGATCACACATTTTTATTTCGGACTATAAAATACCATTGTTTAGCCCATATGCATTTGGCCACCATTTTGACGCCCTATACTTGTCTTAAAAGAATTGGGTTGTGTAGATGGCTTTGTTACTAGAATGAAATGCAAACTAGATTCTGTGTAAGGAGAGGACACTGAGCAGCTGTTTTCACATCTGGACACTGGAGCACTAGTGTGGGACAAAAGAACACCATTTTTATTAGGGGGGGCACACAGGTGCTCCAGTGTATACTATAGAGGGGGTTACATCTGTGAAGCTTGTACTAAACAGGTAAAGTATCGCAGATTGACAAAGGCCAATAAAAAATATACATCTTGGAACTCTGCTAAAATAGATCATTGTACCCCACTTCCAAGCAATGTTTCATCTTTATAGTTCTGACATTAAATATCTGTGTGCTAATTATACCATTTTTGTTTTACATAGGGGAGAAAAGACTCGGAGGACACCCCTCGTCCGAGGAGACCACAGACCCCCCACCTCTGGAAGAAGGTGAACTAACACCAACACAAGCTGAGCAGGAGGATGAAGACGTGGTGGAACTAGTCACCACAACGGGTGAGTGTCTGCAACCACAGGCTCAGATAAGAGATGGATGGCGGCATTTTTTTGAAACCTAATTTATTTTGGGTTTCCTCTCTTTTTAGGTGATCGTGAGGTTGTGGATCCAGATCCTTTCACATCCGAAAGTGCCCAGATCCTGATCGGGGAGATCATGGGGTGTAATTTACAATTGGAAAACATCAAGCAAAACATCAATGATGTTATTCCAAAATATAAAAACATCATTGATGTTTTGGGGCGAGTTTAAAACCCCTCCAAATCACTTTCTTCTTTTGTGTGCTACAATTTGGAGGATGCACACAGTGTGCCAACATGTGCTATCTGCCATCACGGGAGATCAATGGATGCGTTTTGGGGGTGCAACCCCTTCCTCAATAATAACGTAGCGGTGAGGAAGGGCTTTCTCCCCCAAAACACGTCCCTTGATCCCCCATGATGGCAGATAGCACATGTTGACATTGTGAAATTTGTGTGCATCTTCCAAATTTGGCTTTTTCAGGGGTGATTTCACCCCATCTGAACGCAATATCAAACACAGTTCCTAAATACTCATGTCTGATATTGCCTTCCAGTTCTACCAAATGTGAACTTTGTAAGATCAAGATTTGTGTCTTTCTTGTTGGTTTTACACAGGCCTGTTTTCTTTAACCACTTCCCGACCGCCGCACGACGATGTACGTCCTAAGTTTGGCGGCGGATATCGTTGTTATGGCAGCAGCTAGCTGCCATAACCCCGGTATCCCCGTTTTCGTGCGGCGGCCGGCTTTCAGATAAAAGTGGTCCCTGCGGCTGATTCGCCACGAGATCACTTTTATCGGTGGCGGGAGAGGGCCCCCCCCCTCCCGCCGCGATCCGGTGCCCTCCGCCGCTTACCGGAGCCGTCGGTAGCGGCGGAGGCGATCGCGTCCACTCCCGTGGTGTGTCTGAAGACAAGTGAGCCCAAGATGGCGCTCACTCGTCTCCATGACACTGCTGGGCGGAAGCGACGTCAAAACGTCACTTCCGTCCACGCCTCTTAAAGGCATATTTTTTCAAATGTCATTTTTACAAATGACTTTTTTTTTTTTTTTATTTCATTTTAGTGTAAATATGAGATCTGAGGTCTTTTTGACCCCAGATCTCATATTTAAGAGGTCCTACCATGCTTTTTTCTATTAAAAGGGATGTTTACATTCCTTGTAATAGAAATAAAAGTGACACATTTTTTTTTTTTTTTTTAAAGTGTAAAAATAAATAAAATATTGTAAAATAAATAATAAAAATAAAAAAAAAATTTTTTAAAACCCCCCTGTCCCGACGAGCTCGCGCGCAGAAGCGAACGCATACGCGAGTAGCGCCCGCATATGAAAACGGTGGTCAAACCACACATGTGAGGTATCACCGCGACCGGTAGAGTGAGAGCAATAATTCTAGCCCTAGACCTCCTCTGTAGCGCAAAATATGCAACCTGTAGAATTTTTTAAACGTCGCCTATGGAGATTTTTGAGGGTAAAAGTTTGACGCCATTCCACGAGCGGGCGCAATTTTCAAGCATGACATGTTGGGTATCAATTTACTCGGCGTAACATTATATTTCGCAATATAAAAAAAAATTGGGATAACTTTACTGTTGTTTATTTTTTTTATTCAAAAAAGTGAATTTTTTCCAAAAAAAGTGCGCTTATAAGACCGCTGCGCAAATACGGTGCAAAAAAAATATTGCAATGACCGCCATTGTATTCTCTAGGGTGTTAGAAGAAAAACCATATATAATGTTTGGGGGTTCTAAGTAATTTTCTAGCAGAAAAACCTGTTTTAAACATGTAAACACCTAAAATCCAAAACGAGGCTGGTCTTAAAGTGGATAAAATGCACATTTTGATTTTGGATAATGACACCACAAAAATTGTTATACAACAAACATGTTGGTTTGTCAGAAAAACCTTTGGTAAATGCACATGTGATTGTGCAGGTATTAAAAAGATTGTTCATCAAGAATGTGTGGATTATTGTCTCAACACTACAACACTTTTGGGGTGATGTAATTGTTGTTTTATGAGAAAATGGGTGTTATTTCCTAAGGGCTAATCCACTTTGCACTACAAGTGCAGTTTCAGTGCAGTTGCAAGTGCACTTGTAGTGAAAAGTGTCTTTGCATTTAGTAAATAACAGCCAACAGTGCTTTGTAAGGTTACACAATCACGACATTTTCTGGACTCCACACATTTCTGTCAGGGTCAGCTAAAACAAACACAGTAAATGTCCACAAAGAAGAGCCTGGGGGGAGATGCCTGTCGAGAACTTGAGGTCCTGCAGGCTTCTCCCTGTGGCCAAACACCGCAGGGTAGCGACGAGCCTCTGCTCCGGAGTGATGGCTTGCCTCATGCAGGTATCCTGCCTGCTAATATAAGGGGTCAGCGAAGCCAACAAACGGTGAAACACGGGGTCCGTCATCCTGAGAAAGTTCCTGAAATCATCAGGATTATTCTCACAGATCTCACAGAGCAAAGGCATATGACAGAACTGGTCACACTGGAGCAACCAATTCTTGGTCCATGAACTCCTCCCCACCCTGTTCATGGACTGGACTTGTGTCAAAGTCAGCGCCCCAACACCAAGCCCCCGCACAGCACGAACTCTAGGAGGAGTACGCATACAAAACATGGCTAGAAAACGGTCGGCTGCTCAGAACGAAGTAACAGAACACACTGAAGAACAGCAAGGCCTGTGAAGAGCGACCTGAAAACCAGTAATGAACGAACAAGAATACAATGACTACCTAAAGTCACGCGGAACTTGCTGCACACACTGAAGAGCAGATACAAACCCACAAGCACAAACTGAACGGCAGAAAACGATCTGAAAGCCACAAGTCTGAAAAAGCGCGAATCGTCTCTCACCAAACTTTTACTAACACGAGATTAGCAAAAGGAGCCCAAAGCGTGCCGCGCTTGGTTCTGAACCGGCCTTTTCTAGTCTCGTCGTACGTGGTGTGCGTGACCGCGTGGTTGCCGATCGGAAATTCCGACAACTTTGTGCGACCGTGTGTAGGCAAAACAAGTTTGAGCCAACATCCGTCGGAAAAAATCCTAGGATTTTGTTGTCGGAATGTCCGAACAAAGTCCGACCGTGTGTACGCCCTATAAGTCGGGTCAGAACATTTCGCACATGCCTGTGGTGGTCGGTCAGAGGCGGAGAAAATCAAAATATCGTCCAGATAGACTATGACATAGAGGTCTAGGAAGTCACAGAATACGTCGTTGAAAAAGTGTTGGAAGGTGGCTGGTGCGTTGCACAGGCCAAAGGGCATGACAAGGTACTCGTAATGCCCGAATCGAGTACGAAAAGCTGTTTTCCACTCATCCCCTTCTCTTATGCGAATTAAGTTGTATGCCCCGCGGAGATCCAGCTTTTTGAAAACTCTTGCGGTTCCCAGTCTCTGGAATAACTCGGGTACTAAAGGTAACGGGTATCTGTTCTTTACAGTAATTTTGTTTAATTCCCGGTAGTCGGTACAGGGACGTAGGGTGTGGTCCTTCTTCTCCACGAAGAAAATGCCTGCACCGGCTGGAGACGTGGAAGGGCGGATAAACCCTTTCTTTAAGTTCTCGTCAATGTAATTTTTTAAGGTGCCCAGCTCCTGCTCAGTTAGTGGAAAAATCCTCCCAAAGGGAACTTCGGTTCCAGGTAAAAGTTCTATTGGGCAGTCATAAGGCCTGTGAACTGGAAGAGTCTCTGCCCCCTTCTTACTGAAGACATCCTGGAAGTCCCGATAGGCCTCGGGAAGAGATGGGCAAAGCTTGGTATTCGAATCCAAACAAAGACATTGAGTCGGTGTTACGGGGGTCCCACGTAAGCAATGTTGCCTGCAGTAGTCAGATAAGAATTAGATTTTTCCTGTGGACCAGTCAATGCTGGGGTTATGTGTCTGTAGCCAGGGCATTCCGAGAATGATTGGGAAGAGAGGGGAGGAGATGACATCCAAACGTAAGAGTTCCTCATGTTACGGGCCTATGGTGGCCAGTAGTGGAACAGTCTCACAGGTGACTGGACCAGAACTAAGGGTAGAGCCATCAGCTAGGAATACTGCAAGAGCCTGGGTCTTAGGTTGAAGAGGAATGCCATGATTATTGACAAAGGTTTGATCGATAAAGCCACTGCATGCTCCAGAGTCAATAATGACCGACACCGGGATGTTCTTTCCGGGGAGCTGTAATACAACAGAGATAGTCAAATGATTACCAGGATTGGGCAAAACAGATGCACAAGCGGAAGAAGATGTCAGACACTTACGTATCTTTTTAGGGCAGGTCCTCACGAAATGTCCTTGTTCCCCGCAGTACAGACATAGGTTGTGAGTACGTCTGCGCATCTTCTCTTCTGGGGTAAGCGATGGCCGGAGCAGACCAAGCTGCATGGGTTCGGGTGCCTCCGTGGCTGAAGTAGAGGAGAGAGGCAATTGGTTGGGGGAACTGGGAACTCTAGGGAGCATCCAAATAGGACGAGGACCTCTCAGAGCGTCTTTCTCTCAGACGACGGTCAATTTGAATAGATAGGTTTATAAGTTCGTCCAGAGTCTGGGGTATCCCAACACGTGCCAGTTCATCCTTAAAGGGGTTAAGATAACCCCATCCAAAATTGATGACACAAGGCAGCATCATTCCACTCTGTATCAGAGCTCCAATGACAAAACTCAACTGCGTAGTCTTCGGCCGCTCTGCGGCCTTGCTGCAAGGAATGCAGGGCTGCCTCAGCAGTAGTAGTAAGTTGAGGGTCCCCGTACAACTGGGACATTGCCAGGAAAAAAGCATCCAAGGTATCCAAGGATCTGGACTTCTGCTCCAGTAAATGATGAGCCCAAGTCTGGGGCTCGCCGGACAGCAGTGCAATGACAAATCCCACCTTAGTGGCGTCCAGAGAGAACGTGCGAGGCTGTAGCACAAAGTAGAGCTCACAGGCGTTATGGAAGGCCCTGTATTTGCGACGATCTCTAGTAAATTTTTCAGGTGTGGGTACCCTGTGTTCCAGAGGGAGCATTACTACGGAGGGTGCTGAGGAGAGACCGGCAGATGGTGCCCCCTGGGGGGAGGAGCAGCTGAGAGGGCTTGGACCTGACCCTCTAATCTGGTGTAGCCTTCTTGTAGGCTCTTGACTGCTTGGGTAAGGCCCGCGAGGTGCCTACAAAGTTCATCCATGGGGGAGGCCCCCTGCCCGGACTCGGTCATGGCTGCCTGATACTGTCAGGTCTCTCACTTACCAGACCGGAGAGTCCACTTGGGCAGAGGGTAGGCTCCCTTACGTATCCGACTCGCGGCCCCTGGTAGAGCAGACAGGAGGCCCACGAGTGCGGAGTGGTATGAGAGCCTGTGCAGGAGTCCGTGTTCCAGGGGCTAGCAGTCTTCAAACAGCAGATGATAGTCAGCGGCACAGACAACAGATGCTGAGCAGGAGCTGGAGACAGGTTAGTGCACAGGCTGGGTTTGGCAACAGGCGGGCAGCAGAGGTACAGAAGGAGCAGACAGAAGCAAAGTCAAAACAGGCCAGGGTCAAATGCAGGCGGAGGTCAGGAGAGTCCAAAAGGCAAGCTGGGTCGTCAACAGATCAGCAACACAGAAATCACAGGAACTAGGAACAGGAAACAGGAAACAGGAACTAAGCACGGAGCTGTTGATCAGGCAGCACTGATCAGAGGGAGAAGCAAGCCTAAATAGGCTGATTGGTGCCAAACGCTGCGTTCGTGCGCGTGCTGTTACGCACAGGTGCCCGCGCACCCGCACACGCCTGAGCGTGCCCCCGGACAGCGGCATGCACACCAGCGCCACCATGCGAACGCATAGCAGCGCCCATAAGAACGCGCATACGCGCCCGGGCACCACCGCGTCCGCCACGGCCAGCCGGCATGCCAACACCAGTGCCCATAGAAGCAGGCACCCGAGCACCCGCAGAAAAGAGCGCACCAACGCGCCCCGGCGCGCGGCGATGCCCAATCAGGTAAGCTCTCTGACAGGGGTGCTCACCTTTGGATCCCATCACTCTCATGTTGACAACCCGTCAAGATGGTGGCATCTTGAAGTACCCGGACTTGATCTGGATTGTATGTGAAGAAGAGGCCATACTGGAGAACAAAAAGAAAGGAAATCAGAGGCCAAGATCTGTCGTTGAAGTCAGAGCGGCCAGTGCAGCTGATGGTGATCCCCAGATCGAGCTTCTCAAGACTCAAGTGTCACAGCTGATAGAGATGATGGCTCTGTTGACCACCAGGCCCATTATTTCTCCCCTTGAGGGAGTTCCAACGCCCAAGAAGTCGTTCAGCTCTACAGTTGCAGCAGGGGTTAGGCCAGCAAATCAAGGGACCTGCTTCAACTGCGGGGGAATTGGACACTATCGACGAGTATGCCCAAGCTCGGCAAGGCCTGAGACACAACACCAAAGGTCAGCAGGATATTCCAGAGGGCCCTGGTGAAGCTGCATTAGCTAGCCCCAGAAAACTAAACACAAAGAAACCATGGGGGAAGCAAAAGCCCCTACAGAGGGCTCCTGTTGTCGCTTGTGAACAACCTAGAGTCCCACTCCCTTTAACCCAGGCTACCCGGCGTCGGAGAGCCAATGCACACCAGACCCCCGGAGCTCAAAAGAGGATGCAGCCAGATCAGAAACTCAGGCCCAACCTGTTACTTCCCACAGGTTCCCTACCAAGCTAGTGGGACCTTCTCCAGTTGTCTCCATCCAGATAGAGGGAATCTATACCAAGGCCCTCTTGGTATAGGGCTCAAGTGACTCTTCTCTACAGGGACTTCTATGACAAGCACCTCAAGCACTTGCCATTACAAAAGTTAGAAGAGCTGGAGATATGGGGCCTTCGGACTCGGGACTTCCCTTATGATGGCGATCTACCAATCAAGTTGGCCTTTGACCCCTCTGTGGCAGGAAAGGCAGAAACCTTTGATACGCTAGCGGTGGTCTGTCCTCGTCCTCCAGGGGCTGAAAAAAGTTCCCTCATCATAACTAATACCAATCTAGTGAGAAGGCTGCTAGTACCTCCTATTCAAGAGCAGAGCGGTTCAAACCCCTGTGTGCACCCTATGCTGAGACAAGCCTATTAACGCCTGGTGCAGGAAGAAAAGGCCCCAGCAGAAGGAGTGGGAAAAATCTGGTGGTTGGACCGGAGTGAGAAGACATTACAGCCCGATGAGGTAGTTTGTTTGAGAGCGTCTGTCAAGTTGAATTGGAAACAGCCAGGCCCTTTCATTGTCCTTGAAGCGGATAGTCAAAAGGAAGACAGAGGGTTGGAGATAATTCCAGAGGTGATCTCAACCCTACATCACAATCACCTTTTGCCTCTATCAGAAGCAGTCCGGGTAACTTCTCAGCAGGATTTACCATCCACATCCACCACCTCTCAGAGACCTCGACCATTGACTAGGCCCCAGTCTAGGCCTCTTGCTGCAAATGAAGACAGTTAGGAATAAGAGATAGGAATAGGCTGGTTGTGGTCATCTCACACACCAGATATTACTATCACCCCTTTTCCTCATCCCACAGGGACAGATAGTGGAACTCTTCAGCCAGAGGCCCCTGAATTGGTGCCACAAGATAAGTATCCTGAAGACCCTCCACATTCCTTACAGGGTACAGACTCTGAGTACAGACAAAGAGTTATTTGTCCTCCAGTGAAGCTGAGATGCAAGATATTGAAGTACCAGAGGCTGAAGTCGAGAAGGACAGTGTCAGTGTGCAGATAGCACCAAAACCCAAAGAACAGGCAGCAAAGAGAATTATCCAACCACCCAAGAGACTGACCTATGACGTGCTGGGCAAATTCTCAGAGGAGATTTGTCCTGCTGCAAAAAGGACTTCTGAAATGCCTGGTCCCTCCACTGCTGATTTAGTGGAGGACAACCCCATCTCACCCCCTGGCACATCTATACAGGACACCATGGTATCAGTAACAGGTGCACGGAACAGTCTCCCTTCATGTAATAATTGGTGGGAGGCTCCTTTGTCAGTTTTGTGTCATCGCTTGAGCAACAGGTTGCGAATTTTGACTATCTTTGGGGACCAAAGATTTACCCAGATCAGTAAAGTGCACTGTTTTTGTGTGATTTGGCTACAGAGTACTAGTGAGACCTGTAGTCCCACAGAAGTGATCTCACTTATTCATAGGCCGCATGCAGTGGAACTTTGACACTTGTTTCGCTATGCTATAAAGTCTGTGCATAATTACACTCACTGCTAAGGTGTCCGTTTATGAAGCAGTGATCAGCGGTGATCCCAAGGATCGCCGCTGATCACAGTCCATAAACAGTTTATGAAACAGTGATAATCGGGGGAGAACATGTTTGAACTTGTTCTCCCGCCGATTATCTCTACACATCCTCATGAATGACACAGTAACGGCCAGTTTATGAAGCGGTGATCTCACCGCTTCACTGGCGATCTGAGTCAGAATTCACACTCCCAGGTTCACCAGCTCAGAGGTGGTGAATCGGGGAGTGAAGAGGAAATTTGGGGGGATCTGAGGAGGAAGGAGGAAGATTTTTAACTTCCTTATGCCTTGTTCAGACCCCCCAACACTGTAAGCATGTCCTCCTGTCATATTTATGTGTATACATATATATACATATATACATATAATGTGTATATATATATATATATATATATATATATATATATATATATATATATAAAATGTGTGTGTATATACATGTATATATAGTGTGTGTGTGTGTATACATATGTATTATAGAAAAAAATCTTGCGAGCCACAATTATCCAGTGCCTTAATGGAAATTCAACCAAACAGCTACCCGGCTGCAGGCGCAGATCACGTATTCATGACCGTGCGATAAATGATATATGAAAAAATGCGCCGCGCCTAGGGGTGTAACTGAGTAACTGTAAATCTAAGTACAAATCATAGATAATAAAGCGTGCAAATCAAATAGAGCCTAAAGCTCTGATCACTTACTAAGATCACCTGCTGTGTGAATCCTAAAGCTCTGATCACTTACTAAGATCACCTGCTGTGTGAATCCTATGACCAAACACACTAAAAAATATCTAGTGCAATAAATCACAAAGTGCAATGTGCATAGAAAAACGTAATAAGATCAATCCACAGTGATTAAAATATAATCATTCCTAATAAGGTGTATATGCTAAAAAATGTTACACATATGTAGATCCACTGTGATTAAAATGAAAAAGAAAAAAAATTAAATAAAACAATATATATATTCGTAAAACACAAACAGAGTAAATCAATCACATGCGTGGGCGAATTGAAACTATAATCACCCTAATAAAGGTGTTCAAATCACATCCGTGAAAAAATCTTCCAATCCAGTAACATAAAGTGACCAAGTTCAAATAAAAGTCAGTGTAATGGTGATGGTTCAAAGAAAAAGTTCCGGTTTTGAATCAAACGTGCCCAAAGAAAAACATGCTGTGAAGTGCCTTGGTGACCCCCAATGTGATTGCGCTCACCTTGGAGCGTGTGACACAGGTTTTAATTGTGTCAATACACGCTTTTGGAGCCACCCCTGGGCTCAGTATTAGGTACAGCTGATTCCCACACTAGATTCTTTATGGCTCCACTCACATCAGACCATATAAAAGAAAAAGGCTAATATAGTGTAATACCGTAGGATACTTTTATTAAAATCACATCCAATCCCCACATGGGGTACTCACATTTATAAGGTGCTCATGTGCACCAAACATAACATAGGAAAAAACGGCTGTGCGGCGTGCTGCGGGGTGTGAGAGCTCCACAACCCAGCTCTGTGCTGATCGCTCCGTCCTGGCCCCTCCCCTACGCGTCTTCGACACAGGGAGTCACGTGTCTTCATCAGGGGGATATGATTGGACGGGCGCTCTACAGTTTAAATACCCTAACGGCGGCCATTTTGTGTAAGACCGCGGACATTAATATGCTGGGCTCCACTCCTCCTAGTGAATTTAAAGCCATTAACAGCGGCCATTTTGCGTGGGACCGCAGACATATATACAATGGGCTCCGCTTTGAATACTCACAGCGCAAAAATAATGCATCTATACGAACTCCAAATATAACTATATCCTGTAATAAAAATATCCTGTAATAAAAATACCTAATCTAGTGTGGGAATCAGCTGTACCTAATACTGAGCCCAGGGGTGGCTCCAAAAGCGTGTATTGACACAATTAAAACCTGTGTCACACGCTCCAAGGTGAGCGCAATCACATTGGGGGTCACCAAGGCACTTCACAGCATGTTTTTCTTTGGGCACGTTTGATTCAAAACCGGAACTTTTTCTTTGAACCATCACCATTACACTGACTTTTATTTGAACTTGGTCACTTTATGTTACTGGATTGGAAGATTTTTTCACGGATGTGATTTGAACACCTTTATTAGGGCGATTATAGTTTCAATTCGCCCACGCAAGTGATTGATTTACTCTGTTTGTGTTTTACGAATATATATATTGTTTTATTTAATTTTTTTTCTTTTTCATTTTAATCACAGTGGATCTACATATGTGTAACATTTTTTAGCATATACACCTTATTAGGAATGATTATATTTTAATCACTGTGGATTGATCTTATTACGTTTTTCTATGCACATTGCACTTTGTGATTTATTGCACTAGATATTTTTTAGTGTGTTTGGTCATAGGATTCACACAGCAGGTGATCTTAGTAAGTGATCAGAGCTTTAGGACTCACACAGCAGGTGATCTTAGTAAGTGATCAGAGCTTTAGGCTCTATTTGATTTGCACGCTTTATTATCTATGATTTGTACTTAGATTTACAGTTACTCAGTTACACCCCTAGGCGTTTTTCATATATGTGTATACATATGCATATAATGTAGGGGGACTCATTATTTTATAAACATTAATCCACGTTGCCTGTCTGTGTATTGAGCGGTGATAATTTATCACTGCTTAATAAACTGACATCTTGGTATTCTGGTGCTGTAATCTCGTAAAGTCTCACGAGATTCCAGTATCAGGGGCCGTTTTCCACTGTTTGAAGCATTTGTAGATCTCTTCACTCCTCCAAAGGTGAAGCGATCTACAAAGCTTCATAAACTGGCACACAGAGGAGAAAGATCTTCACTGTGAATGCCGGAGAATGAAGCAGTGAAAAGATTTCACTGCTTCATAAATGGACACCAATGAAGGAAGTGATATAAGGGCCCTATATTTACAAGTACTCAATTATCAGCACTTCCTTATTCTACAGTTTGTTCTCTATTTGTTTCCCCATTTGGATTTACAAATACTGCAGTCTAATACCATTAAGCTAGTGAGGATTCTGAAGACAAGGAACTTTTATCACCAATTTACTCTACAATTGGAACAATTGCAATATTGATATGTGTGTGTGTGTGCTCGGAGGTTTCAGTGGGAAAGTGCTCAGTATGGCTGTTGATTAGTATTGAGTACCTGTCCCACTGTGCAACTGTTTGCATATGCTATCTATGGTGATCCTTGAATACAGTGTCACATTTACATGTGTTTATATTACCATTTACTGTCTTTGAATTATCACACTGTTCATTGTGTTAAACTTCTACCTCAGTAAACTTTTCATATGGTTAATTGATACCCTGTGTGAGTATCTCTTTATTACAGCTGGCGCAGTGACGGGTACCAAGGTTATGGTAAAAATACTGTGTAGTGTATCTTTGCTGTGTTTCTCTGTGCTGCTGGGTCTTACACTAATATCACCATACAGGTGTGTCAGAGGGGCCGAGACTGTTCTTGGGGTTGATAGGCAGGGGGCAGAATTGAACATTTATCAGCAGCTCCTACGGGGGTCAGTGCTACACAAACATGTGCTATGTACAGGTTGAAAAATCCAGGTGTGTGCTATATACATGTTGCAGAATCCAGGTGTGTGCTATATACAGGTTGCATAATCCAGACATGTGCTATATACAGATTGCATAATCCAGACATGTGCTATGTACAGGTTGCAGAATCTAGGCGTGTGCTATATACAGGTTGCGGAATCCAGGCATGTGCTATATACAGGTTGCAGAATCCAGGCACAGGCTATATACAGGTTGCAGAATCCAGGCGCGTGCTATATACAGGTTGCAGAATCCAGGCGCATGCTATATACAGGTTTCCGATTCCAGGTGTGTGCTGTATATTGCTATGTGACCGCCACCCACCTATAGTAGCTGAGCTGTGAGCTTACCTGATGGGGGGGGGGGGTGTTGCTGTGTTCACCACCCAGGTATAGAGTAGATGAGCTTGTCTGATAAGGGGGGGTGTCTTCTTCAGCCCAGGTGTAGACAGACTTTGACCTACACCCACATCTTACAGCAGGTCACAGCTGCATCTTGCCATCTTCCCTGGGGCCATCAGATCCCGTCCACGATCCAGCAAGCAACATGCATTGTCAGCAGGTCAGTTCCAAAATCCAAATCAAATCATCAATGCCAATGATGCCATTGTCTGCTGTCACAAGGAACAGATACAATAGAGAGATCGCCATACAGTGGGATCTCTGGATTGGATCTGTCCCTGAGGACAGCAGATAATGCAAAGCATGGGCCATACTTTGTATTGTCAGCTGTCTCCCCATCTCACTCTGATGTCTCCCTCATAGCAGCTTCAGTCCAGCTCTCCACTTCCTTGACCATGGCACGATCTGTCCAAAAATGTGGGATCTGCTCACACCTGAGTGACTGACACCTCTGTCCTGTCCCTTCTATTGTCACTGGCTGCCATGGATGAACAGCATGGGCTGTTATTACAAGGATCAGTAGGGGATGTCCCCATCCCCCCCACCGCTCTGCCAAGGTCTCCCATCCCACCCGGAGACTTGAGCCACCAGCCGGCACTTCCGCCGGCTGGCCAGAGATTTGCCTTTGATCGGGTCTCCAATGTAGAAACCCAGAAGCGGCAGCACAGTGTCACTTCTGGTTTACTCGGCAGCCAACAGCGCCATTTAAAAAAAATCTGCATTTAAAAAAGCAGATCTTGGCAGAGGAGGTGTTGTTTTTTTGTGGGTGTTTTTACATTTTACAATTGGGAGGGGGTGCCAGATATAGCATCTGCTCTGGTTGCCAAATGCTTTAGATACGCCCCTGGTTAAGGCAGTAGTGGAAAATAATGGTGGCCACACAAAATATTGACACTGTGGGCCCAATTTTAACATTTTCACTTAGGGGTGTACTCACTTTTGTTGTCAGCGGTTTAGACATTAATGGTTGTGTGTTGTTATTTTGAGGGGACAGCAAATTTACACTATTATACAAGCTGTACACTCACTATTTTACATTGTAGTACTAAAGTGTCATTTCTTCAGTGTTGTCACATGAAAATATATAATAAAATATTTACAAAAACGTGAGGGGCAAAACTCCCCAGATAAAAAGAGAAAATCTAATAAGAAAAAAAAAGAAATGGAGGGCTTGCGCTACCAGATTGCGTAAAATACCTGCAGGCAGCATCAGTGACCAGAATAGTAGATTGGTACCATAATAAAGAAAAAAGGCAATGGGTTAGTATGGAGGAAGTAATAATAGCGCCCCAATTAAAAGTTCTTCCATGGATAGAGCCCCACTTAAGACCTAAAAGAAATGAACTAACACTCTTTGTAAATGCTACACTAAAGATATGGGACGTTATAGTGAAAGGGGGGAAGCTCTCCACGATGATTGGACCTATGACTCCATTGTTTCTCAATCCCAAGTTCCCTCCAACTATGGGGGTTAAACATTTTCTAAAATGGAATAGATCTGAATATACAAGACTGGTACAAGTTCTCGAGAATGGTAAAATACCCACGCTGCGGGAACTGGGATTGGAAAACGAAAAAAAAAATGGTTGCAGTACCAACAATTACGGATGTTTATAGAGCCCAAAATAATTAAGATAAATAGATCATTAACTAAATTTGAAAAATTATTGCTGAGAGAACAGACTCCAGTTAAGAACCTATCAAAGATATATGATGAATTAATTCCGAATAGCCCCCTTAAAGAGATAACAAGCATAAAGAAGTGGGAAGCAGAAATGGGTAAGTCCTTATCAGAGGAAGAATGGGAAAGGGTTTTCGAAATTATACATAGAACAACCATAGCAAATAAACATCAAGAGAGAAATTACAAGATTGTAATGAGATGGTATAGGTGTCCTGTTACCTTAAGCTTAATCAATAAAGGAAATACAGATTTATGCTGGAGGTGCAAAACAGAAAAAGGAACAATGGAACATATATGGTACGGATGTCGCCTGGTGAGAGGATTCTGGAACGAGATATTCGATATTATATGGAAATCTCGTTATTGTCTCTGATACCGAAATCAGTAAAGACAATTAAAACAGATATCATCCACCATATGACATCCGCAGCAAGAACAATAATAGCAAGAAATTGGAAAAAAATAAGGAGTCCAACAATAGCAGACTGGATATGTGAAATGAACGAAATTCAATACATGGAAAAACAGATAAGAGATGAAGGATATATAACAAACCAATTACCAAAAATTTGGCAAAAATGGGATGAGTTTCGGTCATCGAGAGAAATATTAGAATATCTATAATAAAATATAGAAGGAATGAGGGTTGAGACATGTTTTTTTTTGTTTGTTTGTTTGTGTTGTGTATGGAAGAGATATGGATGTTAATATAGGTATTGGGGGGGTGGGTAGGGGGGGGGCTAGATCTTAAGGGTTAAGGACGAATAGGTTTGGATATGTATGGTTTTACAGTTTGTAAAAAGGAAAAATTATTATGTACCTGAAGTATGGAGTACACGCTGTAAAATTGTTTACGTTCAATTGGGATGTTATGATACAAATGATTGTTTTATATGAAATTTAATAAAGAGAAATTGAAAACAAAAATGTGAGGGGTGTATTCATTTTTGTGAGATACTGTAAATCCAATTGAGATGCTGTATCATGACCTTACACATGCCGTTCATGCTGGAAAACCCTCCAATGTGGCTGAATTAAAACAATTCTGCAAAGAGTGGGCCAAAATTGCTCCACAGCAATGTGAAAGACTCTTTGCTAGCTATCGCATACGCTTGACTGCAGTTGTTCCCGCCAAGGGTGGCACAATCAGTTATTAGGTTTAGGGGGCAATTACTTTTTCATATACAGCCGGGCAGGTTTGGACAACTTTTTCGCCTTAATAAATAAAACCATCATTTAAAAACTGCATTTTGTATTTACTCGGGTTATTATTATTATTATTATTATTATTATACAGTATTTATATAGCGCCAACAGTTTACGTAGCGCTTTACAACTTGAGGGTAGACAGTACAAATACAATACAATTTGATACAGTAGGAATCAGAGGGCCCTGCTCCTTAGAGCTTACAATCTAAGAGGGAAGGTCAAGAGATACAAGAGGTAATAACTGTGGGTGATGTGCTGATTGAGAAGATAAATGTACAGTTGTTAGGTGGGGGCCAGATAGGCTTCTCTGAAGAGATGAGTTTTCAGGGATCGTCTGAAAGTGGATAAAGTAGGAGAAAATCGGACGGATTGGGGTAGAGCATTCCAGAGGATGGGGGAGGCTCTGGAGAAGTCCTGAAGGCGAGCATGGGATGAGGTGACAAGGGAGTTTGAGAGCAGGAGGTCTTGGGAGGAGCGAAGAGAACGATTAGGTTGGTATTTTGTGACTAGGTTAGAGATGTAGCTAGGAGCCAGGTTGTGGATGGCTTTGTAAGTTATAGTTAGTATCTTGAATTTAATTCGGTGACTGAGTGGCAGCCAATGGAGGGATTGGCAGAGGGGTGTAGCAGACGCTGAGCGGTTTGTGTGGTGGATGAGCCTGGCCGCAGCGTTCATGATGGACTGAAGTGGGGATAGCCTATTTAGAGGTAAACCAATGAGGAGGGAGTTGCAGTAGTCAAGGCGGGAGATGACCAGGGAGTGGATTAGAAGCTTTGTGGTGTCATTTGTTAGGAAGGGGCGTATCTTGGAGATGTTGCGAAGACAGAGGCGGCAAGCTTTGGATAGTGATAGAATGTGGGGTCGAAAGGTTAGTTCAGAGTCCAGGATTACACCTAGGACCTTGGCGTGGGGAGATGGGTTGATAGTTGAGCCGTTGATCTTGACAGGGAGATCAGGGGAAGTGGCACCTGAGGGAGGAAATATCATGAGCTTGGTTTTGGATAGGTTGAGTTTGAGAAAGTGATGTGACATCCAGGCTGATATGTCTGCTAGTAAGTTGGTAATGCGTGAGGAGACAGATGGAGAGAGCTGGGGGGTGGAGAGATAGATTTGGGTGTCATCAGCGTAGAGATGATATTTAAAGCCGTGGGAGGCAATCAACTGACCCAAGGAGGTGGTGTAGATTGAGAAAAGGAGAGGTCCGAGAACAGAACCTTGGGGGACCCCAACGGAAAAAGGAAGAGGAGAGGAGGAAGTAGAGTTGTAAGTGACACTGAAGGAGCGGTGGGATAGGTAGGATGAGAACCAGCGAAGAGTACAGTCACGGAGACCAAAGGAGTGGAGTTTTTTGAGGAGGAGGGGGTGGTCCACTGTGTCAAAGGCAGCAGAGAGATCCAGGAGAAGTAGTACAGAATAGTGTCCATTGGCTTTAGCCATTAGTAGGTCATTTGAGAGTTTAAGGAGAGCAGTTTCCGTGGAGTGTTGAGGGCGAAAACCGGACTGAAGGGGATCAAGAAGTTTATTCATGGTCAGATGGTCGCTTAGTCGATTGTAGACCAGTCTTTCAAGAAGTTTGGAGGAGAAGGAGAGTAAGGAGATGGGACGTAAGTTGTTGAGATTGGTGGGATCCAGTGAGGGCTTTTTTAGTATGGGGGTGACTAGCGCATGTTTTAGAGAGTTTGGGAAGATGCCACAAGAGAGGGAGAGGTTGAAAATGTGAGTTAGAGAGCGTAGAATCGAGTCAGAGGGTGAGCGTAGCATTTGCGAGGGAACAGGATCCAGGGGGCAAGTGGTTAGATGAGTGCTAGATAAAAGTTTAGCAACCTCAGTAGTAGTAGCGGGGTTGAATGAGGGAAGTAATGATTGTATCTGCGGACATGGGGTGTTGCATGGGGGAGGTTTTTGTGCATTGGCGATCTCCTCATGAATTGTATCAATCTTAGTTTTCAAGTGATTGGCAATCTCCTGGGCAGTGAGTGAGTTGGTGGGTGGAGGCAGTGGGGGACAGAGTAGAGTGTTGAAGGTAGAGAAGAGTTGACGTGGACTGGAAGAGAAGGTGTTGATGAGTGTGATAAAGTAGGTCTGTTTGGCAGTGTGAAGGCAGGAGTAGTATTTTAGGAGGGCAGATTTATATTGTGTGAAGTCTTCCTGGGTCTTAGTCTTATGCCACAGGTGCTCAAGAGCGCGGCTACGTTTTCTGAGACTTCTGGTGTCATCTGTTTGCCAGGGTTGTAGCAGTCGGAGCCTAATTCTGCGTGTAGTGAGGGGGGCCAGCTTGTCTAGGGAGGAAGACAGTGAGCTGTTGTAGATGAAAGTAGCTAGGTTGGGGCAGGACAGGGGGGAGATTTTGTCATAGAGGTGATCAGTAGCAGAGTAGAGAAGAGAAGGGTTGAGGTGGCGAAGGTTTCTGCGTGTAACTTTTAAGTTCAACAGAAAAGGTTATCTCAACAGAGAAAACAGAACCAGGTTAAGTCAGTAGAAAAACATTTGTTGTAAGGGCAGTGTTTAGGCCTGTCGTAAAACTGTCACCCTCCCCATTCAGAGACCAAACAGGCCTCGGTTGTAAAAATGTCTGAATACACCTCAATAGAATAAGTATGAAATTTCAGCATGTTTCATAACTTCTGACTTAGTAATAGCACAGCCATAATCTGGACATATCTAGCTTCCTCAGATAATATGGAACGTTTCAAGTCCAGACACCCCTATGTCAGGTCATATGGGAAACCCCTGGGACCACTTATTCCTCCAAAGCAGGCTATACGTTATAGATATGGCATGTTTAGACTTGTTTTGAAGGAAATCTCAAGTTGAATAAGAATATGGATATTTGGAGTCTGTAAACACTACAGATGCAGATATATGAAAATGTATTAAAAAATCTACCTGGGACGTGGTCATGAGTGTAGACATCTCCCAGCAACCAACCCCTAAAACAGGATGACCAGATGATTGGTTACTGGTCGCTGTCAACACTAGGGATGAGCCGAACACCCCCCTGTTCGGTTCGCACCAGAACATGCGAACAGGAAAAAAATTCGTTCGAACACGCGAACGCCGTTAAAGTCTATGGGACACGAACATGAATAATCAAAAGTGCTAATTTTAAAGGCTAATATGCAAGTTATTGTCATAAAAAGTGTTTGGGGACCCGGGTCCTCCCCCAGGGGACATGAATCAATGCAAAAAAAAGTTTTAAAAACGGACGTTTTTTCAGGAGCAGTGATTTTAATAATGCTTAAAGTCAAACAATAAAAGTGTAATATCCCTTTAAATTTCATACCTGGGGGGTGTCTATAGTATGCCTGTAAAGGGGCGCATGTTTCCCGTGTTTAGAACAGTCTGACAGCAAAGTGACATTTTGAAGGAAAAAACACATTTAAAACTACCGCGGCTATTGCATTGCCGACAATACACATAGAAGTTCATTGATAAAAACGGCATGGGAATTCCCCACAGGGCAACCCCGAACTAAAATTTAAAAAAAAAAATGATGTGGGAGTCCCCCTAAATTCCATACAAGGCCCTTCAGGTCTGGTATGGATATTAAGGGGAACCCCAGCCAAAATTTAAAAAAAAAATTGACGTGGGGTTCCCCCTAAATTCCATACCAGACCCTTCAGGTCTGGTATGGATTTTAAGGGGAACCCCGCGCCAAAAAAAAAAAAAAAAACGGCGTGGGGTCCCCCTAAAAATCCATACCAGACCCTTATCCGAGCACGCAACCTGGCAGGCCGCAGGAAAAGAGGGGGGGACGAGAGTGCGGCCCCCCCCCCCCTCCTGAACCGTACCAGGCCACATGCCCTCAACATTGGGAGGGTGCTTTGGGGTAGCCCCCCAAAACACCTTGTCCCCATGTTGATGAGGACAAGGGCCTCATCCTCACAACCGTGGCCGGTGGTTGTGAGGGTCTGCGGGCGGGGGGCTTATCGGAATCTGGAAGCCCCCTTTAACAAGGGGACCCCCAGATCCCGCCCCCCCCCCTGTGTGAAATGGTAAGGGGGTACTTACCCCTACCATTTCACTAAAAAACTGTCAAAAATGTTAAAAATGACAAGAGACAGTTTTTGACAATTCCTTTATTTAAATGCTTCTTCTTTCTTCCTTCATCTTCTTCTTCTTCTGGTTCTTCTGGCTCTTCTGGTTCTTCCTCCAGCGTTCTCGTCCAGCATCTTCTCCGCGGCGTCTTCTATCTTCTTCTCCTCGGGCCGCTCCGCACCCATGGCATGAGGGGGGAGGCTCCCGCTCTTCTCTTCATCTTCTTCTCTTCTTCATCTTCTTCTTCATCTTCTTCTTCTTCTTCCTTCTTCTCTTCTTCCTGTCTTCTCCGGGCCGCTCCGCAGCCATGCTGGCATGGTGGGAGGCTCCCGCTGTGTGACGGCGTCTCTTCGTCTGACGGTTCTTAAATAACAGGGGGCGGGGCCATCCGGTGACCCCGCCCCCCTCTGACGCACGGTGACTTGAGGGACTTCCCTGTGACGTCACGGGGAATGCCACAGGGAAGTCCCGTCATGTGTGCGTCAGAGGGGGGCGGGGTCACCGGGTGGCCCCGCCCCCCGTTATTTAAGAACCGTCAGACGAAGAGACGCCGTCACACAGCGGGAGCCTCCCTCCATGCCACAGCATGGATTGCGGAGCGGCCCGGAGAAGACAGGAAGAAGAGAAGAAGAGAAGAAGGAAGAAGAAGAAGAAGAAAAAGAAGAAGAAGATGAAGAAGAGAAGAAGAGAAGAGCGGGAGCCTCCCCCCTCATGCCATGGGTGCGGAGCGGCCCGAGGAGAAGAAGATAGAAGACGCCGCGGAGAAGATGCTGGACGAGAACGCCGGAGGAAGAACCAGAAGAGCCAGAAGAACCAGAAGAAGAAGAAGATGAAGGAAGAAAGAAGAAGCATTTAAATAAAGGAATTGTCAAAAACTGTCTCTTGTCATTTTTAACATTTTTGACAGTTTTTTAGTGAAATGGTAGGGGTAAGTACCCCCTTACCATTTCACACAGGGGGGGGGCCGGGATCTGGGGGTCCCCTTGTTAAAGGGGGCTTCCAGATTCCGATAAGCCCCCCGCCCGCAGACCCTCACAACCACCGGCCACGGTTGTGAGGATGAGGCCCTTGTCCTCATCAACATGGGGACAAGGTGTTTTGGGGGGCTACCCCAAAGCACCCTCCCAATGTTGAGGGCATGTGGCCTGGTACGGTTCAGGAGGGGGGGGGGGGCGCACTCTCGTCCCCCCCTCTTTTCCTGCGGCCTGCCAGGTTGCGTGCTCGGATAAGGGTCTGGTATGGATTTTTAGGGGGACCCCACGCCGTTTTTTTTTTTTTTTTGGCGCGGGGTTCCCCTTAAAATCCATACCAGACCTGAAGGGTCTGGTATGGAATTTAGGGGGAACCCCACGTCAATTTTTTTTTTTAATTTTGGCTGGGGTTCCCCTTAATATCCATACCAGACCTGAAGGGCCTTGTATGGAATTTAGGGGGACCCCCACATCATTTTTTTTTTTTTTTTTTTGGTTCGGGGTTCCCCTGTGGGGAATTCCCATGCCGTTTTTATCAATGAACTTCTATGTGTATTGTCGGCAATGCAATAGCCGCGGGTAGTTTTAAATGAGTTTTTTCCTTCCAAATGTCATTTTGCTGTCAGACTGTTCTAAACACGGGAAACATGCGCCCCTTTACAGGCATACTATAGACACCCCCCAGGTACGAAATTTAAAGGGATATTACACTTTTATTGTTTGACTTTAAGCATTAATAAAATCACTGCTCCTGAAAAAACGTCCGTTTTTAAAACTTTTTTTTGCATTGATCCATGTCCCCTGGGGCAGGACCCGGGTCCCCAAACACTTTTTATGACAATAACTTGCATATAAGCCTTTAAAATTAGCACTTTTGATTTCTCCCATAGACTTTTAAAGGGTGTTTTGCGGCATTCGAATTTGCCGCGAACACCCCAAATTGTTCGCTGTTCGGCGAACTTGCGAACAGCCAATGTTCGAGTAGAACATGAGTTCGACTCGAACTCGAAGCTCATCCCTAGTCAACACCCCCTTTCATTTGACAGAAAGGAGGAGATGCCAAGACAATGGTCAGTTCTCCTTTTACCATCCAAGAAGAAACATCTGCCAAGTCGAGAACCGATTACCTAGCTCATCGATCGAACTCTGATCAACCCTCGGACATTAATTGCAAGTATCCTTCCTTCCCAATTCTACCTTATTGCTTTGTGGCTGTATATTGTCTTTATTTTTTGAAACATCTTTTTTCTGTAAATATTTTATTTGCATCAACTTTGACCTTTTTTATAATAAACCCTTATGTTGAAAAGTGTTAACCTTGTCTCTAAAGCTCTTAATGCAAGCTATAAACGAACCTGCCTCTTGAAGGGCGCTACTGTTGTAGAGTAAGACTCTGAGCAGACCTGTCTGTGGTGGCAGTGTGTGTGGCAGACGCTTATTCTAAAATTATAATTGGTATTGCTAAATTACGAGTCTCCCCCGGCTCAGTCTTTTAAACGGGGGTGGTGGCAGTTAAAGGGTTAATTGTGTAATTAGCCCAGTGACAATCACTCTCAGGCTGCTCGCACCTAGATTGTGGTCCCGCAAGCTGGAAAATCTTTGTGCTGGGCGCAGCTGAGAGTGGCATTGTTACGTAAGTGACAGCGTGGTGTGAGGTTGGCTGGTTCTTTGTCGCGAGTTAGCGAGGAGGGCAGGGATCTGACACCCGCGTTCGTCACATATTGGTTATCTTTGTATAATTTTTTTTTTGATGATCTGAGTCATTTAGGTGTGACAAATATGCAAAAAAAAAAAAAAAAACAGGGGGCAAATACTTTTTCACACAACTGTATATCTCAGATTTCCTGCTCAAATGGTTCATCATCCTAAAGATCTTGAAACTGAGTAATATGATAAGCTTAATTTATTGGAGACGAAATCTCATGATACTGGCCTCCCGAAAATTGTGGACAGCGAAGAGCACTGAGGTCAAAGATGGACAGGGACCTGCAAGCAAAAATAGCAATGATATGTAATGTAAGCCTTATAAATGGCCATATATATATTTGGTGCATCATATACATATTCACTAGTGTGTGTAAGTAAAAGTAGGTCTATCAAATATACCTGGATTATGCAGCCAGAGAGTACGGAAACAAGAGGAGCCCTTGGGTATAAGGATGGTATGAACTAAAAAATAACATGTATACACATAATCAACTATATAGCTGCGTATGAAAGTTGTGGCAATAGAATGGGTGCCTATCAGTTATTAGAGGGAAAGAGTATAAAGGGCATCCCCATAATAATATTAATGATTATAGTGTGCTTGATGTAATAATATGTACAAATTATAAGTTGTATATACACTATACAAAGTAGTATGGGTCCTAATCTAATCTATTTCTAATGGAATTGGCCCATATCGGAAGTGTGGTAAATTTAATACCCACAAGATAAGGGAATATATATACAATATATCCTATTGCGTTCCTGTATTAGCAGTCCAAACAGGTAAATAAATCCCATTGAGAATAATTACACAGCCCCTAATCAAAATGCCACCTTAGAAGAGCTAATGTTTTACCTTAAAAGTATCCGAAGCCGTATATAGACTAGACATGTCCTAGCATCCAGCTCTGCGCAGGAAGATTGCCAGGCTGGTTACCCAGTGCAGCTAAAATATACCTCCCCTTCCAATCAAAATTTGCTGCTAATTTCGGCAGCTGTGCCTGAATGGGGAGGGAGGAAGCAAGTGTTCCAGTCCTTACTGGCCACCAGAGCTGTGCGTGTGCAACTCCGTCATAAATGCGCATGCGCAGGAAGATCTATTTATTAGCCAGGACGCTTACACTTTCTGTTACAGTACATGCTGACCAAATAAACACAGGCAGGAAGCCCTTAACCTTTCATGTGGCTTGGATCACCTCTCTGGGAACCCTCCACTTGAAGCTGCATCCCTCTACTGATCCATGCTGAAAGTCAAGTTTGCTGGGTATGCTGTGTACCTGATGTTAAATCGGCATTGAAGGAAGCTGTGTGAAAGTTGTGTCAGCAGTGTGTGTTTATACCAGTTAAAGGCACAGTGTACTGCAGTGTAACTGTGAATTTGCAACATGGAGGACTTGATAAGGGCTTTGCTCCCAAGTAATGCTGCACAGCAAACAAACCAATAAAATGCTGGCTGCCCAGATGGTGACCATGAAAGCTCAAGTGACTGCTTTGGCTCAGGCAGCTGAGGAAGACCCACAGGCCTTAGCAGAAGTGCTACAGTGGATGCCAGCCCAGACTGCACCCTGACACCCTACCAGGCACCAAGTGTCACCTTCTACAAAAGATGACATCCCAGGATGATGTGGAGGCCTTTGAGAGAACTGTTGAGGGACAGGCCTGACATAAAGACTGCTGGGCTGCTCTTGTGGCACCATTGTTAATGGGGGAATCCCAAAAGGCATACTTCGACTTGTCTGCTGAGAATGCCCGAGATCATGACAAACTAAAAGCTGAGATCTTGCGGCAGCTGGGGTTCACAACTGCACTGAGAGCGCAGCAAGTACGTAGCTGGAGTTTCATGGGAGATGGATTCCCCTGCCTCCAAATGTATGACCTAATCAACCTGGTCAAACGGTGGCTGGAGCCTGAGATACTTAAAGGGCCCCAAATAGCGGAGAGGGTTGTGATGGACGGGTTCCTGAGAGCTCTACCTCCTGAGCTGCAGAGGTGGGTGAGGCAAGCTGATCCAAATTTGAAAGACTTTCTGGTTGAGCTGGTGGAACTCTACATTGTGGCAGAAGACTTGGATGCTGGATCTGCAGTTTCAAGATCCCTAACTGTCAAAAGACCCCCTCCTGTGGCCACCTGTCCAACCTCATTATCACAGCTGGTAAAGCCCAAAAGGGGGAAGTCCTGAGAGGCCAGCAAGAGTGGTCGGAGGGTCACCCCCTGTTGAGAGACCATACCTGGGAAGCCCCAAAGGAACCCATGGACATCCCCAGTGTTGGTGCAGTGAGTGGGATCACATCGCTGCCAAGTGTTCCATGAACCCTGAGCCTATGGAGTGTGACGTAGTCCGACGCATGTCCCTGTTTGCTAGCCTGGGCCTAGTCGCGGATCCGGACATGCCGAGCCCTTTTGCAAATGTAGCACAGGGGTTTTCTACCAAAGTTATCATGCTAAGTAATGTATTGTTTCTTAAGCAAGGGTTTGGCTCCCTCTAGTGAGTGCTAAAACATTGTCAGGACCCTTTCTTTAAGAGTACAAACAGTTATGCATTGTGGGATATGCAGTCTAATGAGGAAGTGACTCATGATGTTAACTCAGTTTGGGAACTGTACCCACAATGCCAAGTCACAGACCCACAATGCCAAGTCACAGAACAGTCTGCTGAGTAAAGAGATAAAAGGAACAGCACGGCCATTCAACAACCAGCAGAAAGGTCTATGTGTGGGAACAAAAGACTGCGGCCCACGCGGCGTGGAACGGGATTGCCAGCCTCTGAGGAGCTTCAGAGTACAGCCCTGCCAGGACATCTGGAAGTTTCCTGCATCTCAGCCATCCGGAGGAGTGGTACAGCATGGCGGTGCCATCTTTCATCAGACTGAGACATCAGTAGGAGAGTCTGGACGGAGCGTCACAGCCTCTGGGTCTATTGTGGTGAGGGGGCACCTGCCCATTTCAGTAAAGTACACTTTATCATGAGTGAGTTATTTACAGACTGCTGGTGAGACTTGTAGTCCCACAGAAGTGATCCTACCTATTCACAGGCCAAATACAGCCGAACTCTAGGGTCTGTTATTCTCTGTGCTATAAAGTCAGTACTGTATTACTATAAAGTCAGTACTGTATTACACTCACAGATAAGGAGGAAGTGTTACAAGTGCTCTATTTCTTCAGTTAAACAGTTATCAGCGCATCATTTATTCTACAGTTGCTTTCTCTCCCTGTTGGATTACAAATACTGCAGTATAATATCTGGCTAGCTGAAGACAAACTACAAATTGAGGAACATTCATCAATGTATTCTTTTACACACCCCTGCTGCTCTGCATTAGAGAATTGCTCTGAACTGCAACCTAGAGGGAGCCCTTGAGTACAGGTTAAATATTGCATTGCATCAGTGAATGTGATAAACATTATATTGTAATTTGGTGTGTGTATTGAGGCTTCAGTGGGAAGGTGTTTAATATAGGTCTTGGATAATATTGGACACTTGCCCCACTGTGCACCTGTCTACATATACTCCCTACGGTGATTATTAAATATACAGTTTCATATCCGTATTATTGGTACAAACTGTCATTTATTGTTTATATTTAGTCCTTATGATTAAACTTTCTGAGTGGTTAATTGATATTCTGTGTTTGTGTCCCTGTTACTACTACAGCAGATGAAGGGACAGGATCCAGGGCTATGGTAAATATGTTTTATGGGTTGCCGTTACTGTGTTTCTCTCTATTGCTGAGTCCTATATTATTATTACCAAGCAGGTGTGCCAGAGGGGTTGAGATTGTTCTTGGGGTTGAGAGGCAGGATGCATAACCAAACATTCATTAGCAGCTCCTTTGGGGGTAGTGCTACAGAAAGATATTGGGGAAAAGTGTGCATACCCTCCTGGATGCCTGGTCACCCTGGTCTATACCCAGCTTGTGGACCCCGAACAGCTGACCCAACTTCAGGTAGGAGTGGTACTGTATATACTCGAGTAAAAGTTGAGTTTTTCAGCACATTGTTCTGAAAGTGCACGCCCCTCGACTTATACTCGAGTCAAGCACTTTTCTGCAGAAAAAAATGTCATTTTCCGAACCGAATTTGGGGTCCCGTATCTCGAGGTCACTTGGTGCTAGGAACCCCAAATTTGGTGTGCAAACCCAGTGGAACTAGTACCACAACATATCCAGCTGGGGATCCTAGCACCAAATGGCCCCAAGATATGGGGCCCCAAACCTGATTTGGAAAATGTCATTCTCTGCTGCAGAAAAGTGCTTGACATTTTGTGAACTGATATTAGGGGCCCCGTATCTCGGGGCCACTTGGTGCTAGAAACCCCAGCTTTGGATATTTTATGGTGGATTTGCACACCAAATTTGGGGTTCCTAGCACTAAGTGGCCTCGAGATATGGGGCCCCAAAGTCGGTCAACTGTGTCCATCTGCAGCGATGTCATTTCGGGACCCTTTGGGTTCAGAGACCCCAAATTTTGGCTGCAGTTAGGGGGGCATTTAGGAACCCTTAACTACTGAGTTTGAAGTTCGGGGGACCTACGGCTGCAAACGGACACAGTGAGGCATGCAAATGGGCACAGTGAGGCTGCAAATGGGCATTGTTGACCCTCTTTTCCACTTATAGTATGTCAGGAGACTATACTTACCGAGGCCGAGATGCCGAGAGCGGCTTGCCCTTACGACCACGCGCACCCGACCCCTGGAGGTGATACAGGGAGTTGGGGGCACGCAGAGGCACGGGCTTCCGGAAGGGATAGGGTTCCTGGAGAAGGTCCGTGGAACTGCAGACAACAGAGAAGCTGCAAACAAGAGGTTAGCTGAATATTGGGGTAGCAGGCCAAAGCAAGTCCGTGAAGCAGGCTGAGATCAGGGGTATCTGGCAGACAAGGGGTATCCGTAAAACAAGCAGAGGTCAGAGGTATCCGGCAAGCAGAGAGAGTGTCCGTTTAAACGTAGCAGGGGTCAGGGTATCCAGCAAGCAGAGAGAGAGTATCCTTTAAACGTAGCAGGGGTCAGGGTATCCAGCAAGCAGAGCGAGAGTATCCTTTAAACGTAGCAGGGGTCAGGGTATCCAGCAAGCAGAGAGAGAGTGTCCTTTTAAACGTAGCAGGGGTCAGGGTATCCAGCAAGCAGAGAGAGAGTGTCCTTTAAACTTAGCAGAGGTCTGGGGGTAACAGCGGTCAGATAGAGAGTATCACAGGGTAATAGGCAATTTGCAGGGTACAGGACAGGGCACAGCTGACGACTAACCAGCAACCCGACTGGGCGCTGGAGCCGTCAGAAGTAGCCCACCGGCGAGCGCGTCAGCGTGACGCGCCGCCGGGCACCCGCACGGCCACGGCGCGCACACGGGGACCGCCGTGCACCCGCGCGCGCCGCACAGCAGGGCCGCGAACGAGTGCACGGCGCAGCGTGAGTCCTCCGCGCATGCGCCGTGGAGCCCGGCGGACGGAGGCGGCTTGTGCCTCCTGACAGTGCCCCCCTCCTAAGGGCGGACACTGGACGCCCAAACTGGACATTACTTCCGGGTGGTCCCGGTGGAAGGCTTGAATTAAGCGTGGTGCATGTAGGTTCCTTGCAGGTTCCCAGGAGTTATCCTCAGGTGGATAACCCTTCCACTGGATCAAATACTGCAGTTGTCTGCCCTTCTTCCTGCAGTTAAGGATGGACTCCACCTCAAATTCGTTCTCACCATCCACCCTAACTGGTGGTGGAGGGGGCTCCCCTCTTTCCGGAAAGGTGTTGTCCACCGCAGGCTTCAGTAAGGACACATGGAAGACAGGGTGGATTCTAAAAGTCTTCGGTAATGCTAGCTCCATAGCCACAGGGTTGATAATTCTCTTGATGGGGAAGGGACCAATAAACTTGGGTCCCAATTTCCGTGAAGGCACGGATAGTTTAAGGTTGGTAGTGGATAACCAGACTTCTTCCCCAAGTTTAAAGGTTGGATCTTCTCCCCTGCCTCGGTCATATTGCTCCTTGTAATCTGTTTGAGCTTTCAGCAACATGTCCTGAATTCTTCGGAAATTTGCCTGTAAAGAGGTCACTCTGTCATGCACGGCTGGGACTGTTATTTCAGGAACATTGTTGGACAGGAAGGTGGGATGGAAACCACAATTTGCCCAGAAGGGCGTTTGGTTAGTAGCGGTATGAACCGAATTGTTATACGCAAATTCAGCGTATGGGAGAAGGTTTGCCCAGTCATCTTGGGATCCCGAGCAGAAGCATCGCAGGTATTGCTCTAGAGTCTGGTTCGTCCTCTCCGTTTGGCCGTTACTCTGAGGATGGTAGGCTGATGAGAGGCAGACTTTGATATTTAAAACTCTGCAAAGCTCCCTCCAGAATTTGGATGTGAATTGTACACCCCTGTCCGATACGATGTTTCTTGGTAAGCCATGGAGTCTGATAATCTCCTTGAGAAAAATATTGGCAGTTTCTAAGGCCGAGGGGGTGCCTTTCATGGGCAAAAAATGGGCCATTTTGGAGAGACGATCAACCACAACAAAAATGGTGGTAAAGCCCCCTGAGGCTGGCAGGTCCACTATAAAGTCCATGGAGACGTCAGACCATGGTCGTTCAGGGATTGGTAGGGGTCTTAGTAAACCCCAGGACTTGGTATTTCGCCCCTTGTTCCGCTGACACGGGGGGCAGGATGCCACATACTTCTTGCAATCCTGTCTCCACCCAGGCCACCAAAAGGAACGGGAAACCAGCTCAGACGTTTTCCTCACTCCAAAATGCCCTGCGAGTCTGTGGTCGTGGCACATCTGGAGGGTTAGTGCCCGTGTCTCCTGGGGCACAAAAATTTTTCCACGGATCCAGAAGAAGTTACCATTTCTTTTTAGGGACTGCACCTCTGGTTCCGTGCAAGAGTTGGATGCTGATTTGATGGATGACATCAAATCCACTTGTGCCACCCCAAGGAAGTTTTGGGAAGAGAGGATAGTACCAGGTTCTGACGTCTGGGACTCTGCCGAGAACATCCGTGAGAGTGCGTCTGCCTTTCCATTCTTTGAACCGGGCCTATAGGATATGTGGAAGTTGAAACGGGAGAAAAATAGGGCCCAGCGGGCTTGTCTAGGTCTTAGTCGCTTTGCTGTCCGTAAGTACTCCAGGTTCTTATGGTCTGTAAATATCATTACCGGATGTAATGCACCTTCGAGCAGGTATCTCCATTCTTCAAGGGCAAACTTTATGGCCAGCAACTCTCTGTCACCTACATCGTAGTTTAGCTCGGGCGGGCTGAGCTTCCGAGAAGCGAATGCAACAGGGTGAAGGATAGCCTTGGGCCCTTGCCTCTGAGAGAGAATTGCTCCCGTGGCAACTTCTGAAGCGTCCACCTCCAAAACATATGGTTGAGCAGGATCAGGATGGCAGAGAATGGGAGCCGAACTGAACAGATTCTTTAATCTCAAAAAAGCCTCCTGTGCGGCCTCACTCCACCGGAAAAGGTTGTGCTGACGGGTTAGCTGGGTGATAGGTGCTACAATGGTCGAGAATCCGACAATGAATCTCCGATAGAAGTTAGCAAAACCTATGAAGCGTTGAACCCCCTTTTTATCAGCTGGAGCTGGCCAATCTTGGATGGCCTGTATCTTCTGGGGGTCCATTGCGATTCCGCCGGCCGATATGATGAACCCCAGGAATTGTACCACTGATCTCTCAAACTCGCATTTTTCCATCTTTAGATAAAGCTTGTGTTGTCTTAGTATAGTAAGGACTTTCTTGACATGCCCCCTGTGTAACTCAATCGTAGGAGAGAAAATGAGTATGTCATCCAGGTAAACGACAAGGAAGTCATCCAGGTATTCTCGGAATATGTCGTTTACTAGGTGCTGGAATGTGGCTGGAGCATTGCATAGCCCGAATGGCATCACCAGATACTCGAAGTGTCCAAACCTGGATCTGAACGCTGTCTTCCATTCATCCCCGGCTCTGATTCTAACTAGGTTATAGGCCCCCCGCAGGTCTAGTTTGGAAAAGATCCTAGCAGATCGGAATCGTTGGAATAGCTCCGGGATGAGTGGTAATGGGTACCTATTCTTAATGGTAATATTGTTGAGCTGCCGGTAGTCCACACAAGGTCTAAGGGACCCATCCTTCTTCCCGACGAAGAATATTCCTGCTCCAGCAGGTGAGGATGAAGGACGGATAAACCCCTTTTCCAGATTCTCCTCGATGTACTGTCTGAGCGCCTCCAGTTCGGTCTCAGAGAGAGGGAATATACGACCGAACGGGATCACGGATCCCGGCAACAGGTCGATTGGACAGTCATAAGGCCGATGAGGTGGTAGGCGGTCAGCCAGTTGTTTGTTAAAGACCTCTTGGAACTCCAGATATTCAGAGGGGATCTGTTGAAGGTTGTCTGATGAGGCAGTAACCGTGGCACACACCTTCGGAGTTAGAGGGAGGCAATGCTCCAAGCAGTATGGAGAGGAGAAGGACACCATCTTGGAGCTCCATTGGATCTGTGGATCATGAGCTTGTAACCAAGGCAGGCCAAGGATGACTGGGAAGATGGGAGAATGGATGAGATCGAGCCGCAGGAATTCCTGATGCCCGGAATCGGTAATTACTAAGATAGGCTGGGTCTCCTGGGTAATGGTACCTGAACTGGGAAGAGAGCCATCGGCTAGGTGCACTTGTAGGCTTTGGGCCTTTGTTTGCAGGGGAATACGGAGGCTGCGGGCCAAGGCTGCATCCATGAAGCAGCTACAGGCCCCTGAGTCAATGATGGCGGGTAGGCGAGACTCCCCTTCCGGCAGCTGCAAGGAAACAGACAACATCACATAAGATTTTGGAGCATTGTTATCCAGATGATTCATTAATCTAGGCTGAAGGAACTTACTGGGCCTTATTGGACAATTGCGCAGGAAGTGTCCCGCTCCCCCGCAGTACAGACACAGATTGGACTGCCGTCTGCGTTGTCTTTCCTCCGAAGTTAGCGGGGCCCGGACCAGGCCTAGCTGCATGGGCTCAGCTTCAGGAGGTGTTGTAGCAGATGGTGGTGGCGTGGGTGGAGTTCTGAATGGCGTCCACGTAGGGCGTGGACCCTGAAACCGTTCCGAGCGACGTTCTCGCAAGCGCCTATCCAGCTTCGTGGCTGCCTGAATAAGCTCTTCCAAGGTCTCCGGGGTCTCCATCCTGGCTAACTCATCTTTTAGGAGTTCAGACAAGCCTTGACGGTACTGGTAGCGGAGAGCCGGCTTGTTCCAATTTGTGTCGGCCGCCCACTTGCGGAATTCCACCGTATAATCTTCGATAGGTCTTCTTCCTTGGGACAAGTGATGGAGAGTGGCTTCAGCGGTAGCCTTCCGTTGTGGGTCATCATATAGTTGGGACATCCCCTCGAAGAAGGTGTCTATAGAATTTAGCATAGGACTTCCCTGTTCCATTAAGCCATGAGCCCAGGCCTGAGGTTCCTCTGACAGCAGTGAAATGGCAAAGCCCACTTTGACGATCTCTGATGCAAATGTCCGGGGTTGAAGGGCGAAGTATAGCGAACAGGCGTTTTTAAAAGACCTGAATCTTTTACGGTCTCCAGAGAACCGTTCAGGCGTAGGGACCCTGGGTTCAGGAAGTGCCATGACAACAGTAGGGCTGGCGGCGGCCTGGGGGAGTGCCCCTTCATTGCTGGGTGCTGGAGCTGCAGCGGTGGAAGGAAGAACTCCTGCAATCTGTTGGAGGCGGCTGTCCACTTGAGCATACCCCTCCTGTAGCTTCTGGACTGAGTCGGCCAGGGTGGAGACCTGTTGGCACAGGATCTCCAAAGGAGAGCGCGCTCTGTCGGCCTCAGACATCTGGCTGGTTAGTACTGTCAGGAGACTATACTTACCGAGGCCGAGATGCCGAGAGCGGCTTGCCCTTACGACCACGCGCACCCGACCCCTGGAGGTGATACAGGGAGTTGGGGGCACGCAGAGGCACGGGCTTCCGGAAGGGATAGGGTTCCTGGAGGAAGTCCGTGGAACTGCAGACAACAGAGAAGCTGCAAACAAGAGGTTAGCTGAATATTGGGGTAGCAGGCCAAAGCAAGTCCGTGAAGCAGGCTGAGATCAGGGGTATCTGGCAGACAAGGGGTATCCGTAAAACAAGCAGAGGTCAGAGGTATCCGGCAAGCAGAGAGAGTGTCCGTTTAAACGTAGCAGGGGTCAGGGTATCCAGCAAGCAGAGAGAGAGTATCCTTTAAACGTAGCAGGGGTCAGGGTATCCAGCAAGCAGAGAGAGAGTATCCTTTAAACGTAGCAGGGGTCAGGGTATCCAGCAAGCAGAGAGAGAGTGTCCTTTTAAACGTAGCAGGGGTCAGGGTATCCAGCAAGCAGAGAGAGAGTGTCCTTTAAACTTAGCAGAGGTCTGGGGGTAACAGCGGTCAGATAGAGAGTATCACAGGGTAATAGGCAATTTGCAGGGTACAGGACAGGGCACAGCTGACGACTAACCAGCAACCCGACTGGGCGCTGGAGCCGTCAGAAGTAGCCCACCGGCGAGCGCGTCAGCGTGACGCGCCGCCGGGCACCCGCACGGCCACGGCGCGCACACGGGGACCGCCGTGCACCCGCGCGCGCCGCACAGCAGGGCCGCGAACGAGTGCACGGCGCAGCGTGAGTCCTCCGCGCATGCGCCATGGAGCCCGGCGGACGGAGGCGGCTTGTGCCTCCTGACATAGTAGCTGTGCATTTCTCACCCTCGTCTTATACTCGGGTCAATACGTTTTTCCCATTTTTTGTGGTCAGTTAGGGCCTCGACTTATACTCGGATTGACTTATACTCGAGTATATACGGTATGTGTGCATGGTGACTGTAAAGTACCCCACAGCACTGGTGACCTTTGAAACCAGCTCAGGATCTGTTTGTCATGAAGTGGCTGTGTCTCCTCATCCTGTTGCACAGTGTAATACAGGGGAGGGATTTTCCTCTGTTCCAGGAACTCTGTAGTAGGAAGGATAAGAGTCCTGAGCCTGGACTTCCTAGTGGGACTGCAGGGGGGGAACCCAACCCCTTTGAACCAAAGATTGATGAAAATGCTGGTAGCCCCTGATTAAAATGTATCTTTTCCCCTAGCAGTCTGTGCTGGTGAACTGAAGGTGACGCCTGAGACCCTAGAGTTGCCCGGTGTGCCGAAGCTAGAGGTCTCTCGGGACAACTTCACGCCCGCCCAGTTACAGGATCCTACTTCTGAACAAGCCCAGAAAAATGTGAAGGTAAACAATGGGACCCCGGTAGCCACAGAGCTGTAGAATGTGTTTCTTTATATGGGGGTTAATCATGACATGTATCAGGTTGACAAATTTTGGGGTGAGATTATGGAACAACTCGTGGTGCCTGTCCCCTATAGGAGGACAGTGTTGCATACACTGACAGTCACCAGCTCTCTGTTCAGAGTTGAGAGAACCAAGCGATTGGTGGTGTTTGATTCCTCGGTTCTCAGCCTTAGACCCGGCGAGGGACAGATGCAGCACCCGACTGATGCTGCATCCACCTTGGTAAGTATAATTCTTATAGTGCAAATATATGACTCAGACGGTTGGGTGTGTCATTACCATCATCCCTTACAACTTTTAAAGAAAATATATACCTCAAACTGGGATTTTAAGGGCAATGTAATGATTAAGAAATTATTTAATAAAAAAGAATTTATTGATACAAAAGACAAATAGAATACAAATGAACGTACAAATCAATATATGTACTGTATGTTTTAGGAGTACAGAATAATTATAAAAAACATCAGATACATGGAGACAAATGATGTGTCCTGCTGCTAAGTACAAGTATCACCAAAATTGATGCGCAGGCGTCCTGATAGCAGATTTCCAACGCGTTTTAACTTTTATTATCAAAATGAAGTCTTCCTCGGGGAAGGACTGCATCACATTCTAGGATTTCAAACAACAGCATGATTACTAATATATATACATATGCATGTCACCTATATCTAAGGCAATCGTTTTTCAGCTAGAAAAGATAACATATGCGACTTACATTGAGGCATGTAGCTATGAAAAGTGCTTTCCCAGTGCTGGCAGGGGCCCTAATCACCCATTGTCTGTACCGCTCAAATATCCACTACGGGGCGGCCTGGTGTATTTTTGAAAAAAAATAACAATATTTGGCAGCCAAAAAAGGATCAGAGGCTGAAAAGACATAAACAATAAAGGAAGTATTGGATAAAAATTTTTCCAAAAAATCAAAAATGATAATGATGGTGTTTCTTGGGGGGCCAAATTTCCCAGAGCTACCCAAAAAAGGAAAGAATTCAATACCTTAAGCTGGTCGTATGTGGTATAAGGAAGAATTCCAGGTTGTCAATAACAGAGAGTTCGGGTCCTAGAGTACCTCTCTGTGGGAAAACCAGTTGTAGAATGCTGCCTATGGCCGTCCCTGGCTTCCTAATATAGGGGGTGTGGGCGTGGTTGTGTAGTGGGCGTAACATACATCTAGGTATAGTCTCCCATTCATTGGTGGTGCAGTGAAAGAGGCGCGGCCTCAATTGACCACCGTCATTGTTAAAAAACAATCTTTTATGGTATCTTGAAGGGGAGCGTCACATGACTCCCTGTTGTCTGGGCGATGGACGCCTAACTCCCTCCCTCTCTCTCTCTCTCCTCCCCGGCCGCGACGTCAAGCTGTAATCCTTCCACTTCTCCCATGGAGTGTGGGCGCGGCCTGAGGCGGGGAGAGAGGTGCGTCGGATCACCGAGGCAACATCTCATGTGGGGAATATTAGACATATGTGACGTCGAAGTCACATGGCTCCGACGTCCATTCACTGAAAGGGAAGGGCGCTGTGTGATCTATACAGTGCCATTGGTTGCTTTGTCTGTGACGCATAGGGCGTCAGATCACAGTGACCCCGCTGCCTGTCTGTAAGACATCTAGAGATGTAAACACCGCTGATGTGTGCAGTGTTGTGAGGATCACTGTGAAGATAGCGTTTCTGTATTCCTTAGTAAGTGAATCAAAAAGAAAAGGGAAAAAAAGAGTATGTGTTCAAAAAGGCTCTTTTAGTTGCATTCAATCTAGAGAGTAATACATTGTATTTCTTTTATTAAATGAAATGGGAACTTAGATACATTATAATTTGTTTATTAAACTTAGCCCAAACCCCTATGATGCGGCTTAACTGGCACTCGACCCGAATGACAGAAAACCGATATTAGGGCTTATAACCACCGGCACAGTGGGAAACCCCCCTGACACCACATTGAAATTGGCGTCTTAGGGGTATTTGGGCCACGATCAATCGTCATGACCCCCCCTGTGCCGGGTAGGGATAAAGAGAGCGGGGAAAACAGTGGTAGCCCAAACCCAATATTGCAGGACTGAGAAGCAAAATCATAGAATGTGGCTACATGCAAGAATGCTTCTATAATGATAACAGCGATCAAAATATTATACATGATAAATGTACAGTTTAAATTGAAAATTATAACTGTACATTTATCATGTATGCCGTGTCCATGTCTTGCCGTGCCCTTGTATTCACTTTGAATAAGTGCATTTCCTATTGAGCCAGATTTTCTGTAGGTGATTTAGGGTTTGGGGCCAAATAGTCCTTTCAAAGTTGGATCATCTGTAAGAATAGACCATTACTTGGAGATTATTTTGTTGATTTTAAGATGCTCATTAGAGTATCTTACAATGATCCTTGTGGAAGTATCCTCTTTAGTGGATTTTTTTGAAAAAATCAAATCCCTTCTGTTGGTTAGTTTGACTCGGTTGAACGCCTTCTTCAAAGATGATTTGGTGTAGCCTCTGTCCATGAGCCTGATGGTAAGTTTATCCGCTTCATATTGAAAGTCTTCATCATTACTGCAGTTTCTTTTGAGGCGAAGAAACTGGCTATATGGGATAGATCTTTTCAAGGGTTCCGGGTGGAAACTATCTGCTTGCAACAAAGTGTTGCCCGCAGTCTCCTTTCTATAGAGTTTACTAGATAATCCACCATCAGGATTTTTAAAAATGGTAACATCCAGAAAGTTTATTTCATGGATGTCAGATGTCATCGTAAAGAAAAGGTTATAGTCATTGTTGTTCATCAATTTGAGACAATCCCTCAATTGTTCAGGGGGACCATCCCAGATGATAAAGAGATCATCTATGTACCTCTGCCACATGCAAAAGTGGCGAGTGTACATAGACGCTGCCTCCCCTTGTAGGAAGTCTTTCTCCCACTCCCCCAGGTGCATTCTACGTAGGTAAAACTAGACAAGAATTTGGAAAACGGGTCGATAAGCATATGCAGAGTATGCGTATCGGCAATCTATACTTACCCTTGGGAAGGCATGTTGCCAGATATCACAATTATCGACTACCCTCTTTGAACTTTACAGTTCTTGACAGGATTCATCTGCCAATCAGGGGGGGTGACTGGAACAAGGTCCTCCTCCAGCGGGATATGCTCTGGATAAGGTACCTTAGGGCCACCCCCCCCCCAGGTTTGAATGAAACCAAAAGTTTTAGACCTTTCTTGGAGGGCTTTAGCTCGGGGAAAACGGACTAACAAACAATCCATTATACCGTCTTTTGCTCTTTTGTCCTTCTGTAAATGGGGGCTATTTTCCGTAATGATTATCATCTTTACTCAAAGCCTTTGGGTTACCCATAGATTGAGATAAAAAGGGTCCCATTAACAACAAAATAGGCTAATGGTCTTCAGAGGGGATCTCCTAGCCAACTGTCATATGTTCTAAATTGCCAGGATTTTAATTCTACACCCTACCCGGTTAAAAAAAACATAGAGTTTTTCTTATCTTAATTTTACTCATGTTTTGTACCTTATTATAATTTTCAATTTAAACTGTACATTTATCATGTATAATATTTTGATTGCTGTTATCATTATAGAAGCATTCTTGCATGTAGCCACGTTCTATTATTTTGCTTCTCAGTCCTGCAATATTGGGTCTGGGCTACCACTGTTTTCCCCGCTCTTTTTATCCCTACCCGGCACAGGGGGGGCCATGACGATTGATCGTGGCCCAAATACCCCTAAGACGCCAATCTCAATGTGGTGTCAGGGGGGTTTCCCACTGTGCCGGTGGTTATAAGCCCTAATATCGGTTTTCTGTCATTCGGGTCGAGTGCCAGTTAAGCCGCATCATAGGGGTTTGGGCTAAGTTTAATAAACAAATTATAATGTATCTAAGTTCCCATTTCATTTAATAAAAGAAATACAATGTATTACTCTCTAGATTGAATGCAACTAAAAGAGCCTTTTTGAACACATACTCTTTTTTTCCCTTTTCTTTTTGATTCAATTACTAAGGAATACAGAAACGCTATCTTCACAGTGATCCTCACAACACTGCACACATCAGCGGTGTTTACATCTCTAGATGTCTTACAGACAGGCAGCGGGGTCACTGTGCTCTGACGCCCTATGCGTCACAGACAAAGCAACCAATGGCACTGTATAGATCACACAGCGCCCTTCCCTTTCAGGGAATGGACGTCGGAGCCATGTGACTTCGACGTCACATATGTCTAATATTCCCCACATGAGATGTTGCCTCGGTGATCCGATGCACCTCTCTCCCCGCCTCAGGCGGCGCCCACACTCCATGGGAGAAGTGGAAGGATTACAGCTTGACGTCGCGGCCGGGAAGGAGAGAGAGAGAGAGGGAGGGAGTTAGGCGTCCATCGCCCAGACAACAGGGAGTCATGTGACGCTCCCCTTCAAGATACCATAAAAGGATGTTTTTTAACAATGACGGCGGCCAATTGAGGCCGCGCCTCTTTCACTGCACCACCAATGAATGGGAGACTATACCTAGATGTATGTTACGCCCACTACACAACCACGCCCACACCCCCTATATTAGGAGGCCAGGGACGGCCATAGGCAGCATTCTACAACTGGCTTTCCCACAGAGAGGTACTCTAGGACCTGAGCTCTCTGTTATTGACAACCTGGAATTCTTCCTTATACCACATACCACAGCTTAAGGTATTTAATTCTTTCCTTTTTTTCTCGTGGCTCTGGGAAATTTGGCTCCCCAAGAAACACCATCATTATCATTTTTGATTTTTTGGAAAAAATTTTATTCAATACTTCCTTTATTGTTTATGTCTTTTCAGCCTCTGATCATTTTTTGGCTGCCAAATATTGGTTCTTTTTTCAAAAATACGCCCCGTAGAGGATATTTGAGCGGTACAGACAATGGGTGATTAGGGCCCCTGCCAGCACTGGGAAAGCACTTTTCATAGCTACATGCCTCAATGTAAGTCGCATATGTTATCTTTTCAAGCTGAAATACGATTGCCTTAGATATAGGCGACATGCATATGTATATATATTAGTAATCATGCTGTTGTTTGAAATCCTAGAATGTGATGCAGTCCTTCCCTGAGGAAGACTTCATTTTGATAATAAAAGTTGAAACGCGTTGGAAATCTGCTATCAGGACGCCATCGCATCAATTTTAGTGGTACTTGTACTTAGCAGCAGGACGCATCATTTGTCTCCATGTATCTGATGTTTTTTATAATTATTCTGTACTCCTAAAACATACATATATTGATTTGTACGTTCATTTGTATTCTATTTGTCTTTTGTATCAATAAATTCTTTTTTATTAAATAATTTCTTAATCATTACATTGCCCTTAAAATCCCAGTTTGAGGTATATATTTTCTTTAATAATTCTTATAGTGCAGCGCTGAAGGCAAAGTGAATAAACACCCAAAATTATACAATGTCAGTCAGAGATAGGAATACGTTTGGCCAGCTTATTCATGGCCAAATGAGAAAAGGATATTGTCTAAATTGGTCTTGTGGGCTAAATATATAGACAACATCCTCCTCCTATGGAATGGGAGCGTTAATGATCATTTTAGGGGTATTTTCCTGTCATTCGAAGCTAGCCCTGCTTAGATACACTATTTAGACCTTGAAATCAGAGTGGAAAATAATAAATTGGTCGCTAGTATCCATTTTAAATTTACTGACCTGAATTTGTTTATGCTGGTGGATACCTGCCATCATCAGACATGGCTGCGCTTAGTACCGCGCAGCTAATTCATTAGGCTACGTCAGATCTGTATCAATGTTCAAGATTTTGATAGACAAGCAAAAACTATAAAGCAAACATTTTTAGAGAAGGGCTATACTAATTTAGAACTGGACAGGGAAATTCATAGAGTACATAATTTGGATAGGAGTGGTTTTTTCCGGGGAAAAAAAACCTAATACCCACAATAAAGATTTCAAATGTATGTAAAGAGGGGGGAATTGTGGGACTTTATATGAGGCCAGGGCATCCGCCGTAGGTGGCCTCCATCCCTATTTGAATAAACGAAAAAAAAAAAGAGGAGAAGTTGGGACTTTATATGAAGCATGCGGCCGAATAGAACAACATGAGCAGAGAATGACTAGTGGGTGTACAGAAATAATGATAGTTAACCCAGTCACATAGTGTTATGGCATGTACATAGTAATATAACATGAACCAGTATCCTGATTATACCATTTATTAGATATAGCAATCATATCGTAACAAAAATAACATAGGTAACATGAGTGGTACATGACATTAACAACATGATAAAAGGAGAGGGCGGCCACCAGATATACATTTCTGTGTTCACGCATTATAATAAGTTCATAAAATAATTGGTAAAGGCCAATATGGAAAAGTAAATTCATAAACATATGGTAGAATATCACTCTTGGATGAAATTGGTATTAAGGGCATCTCTATAGCTCGACGCGTTTCATGGATACCTCCAATCTTCAGGAGCAGATGCAATAATCTATAAACATAACATATGATAAATTGGTAAAACTGGCCGATTGAACAAAGGGGAATTGCCACATACAGGGGCTAGAGAGGCAAGGAGAGCAGAAATATTGATGAATGGTAACGATGTTAAGAATCTATGGCACCCGTAGACAACTTACAATTGAGCTGTGATGGCATGCGACGGCGCAATGGGCCCGGACCCGCTGGGGAACAAGCATCCTCCCGGGAGCTGAGGCGGCACAACCCATGGACAAGAGTGAAGAAATAACGTGTGGGAGGGAGATAACTGAGGGGTGACAGCCCAATTACCTAGAAGGTAAAGAGTGTAAACAAAAAAGTAAAATAAAATAGAAATAAAAGTAATATAAAAAATAATAAAAATAAAAATAAAAATAATAAAAATGGTAAAAGAAGAAGGGTGATGCTGATGTATGTTGGAAAAAAGGTGATAAAAGGTGGGGAAGATCACATGATAATCCATGATGGTATACCAGTAATAACTATAGTATAGGTGTTGTACCATAAGTAGGGTGATCTGAGTGATAAGATGTCAGATGGTGCTCCATAATAGTGCAGTAATAATAAAAAAATGCACTGGGTACTAATCCAACTACCAAAAAATGTATAGGTGTATATGGGAATGTGTGTAGAAGGGTGATTACCTGAATATAGCGTGAGTAACCGTGTCTACCGCTACAGCACCACCGGTCAGGCCACACGGTTACTCACGCTATATTCAGGTAATCACCCTTCTACACACATTCCCATATACACCTATACATTTTTTGGTAGTTGGATTAGTACCCAGTGCATTTTTTTATTATTACTGCACTATTATGGAGCACCATCTGACATCTTATCACTCAGATCACCCTACTTATGGTACAACACCTATACTATAGTTATTACTGGTATACCATCATGGATTATCATGTGATCTTCCCCACCTTTTATCACCTTTTTTCCAACATACATCAGCATCACCCTTCTTCTTTTACCATTTTTATTATTTTTATTTTTATTTTTATTATTTTTTATATTACTTTTATTTCTATTTTATTTTACTTTTTTGTTTACACTCTTTACCTTCTAGGTAATTGGGCTGTCACCCCTCAGTTATCTCCCTCCCACACGTTATTTCTTCACTCTTGTCCATGGGTTGTGCCGCCTCAGCTCCCGGGAGGATGCTTGTTCCCCAGCGGGTCCGGGCCCATTGCGCCGTCGCATGCCATCACAGCTCAATTGTAAGTTGTCTACGGGTGCCATAGATTCTTAACATCGTTACCATTCATCAATATTTCTGCTCTCCTTGCCTCTCTAGCCCCTGTATGTGGCAATTCCCCTTTGTTCAATCGGCCAGTTTTACCAATTTATCATATGTTATGTTTATAGATTATTGCATCTGCTCCTGAAGATTGGAGGTATCCATGAAACGCGTCGAGCTATAGAGATGCCCTTAATACCAATTTCATCCAAGAGTGATATTCTACCATATGTTTATGAATTTACTTTTCCATATTGGCCTTTACCAATTATTTTATGAACTTATTATAATGCGTGAACACAGAAATGTATATCTGGTGGCCGCCCTCTCCTTTTATCATGTTGTTAATGTCATGTACCACTCATGTTACCTATGTTATTTTTGTTACGATATGATTGCTATATCTAATAAATGGTATAATCAGGATACTGGTTCATGTTATATTACTATGTACATGCCATAACACTATGTGACTGGGTTAACTATCATTATTTCTGTACACCCACTAGTCATTCTCTGCTCATGTTGTTCTATTCGGCCGCATGCTTCATATAAAGTCCCAACTTCTCCTCTTTTTTTTTTTTTTTTTTTTTTTTTTTTTTTTTTTTTTTTAAAGATTTCAAATGGTCTTTATTTACTTCCTTTTCGGTAAAACTTAGACAAATTTAAAATATTTTCAATAAGTATTGGGGTATTCTCAAAAATGGTTGTATATTAGCCCCATCCTCCCTAAGAAAGCTAGGGTCATATATAGGGGAGCCCCACCCTTACAAATGAAGGGGGCTCCAAATATAATTGATCCTCCTTCCAAATCCACATTTTATTTCACATTATGGTGGGCTACTATCTATGTAAAAAATGTAATGGGCGTTTTCACAATATATCTGGCAAAGCAAAACCGTAAACATTCACTTCCAATGTCACTGGACGCTCTTACTCCTATCAAACACTTTGTCACCTGTGCGACCAAGTGCACATATTAACCTGTTCTTGCAGTAATTATATTATGTAGGAAGAACTACTTGTACCTTGTCTACCAGCGTAAACTAGCATATTTATAACATCAAAAAGGGACATAAGGAACATAGGGGATTATTTACTAAAGGCACGTCCACTTTGCACTACAAGTGCACTGCAAGTGCACTTGGAAATGCAGTTGCTGTAGATTTTGAGGGGGACATGCAAGAAAAATTAAAAAAACAGTATTTTTGCTTGTACATGATTGGATGATGGAAATCAGCGGAGCTTCCCTCATTTCAGATCTTCCCCTCAGATCTACAGTGACTGCACTTCCCGGCGGAGTTTACGAACGGCTTGCGTCACCTCCAGTCAAGCGAACACAGGCTATTTTTGACGGTTTTTATCCTTCCGTGCTTATACTAATCTTTTAAAATGTAAGTAAGATCTTTGCTTATGTTAAAATAAAGCTTTTAAAATGGTTTTACTCTTTGGGCATCCCTTCTTTTTCATGTTGAACACATTAAAAGTCGCTAGACAACATTTAAAGCACGGACCAGACCTATCCAGGGTTGCTACACAGTGGCAGATACTGTGACCGTGCAGGGGTGAGGCTATTCGGTGAGTGTATGCACATTAGGAGCACTATTAAGAAGCGCTATCACCAAGCCAGCACATGGATAAGAAGATCTTTAAATAATATTGTCTTTCAATAAGGACTCCCTCTTTCTGAGCACAAGTCACTTTGCCATATAAGAAGACCTTTTAAAACAAAATTGTTTTTCCAGCAAGCACTGGTTTTCCTTTGGAGCACAAGTCACTTTGTTAATTTACCTTTGGAGCACTAGTCACTTTGCTAATTAATAGCTGCAAAACTAGCACACATTTTTTTTTTAATCATTAAATAATTTTTATTGAAATTTCCATACAAATAACAGAAAAATTAAAGGCAGCTGGTTTTGGTATATAACAATCAGGTACAGCAGTAAAACATTTACATCCTAATCTCAATCAAAGTAATGGATAATAGTCATACAAATGATCAATTAAAGCATACATAAACCGTATAGTAACACTCCTGTTTACCCCATTGGGTTCTAACTGTACACAGGCTCTAACTAATATAATGACAACATTATCCTGGACAATTCAAGAAATTAGAAAAAGAGAGAACTGTGAAGCCTTGATATTACTCATGGAATAATATTGAAATATGGTTTAACCACTTCAGCCCCGGAAGGATTTACCCCCTTCCTGACCAGAGCACTTTTTACAATTCGGCACTGCGTCGCTTTAACTGCTAATTGCGCGGTCATGCAATGCTGTACCCAAACGAAATTTGCGTCCTTTTCTTCCCACAAATAGAGCTTTCTTTTGATGGTATTTGATCACCTCTGCCGTTTTTATTTTTTGCGCTATACACGGAAAAAGACCAAAAATTTTGAAAAAAAATGATATTTTCTACTTTTTGTTCTAAAAAAAATCCAATAAACTCAATTTTAGTCATACATTTAGGCCAAAATGTATTCGGCCACATGTCTTTGGTAAAAAAAATGTCAATAAGTGTATATTTATTGGTTTGCGCAAAAGTTATAGCGCCTACAAACTAGGGTACATTTTCTGGAATTTACACAGCCTTTAATTTATGACTGCCTATGTCGTTTCTTGAGGTGCTAAAATGGCAGGGCAGTACAAAACCCCCACAAATGACACCATTTTGGAAAGTAGACACCCCAAGGAAATTGCTGAGAGGCATGTTGAGCCCATTGAATATTCATTTTTTTTGTCCCAAGTGATTGAATAATGACAAAAAAAAAAAAAAATTACAAAAAGTTGTCACTAAATGATATATTGCTCACACAGGCCATGGGCATATGTGGAATTGCACCCCAAAATACCTTTAGCCTTTAGAAATCCTGAAGGCAGTGATTGGTTTTCGGGGTCCCGTACGCGGCTAGGCTCCCAAAAAGTCTCACACATGTGGTATCCCCGTACTCAGGAGAAGCAACAGAATGTATTTATGGGTGTAATTTCACATATTCCCATGGCATGTTTGAGCAATATATCATTTAGTGACAACTTTGTGCAAAAAAAAAAAAAAATGTGTCTCTTTCCCGCAACTTGTGTCACAATATAAAATATTCCATGGACTCGACATGCCTCTCAGCAAATAGCTTGGAGTGTCTACTTTCCAAAATGGGGTCATTTGAGGGGGTTTTGAACTGTCCTGCCATTTTATGCACAACATTTAGAAGCTTATGTCACACATCACCCACTCTTCTAACCACTTGAAGACAAAGCCCTTTCTGACACTTTTTGATTACATGAAAAAATTATTTTTTTTTGCAAGAAAATTACTTTGAACCCCCAAACATTATATATTTTTTTAAAGCAAATGCCCTACAGATTAAAATGGTGGGTGTTTCATTTTTTTTTCACACAGTATTTGCGCAGCGATTTTTCAAACGCATTTTTTGGGGAAAAAACACACTTTTTTACATTTTAATGCACTAAAACACACTATATTGCCCAAATGTTTGATGAAATAAAAAAGATGATCTTAGGACGAGTACATGGATACCAAACATGACATGCTTTAAAATTGCGCACAAACGTGCAGTGGCAACAAAATAAATACATTTTTAAAAGCCTTTAAAAGCCTTTACAGGTTACCACTTTAGATTTACAGAGGAGGTCTACTGCTAAAATTACTGCTCTCGATCTGACCGCTTGCGTTCGCCTTAGCGCGAGAGCAGGGGGGACAGGGGTGCTTTTTTTTTTTTTTTTTTTTTATTTATTATTTTTTTGCTTTTTTGTCTTATTTTTAAACTGTTCCTTTCATTTTTTTTTTTAATCATTTTTATTGTTATCTCAGGGAATGTAAATATCCCCTATGATAGCAATAGGTAGTGACAGGTACTCTTTTTTGAAAAAATTGGGGTCTATTAGACCCTAGATTTCTCCTCTGCCCTCAAAGCATCTGACCACACCAAGATCGGTGTGATAAAATGCTTCCCCAATTTCCCAATATTTACATCCGGCGAAATCTGAGTCATAAAATGCTCATAGCTTCCGGTTTCTTAGGCCATAGAGATGTTTGGAGCCACTCTGGTCTCTAATCAGCTCTATGGTCAGCTGGCTGAATCACCGGCTGCATTCTCAGGTTCCCTGTTGAGACAGGAGAGCCAGAGAAAAACACGGAAGACGGTGGGGGGGGGCATTCTCTCCCACTGCTTGTAAAAGCAATCTAGAGGCTAATTAGCCACTAGGATTGCTTTTACATGAAAGCCGACCGCTGGCTGAAAAGATTGATACCAAGATGATACCTAAACCTGCAAGCATCATTCTGGTATAACCACTCAAAGTCGTGAATGGTGTACCTAAAGACAAAAAAATGGTTAACAATAAAGCACAGTAAACGGTAAAGTATAAAAAATTGCATACCTGAAAAACAAACATGATAAAACATAATAACAATAAAACATTGCAGAATAGAATACAGTAAAAAAGAGCAGAACAATAGAGAGAGAGAATAGAGAGAGAGAGAACAACAAAACGACAACTATTATTTTTTATTTTATATTTTTGTTTGTGTTTTTTTTTTTTTTACACTTTTTTTGTAACTGTAACTTTTATAACTGTAACCGGTTCCAGGTTTGGGTCTCTCAAAATGCGATGGCATCTTGGGAGACCCTGTGAAAGTGTGCCTAGTCTGTGCAATGCTGTACCCTACGCTAATACTCAACTAGTGCATGGTAGCGTTCAAAACATTCACCAATGCAAAGACCAGGATTGTCAGGACAGGAGGGACAATAATAGCGGGTGTCACGCCTATATCTGCGCTTGCTGCAGACACAACATCTTTTTTGGGGGGGTTCGTTGGGTAGGGGTACTCGGGAGGACATAAAAATGTCTCTCATGCAGACGACTGCATTTGGTTGGGGATGTGAATGGGGGAAGTACGGGCGCTGCAGAAGTGGTGGGTTCCCAATTAGGATTGGCGAATGCAGCAGGAAGGGCACTATGGGCATGACGGGCCTGTGTTTGTCTTTTTGGTGGCAGCGGGACACTACTTGTGCTTGCCACCTCACCAGCTTGAACTGCACTTATGGGACTCGCCACGTCACCAAGTGTTACTGCAGTGCTGGTTTGACTATGACCGGGGTGTACTAGGCCGCTGGCGCTTGCCAGTTCACCAAAACGCTACCAAAAAAACTGTTAGCGATCGCAGGGATCAGGCCTGACTCTGCGAACGCTGCAGTTATGCGTTTAGTGTTCTGTAAGTGACAGTGATCGATCGATACTGCACTTGGGTGGGCTGGGCTCGCCTGGGCGGAGGGGCAAAACGCAGGTGCTAGCAGGTATCTGGGCTGATCCCGCTAACACTGCGTTTTTGGGAACCCTAAACTGCTGGGGACGCCAGTATAGATCTGATCGGATCAGATATTGATCTGTTCAGATACTATACCACTAAGGGAGGTGTACGCTGCGTGCGTGGGTGTTAGCGCTACTGGCACTAACCTGACGCTGCCTGGGGCTGGTGCTTGCCAGTTCACCAAAACGCTACCAAAAAAACTGTTAGCGATCGCAGGGATCAGGCCTGACTCTGCGAACGCTGCAGTTATGAGTTTAGTGTTTTGTAAGTGACAGTGATCGATCGATACTGCACTTGGGTGGGCAGGGCCGGGCGGAGGGGCAAAACGCAGGTGCTAGCAGGTATCTGGGCTGATCCCGCTAACACTGCGTTTTTGGGAACCCTAAATTGCTGGGGACGCTAGTATAGATCTGATCGGATCAGATATTGATCCGTTCAGATACTATACCACTAAGGGAGGCGTATGCTGCGTGCGTGGGTGTTAGCAGTACTGGCGCTAATCTGACGCTGCCTGGGGTGACGCATATCACCGCCGGGCGATCAGGGGGCTAAACCTTTATTCGGTAATAAACGGCGGGTGCCCTGACACTATAAAAAATAAACAAACTAACCAGCGTCACCCGTAACGGTTATACGGTGATCAGTGGTGAAAGGGTTAACTAGGGGGCAATCAGGGGGTTAAAACATTTATTAGATAGTATATGGGGATCCCTGTCGCTATAAAACGCTGACGGCGAACCTAAATATTTACGTCCCTAACTAGCGTCACCAGCGACACTAATACAGCGATCAGAAAAATGATCGCTTAGCGACACTGGTGACAGGGGGTGATCAAGGGGTTAAAACTTTATTAGGGGGGGTTAGGGGGGTATCCTAGACCTAAAGGGGGCCTAACACTCACTGCCCTAACACTGTAACTGTCACAAACTGACACCAATGCAGTAATCAGAAAAAAAAAAAAAAAACCTGCTTGGTGTCAGTTTGTGACGGGGGGGGTGATTGGGAGGGGATCGGGGGGCGATCGGGGGGGGATCGGGGTGTAATGTGTGCCTGGCATGTTCTACTGTGTGTGTGTTGGTGCTTTCACATTACAGTCTTCTCTCCTCGGCCCGGAACGGAAAATACCGAGCCGAGGAGAGATGACATCATTTCCTCTGCCTCTGTGTACAATACAGAGGCAGGGAAATGATCCCATTGGCTGGGAGCGATCGCGAGGGGGGGGCCACGAATGGATGGCCTCCCCCTCACCACCGATCGCCGTGGGAGATTTGCCGACCGCCGCAGGCACCGGGGGGGGTCCGATCGGACCCCCCACCCGCGGGCAGGCAAGGACGTACAGGTAAGCCCTTTTGCCTGCCCGTGCCGCTCTGTCGACGTACATCGTCGTGCGGCGGTCGGCAACTGGTTAAGAACTGCAGCTCATGTTTTTGAGTAAGGTAGAAGCTCTAGGTTGACTGATCCATATTTGCCACAATTTCTCAAACTTGACCGTGTTGTAATTTTTATATGCCAACATTAACTCATATTGAGCTTGTGTATTCAATCTTATAACAACATCAGATAATTTCGGTGCTTCGTTAGATTTCCATAGTTTTGTTATAGTCAGCCTTGCTGCTATTAATACATCAGAGAAAAATTAAAGTAAAGATCCAGATTTATTCCTAAAAGGGCCATTGCGGGAGTAAGGGGAAGTAAATTACCAGTGAGGTTAGCAATAAATGTCGAAACTGATTTCCAAAAACTACTAAGATTTTTTCAATTCCATAAAATATGATAAAGGGAACCAGTTTGTTCATTGCATCGCCAACAAGTTGGGGAGAGTGATGGGTAGATTTTGGAAAGTTTATATGGTGTAAGGTACCATCTGTTTAATATCTTTTGGGCATTATCCCAATGCTCAATGCAGGATGATACCTTAGTGCTCAGAATTATGGCCTTATTCCACTGTTGCCAAGAAATAGATAAGGAAAGATCCTTTTCCCATTTCAGCATATTATTGGTTTTAACAGATTTAGGGAATTCTGAGAAAAGTTTGTAAAATAAGGATATTCCTTTCTTATCACAAGCGTGCTTGTTCAGTAGGAACTTCCAGATTATTGATGGGATATTCATGCTCGATTCTGGGTCAAGTTTCTTTAATCTTTCAAAATGTCTAAGTTTTTTTAACACCAACTCTTTATAGTCTAGGGGTAGGTTGACATAGTAATTAAACCCCTGTGAAATCCAATTATTCACTGAGATATGGGCTCTACAGTATTCCAGCACTCTTAAGGGCACAAGGATTTTAATTAGTTCACCCAGTTCTTTTGATTTAGATAATATGTGTTTCCAAGCTATCAACGTGGATTTAACAGTGATGAGTTTTGGTATTACGACTTTAGGAAGCAAAGCATACGCTATAGCTAACGCACACATGTCATTGCCCTTGGTGACTTCTTTTTCAATATTTACCCAAAGTTTCTCGTCTGAATTAGAAAACCAAAATTTGTTTGATCAAGGAGTGACGCTTAGTAATAATGTTGAATATCTGGGAGACCCATTCCACCTTTATTCTTAGTAGTGGTAAAAATTGAGAAGGCTACGCTAGGTTTTTTTATCATTCCAAATTAATTTTTTAAGCTTTAGATTCACCTGGGGGGTCGGTGCCCGAGGCGGCCGGCATTTGTTCGCGGGCGATCAGAGGTGAGGGGGAGGCCATCCATTCATGGCCACCCCCTCGCGATTGCTCCCGGCGAATGAAATCCTTCCTCTGCCTCTGTAATGTAAACAGAGGCAGAGGAAGTGATGTCATCCCTCCTCGAGCCGGTCTTTTCGTTCCGGCGCCGAGGAGAGAAGACATCAATGTGAGTTACACCAACACTACACGTACAGTAGAACACACTAGGCACACTTTTCACCCCCCATCACCCCCTGATCACCCCCCCCTGTACCCCCTGTCACACTGACACCAATAGCAGTTTTTTTTTTTTGCATTGGTGTCAGTTTGTGACAGTTATAAGTGTTAGGGTAGTTAGAGTTAGCCCCCTTTAAGTCTGGGGTACCCCCTTTAGGTCTGGGGTACCCCCCTTTAGGTCCAGGGTACCCCCCTAACCCCCCTTCATAAAGGTTAACCCCTTGATTACCCCCCGCTGCCAGTGTCACTAAGCGATCGTTTTTCTGATCGCTGTATTAGTGTCACTGGTGAGGCTAGTTAGGGAGGTAATTATATAGGTTCGCTGTCAGTGTTTTATAGCGACAGGGACCCTCATATACTACCTACTAAAGGTTTTAACCCCCTGATTGCCCCCTAGTTAACCCTTTCACCAGCGATCACCGTATAAGTGTTACGGGTGACGCTGGTTAGTTAGTTTGCTATTTATAGTTTATTATAGTTTTAGGGCACCCGCCGTTTATTACCTTATAAAGGTTTAACCCCCTAATTGCCCGGCGGTGATATAAGTTACGTTTTTATGGTCAGATAAGGTCTGCATCACCCCAGGCAGCGTCAGTTTAGCGCCAGTACCGCTAACACCCACGCACGCAGCATACACCTCCCTTAGTGCTATAGTATCTGAGCGGATCAATATCTGATCCAATCAGATCTATACTAGCATCCCCAGCAGTTTAGGGTTCCCATAAACAGTGTTAGCGGGATCAACCCAGATACCTGCTAGCACCTGCGTTTTGCCCCTCAGCCCAGCCCAGCCCTGCCCAGCCCACCCAAGTGCAGTATCGATCGATCACTGACACTTACAAAACACTATGCACACATAACTGCAGCGTTCGCAGAGTCAGGCCTGAGACCTGCGATTGCTAACAGTTTTTTGGTAGCGTTTTGAATCAGTCGCTTTTTTGCCTGTGAGTCTCACTAGTGTACCTCTAAATTTAGAGCCCAAAATGGCAAATCGAAGGTACACTGGTAAAGAGGCCTACACGTTTCTGAGCATGACAGATAGTGAAGAGAAAGTCACTCATCTGTCAGATTCAGGCTCAGAATACGAACCTGTAGAGGACAGGGGCTCCATGACAGATGGCTCTGACGACGGAGTTGTGGTCCCTGCTAAGGTCAGGCGTACCAGACCCCAATCTTCTTCTTCTGTCCTTGAAGTGCAAGAACCGCAGGTCCTTCGTATGGAGCAGAGAAGTACTAGCGCCGCTATTCCTTCTGGTGAACTGGCAAGCACCAGCGGCCTAGTACACCCTGGTCGTACATCCAGCACTGCAGTATCACGTGGTGACATGGCGAGTCCCATAAGTACAGTTTAAGCTGGCGAGGTGGCAAGCACTAGTAGTGTCCCGCTGCCACCAAGAAGACGAACACAGGCCCGTCGTGCCCATAGTGCCCTTCCTGCTGCATTCGCCAATCCAAATTGGGAACCCACCACTTCTGCAGCATCCATACTTCCCCCATTCACTGGCCAACCCGGAATTCAGGTGGAAATGGTTGATTTTACACCACTGGATTTTTATTCGCTGTTTTTCACCGAAGATCTCTATAGATCTATTGTGGACCAAAGCAATTTATACGCTGGTCAACACATCGCCGCTAATCCCCAGTCCTCCCTTGCCAGAGATTGGAGACCAATTACGGTCTCCGAATTTAAGATCTTTCTGGGCCTTTCCCTCAACATGGGCATAAATAAAAAGAGTGAGTTGCGGTCATATTGGTCCACTGACCCAATTTACCATATGCCCGTGTTCTCTGCTTCCATGGGCACGATACGAGCAGATTTTGCGGTTCATGCACTTCAATGACAATGAAGTGCATTGTCCTCATGGAGAACCTGGATACAATCGGCTCTACAAAATTCGGCCCCTCGTAAACCACTTCAACCAGCATTTTGCAGACTTGTTTACTCCCCATCAAGTTGTCTGTGTTGATGAGTCCCTGATTTCATTTTCTGGCCGCTTGTCATTCAAACAGTACCTTCCCAGCAAGCGTGCCAGATACGGGGTCAAGATGTATAAGCTCTGTGACAGGGCCACAGGCTATACGTGTAGATTTATGGTTTACGAGGGCAAAGATAGTCACGTAGAGCCGACAAACTGCCCTGACTACATAGGAAGCGCTGGCACCCTTATTCGGAAAGGGGTACCACTTGTACGTGGACAATTATTTCACAAGCGTGCCACTTTTTAGTCACCTTTTTGATCAACAGATTGGAGCATGTGGCACCGTGCGACCTAATCGCCGGGGCTTTCCCCAGCGGCTTGTAGATTCCTGTCTTAGGCTGGGGGAGAGAGCCTGCTTGCAGTGTAATAATTTGCTCGCTATGAAGTGGAGGGATAATAAGAATGTTTTCGTTCTTACCTCCCTTCATGCAGACACGACGGCCCAAATTACTACGGCGACTGGTGTTGTGGAGAAACCCCTCTGTGTCCACGAATATAACCAAAATATGGGAGGGGTGGACCTCAACGACCAGTTGTTGGCGCTGTACCTAGTTGCCCGTAAGGCCAGACGCTGGTACAAAAAAGTGTCTGTTTATTTCAATTGGCTTTGCTGAACGCTCATGTGCTATACAGAGCTTCAGGACGGACTGGATCCTTCCTTAAATTCCAGGAAAAGATCATCAGAGCCCTTCTGTTTCCAGACGGTGCTCCACCTCACCTTCCCCAACCAAATGCAGTAAGCCGGCTGCATGAGAGCCATTTTCCTTATGTCCTCTCGAGTAGCCCTACCCAACGAGCCCCCCAAAGAAGATGTCGTGTCTGTAGCAAGCGCGGATTTAGGCGTGACACCCGGTATTATTGTCCTTCCTGTCCTGACAATCCTGGTCTATGCATTGGTGAATTTTTTTAACGCTACCATACACTAGTTGAGTTTTAGCGTAGGGTACAGCATTGCACAGACTAGGACACACTTTCACAGGGTCTCCTAAGATGCCATCGCATTTTGAGAGACCCAAACCTGGTACCAGTTACAAAAGTTAAAGTTACTAAAAAAAAGTGTAAAAAATAAATAAATAAGTAAAAAAAATAAAAAAAATCAAAACACAAAAAAATATAAAATAAAAAAACCAAAAATAGTTGTTTTATTCTCTCTCTCTCTCTCTCTCTCTCTCTCTCTCTCTCTCTCTCTATTCTCTCTCTATTGTTCTGCTCTTTTTTACTGTATTCTATTCTGCAATGTTTTATTGTTATGTTTTACCATGTTTGCTTTTCAGATATGCAATTTTTTTATACTTTACTGTTTACTGTGTTTTGTTGGTAACCATTTTTTTGTTTTCAGGTACGCCATTCAGCTGCAGAGCGGATCTATTTATCTTGACAGCAACAGCATTTGCTCCCATGATACATAAAGCCGTGACTCCAGCTCTGTCTGAGGTGATTTCACCACCACAGTTACATACTTCAGCATATATGCCGCAGCGTGGGGGCAGCAGTGGGTGGAGGAGCGATTTGCTCCTGCCTTTTGTGGGAGGATGCCCCCATGCTTCAGCATTTATATATTTTAGGCACAGGTTGCGTTAAATGTTTTATTTTTTACTATTTTTTTTTTGTATTTGCTTTGCAGGTATGGTAAGTCTTACTGTTATACGGTAATGTTACTTTGTTTTATTGTTAACTATCATTTGCTTAGCAGGTACGCCATTCAGTTGCAGCGCGGATTTATTTATCTTGACAGCAACAGCGTTTGCTCCCACGATACATAAAGCCGTGACTCCAGCGCTGTCGGAGGTGATTTCACCACCACAGTTACATATTTCAGCATATATATATGCCGAAGCGTGGGGGGCAGCAGTGGGCAGAGGAGCGGTTTGCTCCTAACTTTTGCGGGAGGATGCCCCCATGCTTTGGCATATATATACGGTGCATGTATGCCCATCATTAGAAGTGGGTGGATAAAGGGAGGTATTCTAATGGTGGGCATACCCACCGATCAATCTCTTTTTTTTGTTCAGCTCACAGGCTGCTTGAAAAAAAAAGATTACAATATATGCCCAACAAGGACCAGCAATGTACTGGTATGTTGCTGGACTTTGAGTGGTTATACCAGAATGATGCTGTAACGACACCCCGGGTATGAAAGGGGTTAAAGTCGTTTAGGACATTTCAAACCCAAACACAAAGGCAGCTACCGAACACTCCAATCAGCCAAACAAGGAACCCATACAAATAATCCACCCCAAAAACGAGACACAGCTCTGTCTTCAGGTTCCAAGCAGGAATGAATCTTTATTCAAAAAACACATGTTATACAGATCCCACTTCAAAACATTTCCCCCCTACCCTTGGAAAACAGGGCGGGTTAAACTGTCCAATAACAATAAACACACAGGTCAGGTGTGCTTAACTTTTCATCAGTAACCAGTCTTTAACAGGGGGGCTGCTGGAGGAATCCCCCCTCCCTCTTTCCTCACAGCAATACACATCCTGTGATCCAAGGCAAACAAACACAATAGAACATTGGAATACAGCCCCACCCCAAACTAGCACAGCAAACAGTGCACAACACAATGAGACAGCACACATTATATATACACACATATACAGCATTGAGTCTCTGACTAGCACAGATCATAGTGGGGTTCTCATTCACCTTGTGCCCCTATTAGTGACTCCCATCACAATGGCATATCCAGGGTCCCCAGAGTCTGTGCGTCTTGGGGGACATGGACCTGAATCTAAAGTAACGCCACCTCCAGGGTCCCCAGGCATACAGCTCACAAAGAGCACCATCCCCCCAAATGCCAGGGACCATAATCGGTTTGCAGAAGGCTGGCATTCAGTCCCCTCCAAAAGCCTCTTTTCCAGCTAGGTCTGTCATATTTCTCCCCTTTCGGCAGGAGACTAACACAGGAGGAGACCCCAGACGGGTTGACTCCGAAGTTAGTCAGTAGTTCCAGTCCTCTAATGCTGGTATCCACACCGTACCCCAAACAAATTGTTCCAAACAGATAATTACTTACCCAGCCAACCTCTGCCTCTCTCGGAGAACCCGCCCACCGCTGGGGAGAGGCCTGGACTGGCCCTTCTCCCTGTAGTCTTTTCAGCTGCTGGAGAGAAGACAGGGTGACTGGGCTCACGCCATCATGCTGTTGGGGATCTGGGCACAGGTAGTCACTCAGTTGGCTTCAGCGGGGCCTATCGGGGCATAAGCAGAAATGAGGGGGGCCAAATCATTCCCCAGTAGTACATCCACTGGCAAATCCTTCATCACCCCTACATTCACGTGTCCCGAACCAACCCCCCAATCCAGGTGAACACGGGCAACGGGTAGCCGGAAAATGGTGCCTCCTGCTACCCTTACAACTACAGTGTCCCCGGTGTGTTGGCTCTCTGGGATGAGGTTCTTCCGTAGTAGGGTCATGGTGGCACCAGTATCACGTAGGCCATTGGCTACCTTTCCATTAACCCGGACGGTCTGCCTGTGTTGCTGCCGGTTGTCCTGGTTAGCTGCTTGTACTAGATCAGCCTCATGCAGGACGCCCCAACGTTCTTCCTCCTCAATGCAGTGAGCCGCAGGCATGGATGTGCGGGGATTCCCCCCTGCTGGCTTTCTCCACGAGTGGGACTGCCTGGCTGGATTCAACGGACAGTCTGGCTTTTTGTGCCCTAGCTGTTTACACCCGAAACACCTGAGGGGTTGTGAGTAGTCTTGGGAGTTGAACCTGGGCTGCCGAGAATAAGTGGCCACTGGAGGTGGTGCTGTAGGGCGGTACAACTGTGGTTTGTAGGCACCAGCTGGAGGGGGTGCCGCTGATCGATAATCCACCCGAGCTGTTGTCTTGACCACATGGTTATCCAGTTTGCGGGCGTCTGTGTATTCGTCCGCCAGGCGAGCTGCTTCAGACAAGGTGCAAGGTTTTCGGTCCCGTACCCACTCTCTGACTTCTGGGGACAGCTTTTCAAAGAAGTGCTCCAGCAGGAACAGCTGCAGCACCTCTTCCCCAGATACTGCTTGGCATCCAGCGACCCAGTGGGTTGCCGTGCGGTGTAGGCAGCATGCCCACTCGGTATATGAGTCTCCAGTTTGCTTGCTCGTCTCTCGGAACCGCCTCCGGTATGCCTCCGGTGTGACGGCATACCTGCCCAACAGTGCTTCTTTTACCAGCCCATAGTTCATAATATCCTTTTCTGGGATGGCCCTGAATGCTTCACTGGCCCGGCCGGACAATTTCCCAGACAAAATGGTAACCCATTCCTCTGTGGGCACCCGGTGTAGGGCACATTGCCGTTCAAAATCGGCAAGGTACCCATCAATCTCCCCTTCTGCTTCAATGAAATTTTTAAAAGCAGCAAAATGTACCTTTCTCTTTTCAGTTGGTGCTGTTGCGACTCCCGCTGCTGCAGCACGTCTTTGCTGTAGCCAATTTGCATCCACAGCCGCTATAACTCGGTCTATGATCTCCGCTGTAGGGTTAGGGCCATAATGTGCCAGTCTTATTTTAACAGCCCGATCAAAACTTGCCTCTGCGGGTGTCCTGTCTGTTACGCTGGGTCTTTCGGTTATGTTGGGTCTTTCAGCTCTATCCATTTCGACTAGTTCTTCAATAATGTCCCTCTTCTTACGGTTGTTGGCCGGTCTCCGGTTGTAGCTGTCCTTCTGGGCTGTGGGAATGATCCCGCTGCTTGCCACCAGTGTAACGACACCCCGGGTATGAAAGGGGTTAAAGTCATTTAGGACATTTCAAACCCAAACACAAAGGCAGCTACCAAACACTCCAATCAGCCAAACAAGGAACCCATACAAATAATCCACCCCAAAAACGAGACACAGCTCTGTCTTCAGGTTCCAAGCAGGAATGAATCTTTATTCAAAAAACACATGTTATACAGATCCCACTTCAAAACATTTCCCCCCTACCCTTGGAAAACAGAGCGGGTTAAACTGTCCAATAACAATGGACACACAGGTCAGGTGTGCTTAACTTTTCATCAGTAACCAGTCTTAACAGGGGGGCTGCTGGAGGAATCCCCCCTCCCTCTTTCCTCACAGCAATACACATCCTGTGATCCAAGGCAAACAAACACAATAGAACATTGGAATACAGCCCCACCCCAAACTAGCACAGCAAACAGTGCACAACACAATGAGACAGCACACATTATATATACACACATATACAGCATTGAGTCTCTGACTAGCACAGATCATAGTGGGGTTCTCATTCACCTTGTGCCCCTATTAGTGACTCCCATCACAATGGCATATCCAGGGTCCCCAGAGTCTGTGCGTCTTGGGGGACATGGACCTAAATCTAAAGTAACGCCACCTCCAGGGTCCCCAGGCATACAGCTCACAAAGAGCACCGTCCCCCCAAATGCCAGGGACCATAATCGGTTTGCAGAAGGCTGGCATTCAGTCCCCTCCAAAAGCCTCTTTTCCAGCTAGGTCTGTCACAGATGCCTGCAGGTTTATGTATCATCTTGGTACCATTCTTTTCAGCCAGCGGTCGGCTTTCATGTAAAAGCAATCCTAGTGGCTAATTAGCCTCTAGACTGCTTTTACAAGCAGTGGGAGGGAATCCCCCCCACCGTCTTCCGTGTTTTTCTCTGGCTCTCCTGTCCCAACAGGGAACCTGAGAATGCAGCGGTGATTCAGCCAGCTGACCATAGAGGTGATCAGAGACCAGAGTGGCTCCAAACATCTCTATGGCCTAAGAAACCGGAAGCTACGAGCATTTCATGACTTAGATTTGGCCGGATGTAAACAGCGCCATTGGGAAATTGGGAAAGCATTTCAACACACCGATCTTGATGTGGTCAGATGCTTTGAGGGCAGAGGAGATATCTAGGGTCTAATAGACCCCAGTTTTTTCAAAAAAGAGTACCTGTCACTAACTATTGCTATCATAGGGGATATTTACATTCCCTGAGATAACAATAAAAATGATTAAAAAAAATAAAAATGTAAGGAACAGTTTAAAAATAAGATAAAAAAGCAAAAAAATAATAAAGAAAAAAAAAAAAAAAGCACCCCTGTCCCCCCCCCTGCTCTCGCGCAAAGGCGAACGCAAGTGTTGGTCTGGCGTCAAATGTTAACAGCAATTGCACCATGCATGTGAGGTATCACCGCGAAGGTCAGATCGAGGGCAGTAATTTTAGCAGTATACCTCCTCTGTAAATCTAAAGTGGTAACCTGTAAAAACTTTTAAAGGCTTTTAAAAATGTATTTAGTTTGTCGCCACTGCACGTTTGTGCGCCATTTTAAAGCATGTCATGTTTGGTATCCATGTACTCGGCCTAAGATCATCTTTTTTATTTCATCAAACATTTAGGCAATATAGTGTGTTTTAGTGCATTAAAATTTAAAAAAGTGTGTTTTTTCCCAAAAAAATGCGTTTGAAAAATTGCTGCGCAAATACTGTGTGAAAAAAAAAACATGGAAAACCCACCATTTTAATCTGTAGGGAATTTGCTTTAAAAAATATATAATGTTTGGGGGTTCAAAGTAATTTTCTTGCAAAAAAAAAATATTTTTTCATGTAAACAAAAAGTGTCAGAAAGGGCTTTGTCTTCAAGTGGTTAGAAGAGTGGGTGATGTGTGACATAAGCTTCTAAATGTTGTGCATAAAATGCCAGGACATTTCACCCCCCCCCCAAATGACCCCATTTTGGAAAGTAGACACCCCAAGGTATTTGCTGAGAGGCATGTAGAGTCCATGGAATATTTTATATTGTGACACAAGTTGCGGGAAAAAGACAATTTTTTTTTTTTTTGCACAAAGTTGTCACTAAATGATATATTGCTCAAACATGCCATGAGAACATGTGAAATGACACCCCAAAATACATTCTGTTGCTTCTCCTGAGTACGGGGATACCACATGTGAGCCTTTTTGGGAGCCTAGCCACGTACGGGACCCCGAAAACCAAGCACCGCCTTCAGGCTTTCTAAGGGCATAAATTTTTGATTTCACTCTTCACTGCCTATCACAGTTTTGGAGGCCATGGAATGCCCAGGTGGCACAAACCCCCCCCAAATGACCCCATTTTGGAAAGTAGACACCCCAAGCTATTTGCTGAGAGGTATAGTGAATATTTTGCAGATCTCGCTTTTTGTCACAAAGTTTTGAAAATTGAAAAAAGAAGAAAAACATTTTTTTTCTTGTCTTTCTTTATTTTCCACAACAAATGAGAGCTACAAAATACTCACCATGCCTCTCAGCAAATAGCTTGGGGTGTCTACTTTCCAAAATGGGGTCATTTGGGGGGTTTATGGCCTTCTAAACTGTGATAGGTAGTGAGGAGTGAATCCAAAGTTTACGCCCTTAGAAATCCTGAAGGCAGTGCTTGGTTTTCGGGGCCCCGTACGCGGCTAGGCTCCCAAAAAGTCCCACACATGTGGTATCCCCGTACTCAAGAAAATCAGCAGAATGTATTTTGGGGTGTAATTTCACATATGCCCTTGGCATGTTCGAGCAATATATCATTTAGTAACAACTTTTTGTAAATTTTTTTTTTTTGTCATTATTGCGACACTTGGGACAAAAAATTAATATTCAATGGGCTCAACATGCCTCTCAGCAATTTCCTTGGGGTGTCTACTTTCCAAAATGGGGTCATTTTTGGGGGGTTTGTACTGCCCTGCCATTTTAGCACCTCAGGAAATGACATAGGCAGTCATAAATTAAAGGCTGTGTAAATTCCAGAAAATGTACCCTAGTTTGTAGGCGCTATAACTTTTGCGCAAACCAATAAATATACACTTATTGACTTTTTTTTACCAAAGACATGTGGCCGAATACATTTTGACCTAAATGTATGACTAAAATTGAGTTTATTGGATTTTTTTTATAACAAAAATTAGAAAATATCATTTTTTTTCAAAATTTTCGGTCTTTTTCCGTTTATAGCGCAAAAAATAAAAACGGCAGAGGTGATCAAATACCATCAAAAGAAAGCTCTATTTGTGGGAAGAAAAGGATGAAAATTGTGTTTGGGTACAGCATTGCATGACTGCGCAATTAGCAGTTAAAGCGATGCAGTGCCAAATTGTAAAAAGTGCTCTGGTCAGGAAGGGGGTAAATCCTTCCGGGGCTGAAGTGGTTAAAAGCTGCTATTTTCCCTACCCAGGAGAGTTATGTTTTATGGAAAGATTGGAGATCCTTATTTATATTTTCTAGTAGTTTAGGGAAATTTACTTCATATAATTTAGCTGTTGGATAGGTAAGTTGGATCCCGAAATAAGAAATGGAGGACTGGTCCCAATTGTAAGTCGTTTTATTTTTAAGGGTCTTGTAGCTTTTTTGGGATATATTCATAGGCAGGACATGACATTTGTTGCTATTAATTTTGTAGTATGATATTTTCCCAAAGGATTCTAATATATTTTGCACATTAGTGAGAGGTTTCAGGATTGGATAAGGAAAGTATTATATCATCGGCGAATAATCCTAATTTGTGTTCAATATTGCCCACTTTAATACCTGTAATTGATTCATTAGAACGGATTAGTTCTGTCAAAGGTTCTATTGCCAATGAAATTATTATAAGCGAAAGAGGGCAGCCCTGTCTTGTGCCATTAGAAAGATCAAAGCCTTTGGACAAGTTTCCTGAAGTGAATACTTTAGCAGAGGGCTTCGTATAGAGGGACATTATGGCTGAATGAATGAAACCTGTAAATCCGAATTTCATAAGTGTTGCCGATAGATAGCCCCAATGAACTCTATCAAATGCCTTCTCTGCATCTAAGGCAAGAAGCAGAAAAGGCACTCCACTATTCTCCACTTGTTGAATCAAATTAATCATACGCCTTGTTCCATCAGGGGCCTGCCGACCTTTAACAAAGCCCACTTGATCCAACCCGATAAGATAGGGAGTAATTTCCAACAGTCTACTAGCTAGTATTTTAGCATAAATTTTAAAGTCGGAGTTTAACAATGATATTGGCCTGTAACTGGCCAGTGAAGTAGTATCTTTCCCAGGTTTCGGTATTGTTATTATAATAGCTTCCAACATTTCCTTTGGGAAATTATTACTACTGGAGGCTGTAAAATTGTACAATTTAGTCAGGTGGGGTACTAAAGTAGTGACAAATGTTTTATAATATTCGCCAGAGAGACCGTCGACACCTGGTGCCTTATTAATTGGGATGTCTTTAATGGCCTTTGATATTTACTGTTCTGTAATCGGCTTATTTAGATTATCAAGGGTAGCAGCATCAATCTTTGGAAGCTTGATATTATCTAGAAATTTTGTTATGTCCTCCGGTGAAGGTTGGGGAGTATTCTTATCCTCCTTTAGATTATAGAGGAGTCCATAATAATCTGAGAAATTGTCCGCTATATCTTGGGGATTGTAAATGACCCTTCCATTGTCATGATGGACCATTTTGTGAATTCTACCTTTGATTTGTTGTTTTTGAAGTTGGGAGGCTAACAACTTCCCTGCTCTGTTACCTTGTGAATAAAAGTTAAGTTTTTCTTAAAATATTTATCGTGGTTAGTTACTAGAGTATCTCTTAATTCGTTTCTACAGTTAAGTTGGTGTAACAACTGTGGGTCATTAGGTTGCTTTTTATGGTCTTTTTCTAGGGTTTTAATATCCCTCATTAGTTTATCTATAGTGGTAAATTTCCTCTTTTTCTCCCTAGAGGCTAGTTGAATTAGCAAACTTCTAATGTAGGCTTTGTGGGCACACCAAAGAGTAGTGCTCGACACAGAATCATTATCATTTACCATAAAGAACTCCTGTAGCTTTTCTTTCATCACAGACATGTGCTTCTTCTTGTGATAAAATATAAGTATATGAATTTTGGCGTCTATTGTTTTTTTTTTTTTTTTATCTTTATTTATCAAAACAATTTTACAACTTTTTATAAAACATGTACACATCCAAGACATTAATTTTAGTCTATTGAAATGATCCTATGTTTCTTTATCAGAACATTATTAATATCTCCTCTTAGCTAGTTACATAATAAGTTCAAGGATGTGTATCCCTTACTATTTGATACAACCATACAGCCCCCTCCCCCCACCCACCACAATCATACACATTCACACAAAAAAAAAAGGGTCCCATCCTATTATGCTCTATTGGGCTTCTATACCACCCTCAAAAGCAGCGAGGAGGCTCTAAACTCTTCCCATCTAGACCAGGTTCTTAATATCTGTTTTTTTAGCCCCTCTTCCATCACCATGCTTTCCTCCAAGGCACGCATTTCCGACATCTCACACTCCCACTCCACCACAGAGGGCGCACCTGTGCTTTTCCATTTTCTCGCTATAATAGTTTGTGCTGCTGTCAAGAAATATTTCAATATTCCCTACTTCACCGATCCTGGGATCATAGATAGTACTGCCACTTGTATATCTAGATATAGATCGATCCCAGTCGTAGCTCTATATATCTCAAATATTTTTTGCCAAAATGGTTGGACTTCTGGGCAATAGTACCAAATATGTGACATTGTGCCCTGTGCTTCGTGACACCTCCAGCAAACCTCCTTATTATCGGGATTTATTTTGTGCAAATCTACAGGACACCTATACCATCTGGCTAAAATTTTATAGTTTCTTTCCTGGTGTTTGGCAGATATTGAAAGTTTATGAGTTACTATGATTGCCTTTTACCATCTTTTCCTAGGGATTTCCATCCCTAGCTCTTCCTCCCATTTCTTGATATAAAGTACCTCATGTTCTTTATTTTCTGAAATCAAATATTTATAAACCTTAGATAAGGTATGGATAGGTCTATATTCTTGTAGAAATATTTTTTCTAAAACTGTCAGGGGCCTATCTATTACAGACTCCTTTATCAGAGATGAAATATACCGTTGCAGTTGCCCAATTGCATCCACTTTTTTTTCTTGTTCCACACCCATAGCCTCCAATAGGGATGAGCTTCGTGTTCGAGTCGAACCCATGTTCGACTCGAACATCGGCTGTTCGACCGTCCGTCGAATTGCGAACGATATGGGCCGTTCGCGCCAAATTCGTGTGGCGCGTCACGGCCCATAATTCACTGCGGCATCGCAGTGCATTGCTGGCTGATGATTGGCCAAGCATGCACTATGACCCGCATGCTTGGCCAATCACAGCGCCGTCAGTAGAGAGAGCTGTAATTGGCCAAAGCCAGGGTGGCTTTGGCCAATTATGGCTCAGGGGATTTAGTACACACCCCACACTATATAAGGCCGCCTGCACGGCGGCCCTGTGTAGTGTGTGTTCCGGTGTGCTGAGCGATAGAGAGAGAGAGAGACAGTGTCATTTGATTTGAGTTAGATAGATTAGGCAGAACAGTCAGTCAGTTAGCTGCACTTACAGTGTATTGTGTATATATATGCATCCCAGGTGTTGCATATATATATATACACTGTATTCAGTTTAGCTAGATCCGTTCCTGTTATCTTCTATCTAGACTATTTACATTCAGTGCAGTGTGTCCTGCTCACAGTGTTCAGCTAGATCCGTTCCTGCTATTTACATTCAGTACAGTGCTTCCTGCTCACAGTGTTCAGCTAGATCCGTTCCTGCTATTTACATTCAGTGCAGTGCGTGCTGCTCACAGTGTTCAGCTAGATCCGTTCCTGCTATTTACATTCAGTGCAGTGCGTCCTGCTCACAGTGTTCAGCTAGATCCGTTCCTGCTATTTACATTCAGTGCAGTGCGTCCTGCTCACAGTGTTCAGCTAGATCCGTTCCTGGTATTTACATTTAGTGCAGTGCGTCCTGCTCACAGTGTTCAGCTAGATCCGTTCCTGCTATTTACATTCAGTGCAGTGCGTCCTGCTCACAGTGTTCAGCTAGATCCGTTCCTGCTATTTACATTCAGTGCAGTGCGTGCTGCTCACAGTGTTCAGCTAGATCCGTTCCTGCTATTTACATTCAGTGCAGTGCGTCCTGCTCACAGTGTTCAGCTAGATCCGTTCCTGCTATTTACATTCAGTGCAGTGCGTCCTGCTCACAGTGTTTAGCTACATCCGTTCCTGCTGTTTACATTCAGTGCAGTGCGTCCTGCTCACAGTGTTCAGCTAGATCCGTTCCTGCTATTTACATTCAGTGCAGTGCGTCCTGCTCACAGTGTTCAGCTAGATCCGTTCCTGCTATTTACATTCAGTGCAGTGCGTCCTGCTCACAGTGTTCAGCTAGATCCGTTCCTGCTATATACATTTAGTGCAGTACGTCCTGCTCACAGTGTTCAGCTAGATCCGTTCCTGTTATCTTCCTACTGACAGGCAGGCTTGTCTGGTTACAGTATATAAAGCTACCTGAAGAAAATTACAGGTGTTCTTTTTGATCCTATTAGTACCACGGTCAGGCAGCTAGACTATTTACATTTAGTACAGTGTGTCCTGCTCACAGTGTTCAGCTAGATCCGTTCCTGTTATTTACATTCAGTGCAGTGCGTCCTGCTCACAGTGTTCAGCTAGATCCGTTCCTGCTATTTACATTCAGTGCAGTGCGTCCTGCTCACAGTGTTTAGCTACATCCGTTCCTGCTGTTTACATTCAGTGCAGTGCGTCCTGCTCACAGTGTTCAGCTAGATCCGTTCCTGTTATCTTCCTACTGACAGGCAGGCTTGTCTGGTTACAGTATATAAAGCTACCTGAAGAAAATTACAGGTGTTCTTTTTGATCCTATTAGTACCACGGTCAGGCAGCTAGACTATTTACATTTAGTACAGTGTGTCCTGCTCACAGTGTTCAGCTAGATCCGTTCCTGTTATTTACATTCAGTGCAGTGCGTCCTGCTCACAGTGTTCAGCTAGATCCGTTCCTGCTATTTACATTCAGTGCAGTGCGTCCTGCTCACAGTGTTCAGCTAGATCCGTTCCTGCTATTTACATTCAGTGCAGTGCGTCCTGCTCACAGTGTTCAGCTAGATCCGTTCCTGCTATTTACATTCAGTGCAGTGCGTGCTGCTCACAGTGTTCAGCTAGATCCGTTCCTGCTATTTACATTCAGTGCAGTGCGTCCTGCTCACAGTGTTCAGCTAGATCCGTTCCTGCTATTTACATTCAGTGCAGTGCGTCCTGCTCACAGTGTTCAGCTAGATCCGTTGCTGCTATTTACATTCAGTGCAGTGCGTCCTGCTCACAGTGTTCAGCTAGATCCGTTCCTGCTATATACATTTAGTGCAGTACGTCCTGCTCACAGTGTTCAGCTAGATCCGTTCCTGTTATCTTCCTACTGACAGGCAGGCTTGTCTGGTTACAGTATATAAAGCTACCTGAAGAAAATTACAGGTGTTCTTTTTGATCCTATTAGTACCACGGTCAGGCAGCTAGACTATTTACATTTAGTACAGTGTGTCCTGCTCACAGTGTTCAGCTAGATCCGTTCCTGCTATTTACATTCAGTGCAGTGCGTGCTGCTCACAGTGTTCAGCTAGATCCGTTCCTGGTATTTACATTTAGTGCAGTGCGTCCTGCTCACAGTGTTCAGCTAGATCCGTTCCTGCTATTTACATTCAGTGCAGTGCGTCCTGCTCACAGTGTTTAGCTACATCCGTTCCTGCTGTTTACATTCAGTGCAGTGCGTCCTGCTCACAGTGTTCAGCTAGATCCGTTCCTGCTATTTACATTCAGTGCAGTGCGTCCTGCTCACAGTGTTCAGCTAGATCCGTTCCTGCTATATACATTTAGTGCAGTACGTCCTGCTCACAGTGTTCAGCTAGATCCGTTCCTGTTATCTTCCTACTGACAGGCAGGCTTGTCTGGTTACAGTATATAAAGCTACCTGAAGAAAATTACAGATGTTCTATCCCAGCTTAGTGCAGCTACAGGCCATTAGTATGTCTGGAAGGCCAAGAAGGAGAGGCAGACAGTCACAAGCCAATAAGAGAGGGCAAGCAGGCTCTGTGTCTAGTGCTGGTCGTGGAGACGGTGCATCCTCATCAGCACGTGGCCATGGGACACGCTTGGCCTTTTTTTCGGCAGCTGGCCGTGTTGAGCCGCAACATGCGGAAGACTTGGTCGAGTGGATGACCAAGCCGTCCTCATCCTCCTCATCCTCTCTCACCCATGCCCAGGGTGCTTTGTCTGGCAAAGCAGCGGCCTCTTCCCTCAGCTCAATGTCATCAGTGACTCCTTCCCTAGCTCCACCATGTCCTCATGAGGATTCCCTCGAACTGTTTGACCACAGTGTTGGGTACATGCTCCAGGAGGATGCCCAGCGTTTGGAAGGCTCTGATGATGATACTGAGCTCAATGAAGGCAGTAACATGAGCACGGACAGAGGGGGTGCCCAAGAAGGACAGCAATCTGGCAGTCATGCTCCCCCTGCTGCAGCATACTGCCAGGTTTGCTCCAGTGATGAGGAGGGAGGGGATGATGAGGTCACTGACTCAACGTGGGTGCCTGATAGGAGAGAGGAGGAGGAGGAGGAGGAGGAGGAGGAGGAGGTGGCACATCACCAACTAGGCAGGATGCCCTCCAGGGGCCAGCCTAAGGGCAGCACATTGACTGCATCACACCCCAAAGCTCCACATGTGCAGGGCGCTGCAGTCTCTGCGCGTTATTCAAAAAGTTCTTTGGTGTGGGCCTTTTTTGAGACGAGTGCATCAGATCGCACCGCTGCTATTTGCAATATATGTCTCAAGCGTATCTCGCGTGGCCAAAACATCTCCCGCTTGGGTACCACATGCTTGACCAGACATATGTTGACCTGCCATGCAGTTCGTTGGCAAGCGTATCTAAAAGACCCACACCAAAGAACAAAGACGATCTCTCCTTGCTCCTCATCAGCTGAGATTTCCAACCCCACTAGACCTTCAGTCCTCTCTGCGACCTGCAGTGAGAGGAATGAAGGTGTAGAATTAGGTGTGTCACAGCCAAGTACTTATGGGCAATCTGCTTTTGGTACACCGACGTCAGATTGTACCAGGCAAATTTCCCTGCCCCAGCTGCTGCACCGCCGAAAGAAGTTTGCTCCCAGCCATCCACATGCCCAGCGGTTGAATGCTAGCTTGGCAAAATTGCTAGCACTTCAACTGCTGCCTTTTCAGTTGGTAGACTCTGCCCCCTTCCGTGAGTTTGTGGAATGTGCGGTTCCTCAGTGGCAGGTACCCAAACGCCACTTTTTCTCACGGAAGGCGATTCCGGCTCTCTACCGGCATGTGGAAGGCAATGTCCATGCCTCGCTGGACAGGGCGGTCAGCGGTAAGGTTTCACGGCGCATTGGGTGACTCTGCTGGCAGCTGGGAAGGATGCAGGACAAGGTGCAGTAGTGTTGGAGGTTGTTCCGCCACCACGCCTCCAAAATGCTGATTGTGACACACCTCTCTCCTCCACCCCCTCCTCTTCTTCTTCCTCCATGGCCTCTTCCTCGGAACCAGCGGTGCTCCGTAGGCGTTCAAGGGGCTACGCAAGTACGCAGGCCAAAAGATGCCATGCGGTGCTTGAGCTGGTGTGCTTGGGGGACAGGAGCCACACTGGGGCAGAGGTTCTGTCAGCTCTGCAGGGGCAGGTTCAGAGGTGGTTGACGCCACGCCAACTTAAGGCAGGAATGGTGGTTTGCGACAATGGCACCAACCTCCTCTCTGCCCTCCGACAGGGACAACTGACCCATGTGCCCTGTTTGGCTCACGTCCTTAACTTGGTGGTGCAGCGGTTCTTGGGCAGGTACCCGGGCTTACAGGATGTCCTGAGGCAGGCCAGGAAAGTCTGTGTGCATTTCCGCCGGTCATATAATGCCAGTGCTCGGCTGACGGACCTCCAAAAGGAGTTTAACCTGCCCAAGAACCGCCTAATCTGTGACATGCCCACCAGGTGGAACTCGACGTTGGCCATGCTGCAGCGGCTGCACACGCAGCAGAGGGCCATCAATGAGTACCTGTGCGACTATGGCACCAGGACAGGGTCAGGGGACCTTGGTTTTTTTTCCCCACGCCAGTGGGCCATGATCAGGGATGCATGCACTGTCCTGTCACCATTCGAGGAGGCCACGAGGATGGTGAGCACTGACAGTGCATGCATCAGTGACACTGTCCCCCTTGTCCACCTGTTGGAGCACACGCTGCGTGGAATAATGGACAGGGCACTTGAGGCAGAACAGAGGCAGGAAGAGGAGGACTTCCTTAGCTCTCAAGGCCCCCTTTATCCAGACAGTGTTCCTGCGTGCCCGCCGATCACACAGGAAGAGGACGAGGAGGAGGAGGAGGAGGAGGAGGAAGATTGTGTCAGTATGGAGGTGGAGCCTGGCACTCAGCATCAGCAGTCTTTAAGGGATCAGTCCCAAGGAACACATGGACTTGTACGTGGCTGGGAGGAGGTGGCTGCGGACGTTGTTGTCCTTAGTGACCCAGAGGACTCCGGACCGAATGCCTCAGCAAACCTACGCTGCATGGCCTCCCTGATCCTGCAAAGCCTGCGTAAGGATCCTCGTATTCGTGGTATCAAGGAGAAGGACCAATACTGGCTGGCAACCCTCCTTGATCCACGTTACAAGGGTAAGGTTGCGGACCTTATCTTGCCATCGCAGAGGGAGCAGAGGATGAAACATCTTCGGGAGGCCTTGCAGAAAGGTCTGTGCAACGCGTTCCCAGAGACTGGGAGGTTACAAACTCCTGTTTCTGGACAACGTGTTGCTGAGGCTTCGGTCAGTCAAAGAAGGAGCGGTGGAGAAGGTGGCCGTCTGACCGATGCGTTCAGACAATTTTTTGGTCCGCAGCCCCAAGGTATGATCGGTTCCAGCAACCATCGCCAGCGTCTGTTTTACATGGTGCAGGAATACCTAGGGGCAAGATCAGACTTGGACACCTTTCCCACCGAAAATCCTCTGGGTTACTGGGTCTTGAGGATGGATCACTGGCCAGAGCTTGCACAGTATGCAATTGAGCTACTGGCCTGTCCTGCATCCAGCGTTCTTTCGGAACGCACATTCAGTGCTGCTGGAGGCGTGGTAACCGATCACAGGGTGCGTCTGTCCACCGACTCGGTCGATCGGCTGACCTTCATAAAAATGAATCAGTCTTGGATCACCACCAGCTACCAAGCACCTGATGCAGATGTAACCGAATAATTTTTTTTGAAATCTCAGATCCCTTCAAAGACTGCCTATGCTGATGCTGAGTGACTATCCCTGAGTAATTATCCTCTTCCTCCTCAATCATCACGCTGATAGCTTGTAAGAACATTTTTGGTTCTGGGCGCCACCACCAGTGCCTAAGGCACAATTTTTCAGCCCCTGTTTAACAGGGGCGTGTAATTACAATTTTTGATGTAATACTTTGCAGCAGGGCTCGTTCCTGCATTCCAACTAGAGTGTCTGTGAGGGGTTGCAGTGTTGTGGCACCAGCACCAGTGCCTAAGACCCAATTTTTCAGCCCCTGTCTAACAGGGGCGTGTAATTACAATTTTTGATGCAATACTTTGCAGCAGGGCTTGTTCCTGCGTTTCAACTAGAGTGTCTGTGAGGGGTTGCAGTGTTGTGGCACCAGCACCAGTGCCTAAGACCCAATTTTTCTGCCCCTGTCTAACAGGGGCGTGTAATTACAATTTTTGATGCAATACTTTGCAGCAGGGCTCGTTCCTGCGTTCCAACTAGAGTGTCTGTGAGGGGTTGCAGTGTTGTGGCACCAGCACCAGTGCCTAAGGCCTAATTTTTCAGCTCCTGTTCAACAGGGGCATGTAATTACAATTCTTGATCTAATATTTCACAGCAGGGCCCTGTGAGGGCTTACAGTGTTTTGGCCACAGCAACACCTAAGGCCCAAATTTCTGCTGAGTATATAGGGCAGGACCCTACTTTCAAACATCTAACTTACAAACGACTCCTACTTGCAAACGGAAGGAGACAACAGGAAGTGAGATGAAATCTACCCCTAAGGAAGGGAAATTCTCTCCTGTAAGAGTTAATATGGGAAAACAATTTTTCCTTTCCACTGATGCTTTCCAATCCTTGTTCCACAAAAAAACCCAAATTTTCAAAAAACATTTTTCATTGGGACAAAAAAGTGAGGTGAAATCTTCTGAAGAGGAGGAAAGACGCAAAACAAATGTCACAGGGGTGATAACCCTTCCCTATGTTTTCCAAAAAGCTTAGAAAAGATTTTTTGGCTGGAGCTAAACACATTAAAAATGTTCAAAATTACAAACAGATTCTACTTAACAACAAACCTACAGTCCCTGTCTTGTTTGCACCGCCTGTATACTGCTGTTCAGAGTATATAGGGACCTTTCCTTATTTTAATTTGGGTGCGGGGTTCCCCTTAATATCCATACAAGACCCAAAGGGCCTGGTAATGGACTGGGGGGTACCCATGCCGTTTGTCTCACTGATTTTCATCCATATTGCCATGACCCGACATGACATTAAACCCGCAAGCAGTTTTAAATGAGATTTTTTCCTTTAAAAATGACATTTGGTGCAGGGACTGTTCTAAACATGGGAAACACGCGTCACTTTACAGGCATACTATAGACACCCCCCAGGTACGATATTTAAAGGAATATTTCACTTTTTTTTTTACTTTAAGCATCATTAAAATCACTGCTCCCGAAAAAACGGCCGTTTTTAAAAGTTTTTTTTGCATTGATACATGTCCCCTGGGGTAGGACCCGGGTCCCCAAACCCTTTTTAGGACAATACCATGCAAATTAGCCTTTAAAATGAGCACTTTTGATTTCGAACGTTCGAGTCCCATAGACGTCAATGGGGTTCTAACGTTCGTGCGAACTTGCGGTCCGTTCGCGGGTTCTGGTGCGAACCGAACCGGGGGGTGTTCGGCTCATCCCTAGCCTCCAATGAAAGGAGTCTATTCTCCTCCATCGTTTCCACTATCCTAGTATCCCTACATCTCTTCCATTTAAGAAATGTTTTGGATTCCAATGCAAGCTGAAATTCTGGGTTGCTAAATAGTGGGGTCATAGGACCTCTATAAGTAGATCCAGTCCCCTTCTTTAACATAATATCTCATGCTTTTAGTGTTGATACAACTAAAGAGGGCATATCGCCATCCGGCGGTCTATGCTCCCTTTTAATCCAAGGTAGTGATTTCAGTTTTAAGACCGTGATCTCTTCTTCGAGCTTCACCCATTGTTTACAATCCACATTGTGGAACCAATCCACTATTCTGGTTATAAATACTGCTCTGAGGTACATTGCTATGTCTGGGAGAGCGAGACCCCTGTCTTTCTTAGACTTATTTAACATTGCTCTGTTGATTCTGGGAGTTTTTCCCATCCAAACAAATGTTCCTATCACCCTGCGCAGTTGTTTCAGAATATTTGTTGAGGGAAAAATGGGTATCGCTTGCAGAATATATAATATTTTAGGCAGTATATCCATTTTTTTGATATTTATTCTACCCATCCAGGAAAACGTTCCTTTATCATACTGTTGTAATGTTCTCATTATTTTTTGCACCATCGGGACATAATTATATTCCTGTAGTTTGTTCAAATCAGTGGGGATAAAGGGTGCCCAGATATTTAATTGCATTTACCTGCCATTTAAAGGAAAAGTCATGTCTAAGGAGTTCCACCATGGTACTTGACAGATTATTATTCAAAGCTTCGGATTTACTATAATTTACCCTAAAATTGCTCAATGCACCAAATCGTTTAAATTCTAATATCAGATTCGGTAATGATATCAGAGGATTTGTAATATATAGCAATAAGTCATCTGCATATACTGACATTTTGTACTCCATATCTCCCACTTTGATTCCTTGTATATCCTTATTTTCCCAAATAGCTATTAATAAATGCTCCATCACTAGTATATATAATAGTGGGGATAGCGGGCAGCCCTGTCGGGTTCCATTCGTTATAGGAACTTCATCCGATATATCGCTATTTGCCCGTATCTTAGCCGTTAGATTCTGGTATAAGGCCATTATTTTATCCAAAAGTATGGGACCCAACCCCCACTGCACTAATGTCTCTTTAAAGAAGCTCCATCCCACCCTATCGAATGCCTTCTCAGCATCAATTGCTAATAAGCAGGATGGGATGGAGCGTCTCTGTGCGTATTCCACCAACGTGAGTGTTTTTAAGGTGTTATCTCTTGCCTCTCTTTCCTTCATAAAACCCACCTGATCTAGGTGTATGTAGGCTGGTATCATAGGGGTGAGTCTATTGGCAATTATTTTAGAATATAATCTTAGATCAATGTTCGTTAAAGAAATTGTTCTATAGTTTCCACATATAGTGTGATCCTTCTCAGGTTTGGGTATAAGTGAAATGTATGCCTGCATACTGTGTGGGACAAAAGACACAGATGTAGATACTGCATTAAAGGTCTACTTAATAATAGGGATAAGATCTTTTTTAAATGTTTTATAAAATCATGGGGTAAAGCCATCAGGGCCTGGGCTTTTCCCAGGTATTAATGAATTAATTACCCTTTGTATTTCGACCTCCGAAAATTCCTGATCTAGCTGTGCTGTTTCTATTGGTGCTAGTACAGGGAGTGCAGTTTCTTTTACATATTGATGTATACTTTGTTGGAATCCCTCCGGATCACTGTTTGCACTATGATTGGGTATATTATATAATTTCGTATAAAAGGTCTAAAACACCTTCAGAATCCCTTTTGGGTCGTACCTCATGTCCCCTGTTTCTGCCTTAATCTTGACAATAGGCGATGTGTTCACCCGATGGCGTAGGGCCCTTGCAAGAAGTTTACCTGGTTTATTGCCCTGCTGGTAATATAAGGAACGATTACTGTCTCTTATACGTAATGTTTGCTCGTTCAACAGTGTTTGTAGCTCTGTTTTCAGTTCCGTTAACTCTATTAATATTTCTCGTGTTGGATTCTGTTTATGTTGAGCTTCCATTTTAGGTATTTCTTTTAATAATTGAGCCATTCTATTACCTTTTAATTTTTTCAATCTGGCCCCATGTTTTATAAATAACCCTCGAATTACACATTTCAATGCTTCCCACTGAATCGGCAGGGATGTGGTGTCTTTTATGTGATCGTATGAAAAATTTGTTATTGCCATCCTTATCTCTGTTACACATGCCTCATCATACAGCAGATTATCATTAAGTTTCCAATTTTCCCTAATACTTTTACCCTTAAGTAAATCTATTACCAAAAATACTGGCACATGATCTGACCATATAGTACTACCTATCTCGGCAGATGAAGTCACAGTCATCCCCAGCTGATTTATCAAAAAATAATCTAGTCTATGGTATGTCCCATGAACTTTTGAGTGGAACGTAAAATCTTTTTCCATTGGATGTAGCGCCCTCCAAATATCAATCAATTGGTATTTTGCCATAATTTCTTTCATTTTTTTTTATCCCTACTCGTCTGTGTTACCGAAGGTGCTGTGGTATCTTTATCTTTATCCAAAACAAAGTTGAAGTCCCCACCAATTATCGTTCTCCCCTCCGCCTTTTCCATGAGCTCACTAATCAGTTGTGTTCCTATTTTAGGCTGACTTTGATTAGGTAAGTATATATTGATGAAAGTATATTTTTTTACCGTATATAAAAAGCTTGAGTAAGATTGCTCTTCCATCTCTATTACGCCATTCTTCCAAAACTTGATGTGGTATTGTCTTATGTATTGCAATAGAGACTCCTTTTGATTTTGAGTACATAAAAGAATCATGGTACCATGTGGTGTAATATCTATTTTGTAGATTAGGCGTGTGGTCTGTGCGGAAATGTGTCTCCTGAAAAAAGATCACACCCACTTTTTGTTTATGGAGAGAGTATAAGACCTGAGACCTCTTCGTTGCTGAATTAAGACCTCTAATATTATAAGAGCATATTTTCATCATACTTTAAAACCAGGAGGGAGAGAGAAAAAAAAAAAAAAACCCTTCAAACCACTCAAACCAAACACTCACCACAATCACCCCCCAATCTCCTTGACTCCCTTGAGTCTAACCTTACTACGTAAGTTCCCTATTTAGGGGAATGCAAAAGAGGGACTTCCCCAGGATAAAACGTGTCAGGCCCAAGGAAAAAAAAAAAAAATTATTATGATTCCCAGATTTCATAGTTCCAAAGAGAAAAAAAAAAGAGGAAAAAAAATTATATACCCCTAAAAGAGCAGAGGAAAGAGTGTTAGGATGACGGGGGGGAAGGGAAAGAGAGGCCCCGGGGAAAAGAGAAAAAAAAAAAAACATTCCCCCTATCTAGTGAAAGATAGTAGGCCCCCCTGAGTCCCTAAATATCTCTGTATAACAAAAATGTCCTCTCATCTCAAACCCCTCATATCTAAAATATGGACCAAAGCCAGTGTTATCATCATCACATATAAATAATTCAGTGCATATTATCCATATCTATAAAAATATCTAACACCAATATAATGTGTGGAAGAAGAGAAGAAAAAAAAAGATTATTATCTCTATTAACAAAAATGTCCTCAAATCACATACCCCTCACATCTAAAATACAGTGAATAACCAGTGTTATCATCATCACTTATAATTGATTCAGTGCATGTTATCCATATCAATAAAAATATCTAACACCAATTTTAGTAAAAAAAAAAAAAACCCACCCCCTAACTAGTAATAAATAAAAAAAAAAACATACGCCCCTGGATATCTCTTATAACAAAAGACAACCACTAATCATATACCCCCCCCCCCACATCTAAAATATAGTCAGAAACCAGTGTTATCATAATCATATATAAATAATTCAGTGCATATATCCACATCCATAAAAATATCTAACACCAATATATCGTGTGGAAAAAAAAAATTTTAAAGGGGGAAAAAATTTATACCCATTACTAAAACAGCATGATCCCCCATATTTCCTATTTCTCTATATAAGTATTATTGCGATATTATTCTCCTCATCCAATACCATCTGAACTAAGAAAATACTAATCCCAAGTAGTATATATATATATATATATATATATATATATATATATATATATATATATATATATATATATATATATATATATATATATATATATATATATATATATAATATAAATATATATATATATATTAATGGCGTGTATGTTATCCATACTTCTCAAAAATTCAGGTCAGATATTAGGTGAGGGGAAAAACAAAAAAAACAAAAAACAAAAATAAAAATAAAAAAATTGCTATTTTCCTTTCCTTTATAACCATTTATCATTCATCTATCTTCCCCTCTCTCCACCCCCCCTCCCTCTAATGCCCCCAGTTATAATTCCCTCCAACAAGTCCTTGGTATGGCTGAGGCCATGCCGGCAAGTCAATCAAAGGCAGCTGAAGACGCTTTAGGAAATCAGGAAGATCCTCGATACTACGAACAATGATTTTCTGTCCCTTTTGATGAACAATAATCTGAAAGGGGAAACCCCATCTATATAGGATTTCTTTCTCCCTTAACATATCCAGTAATGGTTTCGCTGCTTTTCTTCTGATCAGTGTATATCTGGATACGTCCTGTAAAAATATAAGATGTGTACCCTGGTATTCAAAATCTCGATGTAACCGTGCCGCAGCCATAATACTTTCTTTAATCTGAAAAAAATGAATTCTGCAGATCACATCTCTCGGTCTTATTGCGTCTGGCTCCTTCGGACTTTGAATTCTGTGTGCTCTATCAATCTCTATTTCAGCTGAGTTAGGTTATTTTAAGAGAGAATTGAATATATCTTGGAGTACTTTCTTTAGGTTTGATTCTGGGAGACCTCTAACTCGAATATTGTTACGTCTGCTTCTATTTTCCAATTCATCAATGTTATTTTTTTTTTTTTTTTAATTCAATACTTTTTATTCATCTTCATACAAAATACATCACATCTCGTATTAAACAATGTACATAAAACCTCATAGTAACACAATCATCTACTACCCTACAAAATGTATATGTCCACCCTACCGGGTATATTCTGCTGACTTTCTTCCCTTTTATACCCCCGTTTACACAGAACTATAAGCCTGGTGGTCAGCCCACCCTATAACTTAGTTACCTGCACGCACATCTCTACTTTAAACTTGGATCTTACACTTTTCCCTATCCTCTTTTTTCCCCTATATTCTATCTAAGATGTTCTACCTTCTCAATCCATGGAGTCCAGATTTTTTTAAATTCCTTTATATTCCCTCCTCTAGCATAAACTGTCTTTTCCTTCCCTATTGTTTCTGAGACCGTTCTAACCCAATCCTCTACTGAAGGGGGTTTTTCTGCTTGCCATCTCCTAGCTTTTTTACTTTCTTGCCTGATAAAGGCATCTCCGCACCGCTTTACTCTTCGCCTTATTTATTATATGTTTTAAGTATCGATCGTATTCTTGGTTCTTCCCTTCCAGTTTTGTTATTTTTTGATTAATCGCGTCTAAGTTGGTGTCCAAGTCTCCGATCTTATTTTGTGTGTCCACTAAAGCTGACTGACTTCAATGGTTGTATTTCAGCTCTATATGAGGATTCCAATCTATGTATATATTTGTCCATATCTTCTTTAGTGGGTAAGGTTTTTATATTTGTTTGCAAATCCCAGCTGGGGCTCCCCTCTACTCCTTCCAGATTCATTATAGATTGATGTATATTATCCCCAGGACTGTTATTCACAACAGCCTCTATGTCTTTGGGTGGTGATGCACAATTCAACTCAGTTACAATAGGGCCTTCCTGCTGCTCTTGTTGCTGTGTTTGTATAAGAAAACCTTTGATATCTGATTTCTGGGCAGATGCAGGTTTTTGGGGGTTCTTAAGTGTTCCCTCTGTTGATCCTCTTTTGGTTTTCTGGGCATGAGCACCCTTAGGAGGCATATTAGAATCAAATAACCATATGGGGGTTTATTTTTCCCCCTTAACCTCCCTGGTGTTCTCTGCTACAGAGATTTGGCTTTACTGAATGTCAAAGGAAAATTTTTTTATGTACGATCAAGTAAGTTCCTTGGTATATACCAGAAATAAATTTTCAAAAATAATATTTCCGATACTTCACAGTATCATAAATGTTATATTTAGTCAGACTGTTATAATCAATACAGTTATACGTAAGAAAAAAAGCCAATTTTTACCTTATCTTCCTTTTGTTTCTTCTTTCTGGTTAACCGAGTAATCCCTTTATGGATAATAAGGAAAAGATATCTGGCTCTTCCTCTTTATCATACTTGTATAATCTCTGTATTATGACTCGGTGCTCGACTAATCCCAAGGAGGCTCCTCTCCCCCTCCTTGGAGCCCTGTTCCTTGCAGGCGTTTATCCTCTCCACCACTTTTGGCTCTACACAGAGCACCAGTTCTCTGTATGTGACTCAGCAGAGCTCGCTAAGTCACATCATCTATATATAAAACACAAAGCGCTGTGATGCTAAATAGCTGATAATTACACATAAAACCAAGTGAGGCTGCTATCAAAAGAGAGTGTTTTCAGAGTCACTTAAAAAGAATAAATAATGATATTTGAAGCGCTTCACAATGTGCATGAAAATGAATATATAAGAATAAATATAAATAGTCAAATAAATCCAGCGGTGAGTAAAAATTCCTAAAAAATCCAGCAATCAAAATAGTGTAAAATTATAAAAAATTAGTGACACCAAATGTTTAAAAAATTCACATAAAAAATCCACATAAAAATAAATATATAGGGATGTATTCAGAAGGTTCAATTATACAGGTGTAGAATCCTGATTGGTATAGAGCTTTTGATCACTAGCAAAACTGTTTAACCACTTCAATACCAGGCACTTAGACACCTTCCCGCCCAGCCCAATTTTCACCTTTCAGCGCTGTTGCAATTTGAATGACAATTGCGCGGTCATGCTACACTGTACCCAAACAATTTTTTTATCATTTTGTTCCCACAAATAGAGCTTTCTTTTGGTGGTATTTGATCACCTCTGCGGTTTTTATTTTTTGCGCAACAAATAAAAAAAGACCGAAAATTTCGAAAAAAAACAAGTTTTTCTTTGTTTCTGTTAAATTTTTTTGTAAATAAGTATGCTTTCTCCTTCAATAATGGGCACTGATATAGCGGCACTGATGGGCACCGATGAGGTGGCACCAATGAGGTGGCACTGATGAGGTGGCACTAACGGGCACTGATGATGGGCACTGATAGGCGGCACTGATGGGCACTGATAGGTGGCACTGGTATGCGGCACTGATGGGCACTCATAGGTGGCACCGATAGGCACACATAGGCGGCACTGATGGGCACTCGTAGGTGGCATTGATTGGCATATATGGGTGGCACTGATGGGTACTTATGTGTGGCACTGATGTGTGGCACTGATGGGCACTGATAGGTGGGCACTGATGGGCACAGATGGGCACAGATGGGCACTGACAGGTGGCACCAATGGGCAATGACTGGTGGCACAGATGGGCAATGACAGGTGGCACTAATATAGCATTGCTGGGCATTGCTGGGCATATCATTGGCATAATAGTGCCAATCAGTGCCCATTTGTGGGCACTGATTGGCACAGATTGGGCACATGTGGATGGCCATGGGGTACATACCTGGCCATCAACGTTGCCCCTTCCCTGGTGGTCCTAGTGGCATCCCTGGTAGTCCAGTGGGGTGATCTGTGGGGGGGCTGCGCTGATAAACAATCAGCGCAGACCCCCCTGCCAGGAGAGCCGCCGATCGGCTCTCCTCTACTTGCGTCTGTCAGACGCGAGTGAGGAAGAGCCGATCAATGGCTCTTCCTATTGACAGCGTGATCAGCCGTGATTGGACACGGCTGATCACGTGGTAAAGAGCCTCCGCTGGAGGCTTTTTACTAAGATCAGTGTAGCGGTGTGTCAGACTGACACACCGCTCCACCGATCGCCGCGATGCGCGCTCCCGGGGGCGCGCTGTGGCATGTTATCCTGCTGGACGTCATATGACGCCCAGTCAGGATAACACAACCACTTTCCGGACGTCAATCCGCTATAGGGCGGGCGGGAAGTGGTTAAAAACACTTGCTTAATTAAGGTGCTCATTGATAGTACCAATGTGTTTTTTGCTTCTATTCACAACCAATGTGAGAATCATAAACAGGCAGATAAGAGAAAAAACCAATCATTGTGCAATAGTTAGGATACCAAGGTACACAGGCAAACTTCAATCCACTCACGTGTGCCTTATAATGATAAGGCATATGCAGGTTTTACTATAGCAGTCAGCCGCCTTAGACAGGAGCAGATTCAGTGCAGTACACTGTGTGAAACTGCTGATCTGCACAGAGCGTCCTTGGCTCCTCCCACGCGTTACATCACAGTCACGTGACTGTCACGTGACTTGAAAAAGTCACGTGACTGTGATGTAACGCGTGGGAGGAGCCAAGGACGCTCTGTGCAGATCAGCAGTTTCACACAGTGTACTGCACTGAATCTGCTCCTGTCTAAGGCGGCTGACTGCTATGGTAAAACCTGCATATGCCTTATCATTATAAGGCACACGTGAGTGGATTGAAGTTTGCCTGTGTACCTTGGTATCCTAACTATTGCACAATGATTGTTTTTTTCTCTTATCTGCCTGTTTATGATTCTCACATTGGTTGTGAATAGAAGCAAAAAACACATTGGTACTATCAATGAGCACCTTAATTAAGCAAGTGTTTTTAAACAGCTTTGCTAGTGATCAAAAGCTCTATACCAATCAGGATTCTACACCTGTATAATTGAACCTTCTGAATACATCCCTATATATTTATTTTTATGTGGATTTTTTATGTGAATTTTTTACACATTTGGTGTCACTAATTTTTTATAATTTTACACTATTTTGATTGCTGGATTTTTTAGGAATTTTTACTCACCGCTGGATTTTTTTGACTATTTATATTTATTCTTATATATTCATTTTCATGCACATTGTGAAGCGCTTCAAATATCATTATTTAAGTCACATCATTGCTCGCCTCTCCCGTAGGTCTCAGCCAGGCTCAACGAGACCCAACAGGATTCAGCTCCCTCGTGTGTCTCCACAGAGCCCGGTACAACTCGACAGCCCTCACCTCCCCTAAGCGTCCCGGCTGCGCACAGTATGATTCAGGGATATGGATCGTCTCGGGGGAGCTCGTCGGCGTTCGGCCGTTCCCGGATCCTCTGTGTATCTCAGCGAAGCTCGATAAATTTTGACAGTGCTCGGCTCACTTGTGGAGCTTGTTGGAGATTCCGCAGCCCACGGCTCGGCGACCCTCCGATCACTCCATATCTCTCAGCAGTATTCGGTGGAGTATGATGACTCACAGGACCAGTCGTTTCTTACTGATATCAGGTGAGGTTCGGGACTACCGCTCACGCTCACCTGTCTCCTCCCCGTGTTCTCCTATTCCAATATCGCACAACCGCAAGTCAGATCTCAGAAAACATGTGCATCCGAAGACAGCATTTTGCCCGGGAGGTCTGGTATGGATTAGGGAATCATTCCAAAACCGCTACAGCTGATTGCCTGGGCCAGAGGAGCAAACTCACAGCACGTCCATCCCAGTTAACTACTCCTCCCCCGTCTATTGTTTTTTGTAAGAGAGTTTTGTCTGATGAAAAAATCTATTCTTGAGCAGGTTTTATGTGCATTGGAAAAGAATGTATAATCCCTTTCGGTGGAGTGAAGACACCTCCAGGGTTCATACAGGTCTTCTTGAAAAAAAAGATCACTTAGTCCCAATCTGATGGTGTGGTTCTTCTTGGTCGTATCAATATTTGGTTCCATAGGGGCATTAAAGTCACCACAAATGATAATGTTACCTTTTTGGATTTTACGTATTCTTTTCAATATTTTCCGCAAGAATCGGTGAGCATGTGTGTTGGGTGCAAAGACATTGGCAATTGTATATGTTATGTTGTCTATGGTAGCCACTAATATAATCTTCTGTGGTCGTCTGTTTGTAAATCCAGCATCTTAAATGTTACGGTGTCTCTTACTGCAATAATTACTCCTTGTTTCTTTTTGTGATTGTCTGAGTAGAAAATATGTGGATATCTGTTGTGAGTGAACTTCGGTGAATTGTTTTTAGCAAAATGTGATTCCTGGACGCATACTATGTGACTTCCAAACTTTAAGGCTTCAATCCATAGAGCTTTCCATTTGTGGGGACTGTTGAGTCCTTTTGCGTTTAATGATAGTAGTTTAAGTCCCATTAATGCAAAACCAATAGATAGCAAAGTGTCGCGTTGCTATTCTTAGGATAAACCCGATTATTCCAGTGAGGTTATGCATTATATAGCGGAATGTTGGAGAGAGCCATATAGCTAAGTCCATGAAGGTAAAGCAAAACCAACTTCTTAACACAACGGAAGAAAAACTGTAGAAAAACTGTAAAAAACATAAAGCTGTAAAAAAAAGGAGTTGTGAACAACTCCTGTGTACTATTATGTTAGTACTTGCAGTTGGGGAAAAAGTAAATCTTTGGGATACAATTATAACGAGTTCCCTGAAGAAATTATATACCTGAAGGACTTAACGGTAATGTACTCCATATTGGCTATTAGGGATGAGCCGAACACCCCCAGGTTCGGTTCGCACCAGAACATGCGAACAGGAAAAAAGTTCGTTCGAACACGCGAACACCGTTAAAGTCTATGGGACACGAACATGAATAATCAAAAGTGCTCATTTTAAAGGCTTATATGCAAGTTATTGTCATTAAAAGTGTTTGGGGACCCGGGTCCTGCCCCAGGGGACATGAATCAATGCAAAAAAAAGTTTTAAAAACGGCCGTTTTTTCAGGAGCAGTGATTTTAATAATGCTTAAAGTCAAACAATAAAAGTGTAATATCCCTTTAAATTTCGTACCTGGGGGGTGTCTATAGTATGCCTGTAAAGGGGCGCATGTTTCCCGTGTTTAGAACAGTCTGACAGCAAAATGACATTTTGAAGGAAAAAACACATTTAAAACTACCCGCGGCTATTGCATTGCCGACAATACACATAGAAGTTCATTGATAAAAACGGCATGGGAATTCCCCACAGGGCAACCCCGAACCAAAATTAAAAAAAAAAAAATGATGTGGGAGTCCCCCTAAATTCCATACAAGGCCCTTCAGGTCTGGTATGGATATTAAGGGGAACCCCAGCCAAAATTTAAAAAAAAAATGATGTGGGGTTCCCCCTAAATTCCATACCAGACCCTTCAGGTCTGGTATGGATTTTAAGGGGAACCCCGCGCCAAAAAAAAAAAAAAAAAAAAAACGGCGTGGGGTCCCCCCAAAAATCCATACCAGACCCTTATCCGAGCACGCAACCTGGCAGGCCGCAGGAAAAGAGGGGGGGACGAGAGTGCGGCCCCCCCCCTCCTGAACCGTACCAGGCCACATGCCCTCAACATTGGGAGGGTGCTTTGGGGTAGCCCCCCAAAACACCTTGTCCCCATGTTGATGAAGACAAGGGCCTCATCCCCACAACCCTGGCCGGTGGTTGTGGGGGTCTGCGGGCGGGGGGCTTATCGGAATCTGGAAGCCCCCTTTAACAAGGGGACCCCCAGATCCCGCCCCCCCCCTGTGTGAAATGGTAAGGGGGTACTTACCCCTACCATTTCACTAAAAAACTGTCAAAAATGTTAAAAATGACAAGAGACAGTTTTTGACAATTCCTTTATTTAAATGCTTCTTCTTTCTTCCTTCATCTTCTTCTGGTTCTTCTGGCTCTTTTGGTTCTTCCTCCAGCGTTCTCGTCCAGCATCTCCTCCGCGGCGTCTTCTATCTTCTTCTCCTCGGGCCGCTCCGCACCCATGGCATGGGGGGGAGGCTCCCGCTCTTCTCTTCATCTTCTTCATCTTCTTCTTCTTCATCTCTTCTTCCTTCTTCTCTTCTTCATTTCTTCTCCGGGCCGCTCCGCAGCCATGCTGGCATGGTGGGAGGCTCCCGCTGTGTGACGGCGTCTCTTCGTCTGACGGTTCTTAAATAACGGGGGGCGGGGCCACCCGGTGACCCCGCCCCCCTCTGACGCACGGGACATGACGGGACTTCCCTGTGGCATTCCCCGTGACGTCACAGGGAAGTCCCGTCAAGTCACCGTGCGTCAGAGGAGGGCGGGGTCACCGGGTGGCCCCGCCCCCCGTTATTTAAGAACCGTCAGACGAAGAGACGCCGTCACACAGCGGGAGCCTCCCTCCATGCCAGCATGGCTGCGGAGCAGCCCGGAGAAGAAATGAAGAAGAGAAGAAGAGAAGAAGGAAGAAGAGATGAAGAAGAAGAAGATGAAGAGAAGAGCGGGAGCCTCCCCCCCATGCCATGGGTGCGGAGCGGCCCGAGGAGAAGAAGATAGAACCAGAAGAGCCAGAAGAACCAGAAGAAGATGAAGGAAGAAAGAAGAAGCATTTAAATAAAGGAATTGTCAAAAACTGTCTCTTGTCATTTTTAACATTTTTGACAGTTTTTTAGTGAAATGGTAGGGGTAAGTACCCCCTTATCATTTCACACGGGGGGGGGGCGGGATCTGGGGGTCCCCTTGTTAAAGGGGGCTTCCAGATTCCGATAAGCCCCCCGCCCGCAGACCCCCACAACCACCGGCCAGGGTTGTGGGGATGAGGCCCTTGTCTTCATCAACATGGGGACAAGGTGTTTTGGGGGGCTACCCCAAAGCACCCTCCCAATGTTGAGGGCATGTGGCCTGGTACGGTTCAGGAGGGGGGGGGCCGCACTCTCGTCCCCCCCTCTTTTCCTGCGGCCTGCCAGGTTGCGTGCTCGGATAAGGGTCTGGTATGGATTTTTGGGGGGACCCCACGCCGTTTTTTTTTTTTTTTTGGCGCGGGGTTCCCCTTAAAATCTATACCAGACCTGAAGGGTCTGGTATGGAATTTAGGGGGAACCCCACGTCATTTTTTTTTTTAAATTTTGGCTGGGGTTCCCCTTAATATCCATACCAGACCTGAAGGGCCTTGTATGGAATTTAGGGGGACTCCCACATCATTATTTTTTTTTTTTCTTGGTTCGGGGTTGCCCTGTGGGGAATTCCCATGCCGTTTTTATCAATGAACTTCTATGTGTATTGTTGGCAATGCAATAGCCGCGGGTAGTTTTAAATGTGTTTTTTTCTTCAAAATGTCATTTTGCTGTCAGACTGTTCTAAATACAGGAAACATGCGCCCCTTTACAGGCATACTATAGACACCCCCCAGGTACGAAATTTAAAGGGATATTACACTTTTATTGTTTGACTTTAAGCATTATTAAAATCACTGCTCCTGAAAAAACGTCCGTTTTTAAAACTTTTTTTTGCATTGATCCATGTCCCCTGGGGCAGGACCCAGGTCCCCAAACACTTTTTATGACAATAACTTGCATATAAGCCTTTAAAATTTGCACTTTTGATTTCTCCCATAGACTTTTAAAGGGTGTTCCGCGGCATTCGAATTTGCCGCGAACACCTCAAATTGTTCGCTGTTCGGCGAACTTGCGAACAGCCAATGTTCGAGTAGAACATGAGTTCGACTCGAACTCGAAGCTCATCCCTATTGGCTATGAAGTTAGTCAGGTTAGGAGCAGGAGAGAATGCCAGTATAGGTGCCCTTTATCCATGGCTAGTTTGCCATTGTGGTGCTATTTTCCCCAGAGGGGGTTTCTCCAAATTAAGATCACCTTCTTTTGGTAATAATCCCCATGATTTGAGGTACTTCAGCCCGTCTTCTAGCGTGTAAATAGAGTAGGAGATGCTATCCCTCTCTATGAGCAGTTTAGTGGGAAACCCCCATTTATACACAATGTTATGGTTGCGGAGGATTTTGGTTATTTGATTCAAATTTTTTCGGGCCAAAATGGTTGCTTGTGACAAATCCGAGTATAGCTGAATGCCCGCATAAGGATCTGGTAGTGGAGAACGTTGTCTCGCAAGTTGCATCAAATGGTCTTTCACATGGTAAAAATGTATTTTTGCAATTACATTCCTGGGCAACTTTTCTGGTATGTGAGAGGGCTTAGGCAGCCTGTGCGCTCTATCTATTACCAGCTCTTGAGGAGATGATGTAGGTATCAGATCAGACATCATTCGGCATAAAAATTGTTTCAAATCTGAATTTTTTATATTTTCAGGGATTCCTCTAAATTTTATATTGTTCCGTCTGGATCTGTCCTCTAAATCCGAAACCTTCAACTTTAGATGTTTAATTTCATCCTCCAGATCTACGTGTGAATCTACTAAGTCATTGTGGGCTTCAGTAAAATCATTCATTTTGTGCTCAATATAGTCTACCCTTTCTCCCAAAGCACCCATTTCCATCTTGGATTTTTGCATAAAGGATAGCATATCTTGCTGAAGAGCTCCCCTTAAGGATAGTAGCATTTCCTTAAGATCTGTGTCAACTATGGGCTGGCCAGAAGTTGTAAATGCATTAAGCTTTTCATTATAAGGGTTGTTTGTGAATGTAGCATTTACATTAGGGTGAGAGTCACTTACATAACTTTCAGCATCAGAAATTCTTTTTTTTGCCTCAGTGGGCTGTTGATATCTGCATTAGCTGGGTCAGAGCTGTTATGCTGCAGGTTGGAGTGTGCACTCTCCCCCTCCCTCCTCCTTCTCAGTGATCAGCCTGCATTCCTATGCTGTGTTGTGAGTGGGAGGGGCTGGCACCATGCTGCTTCTCTGGAGTCCCAGCCAGGTTGTTAAATGTGCTTAACTTATGGGACTTATCTTTTCTTTTCCCTGACATCACCAGCTGCTTCCTCGGTATCTCCCCTGCTCTGCTGTGTTATCAGGTAGGCTATAAATAGCGTTGGGCTGCTTCAGGGAGACTCGGTTCTCAGAGCTCTCCTATAGTGCGACCATCCACCTCCTATGCTGGCCACGCCCCCCCCAACTAGCACACATTTTTGATCACGAAGCACTTTTTGCACTTTTACTAAAAAATTCATTAATGTGGCAAGGTTTATGGGTATTTCCCTGATTCCAGGAGTGCAATCGTAATACTCCTAGGTCTACCAATGGCTGTGGGGCCCCCTCCCTTTGACAGGCCTTCTTTTCTTTACCCCCTTCTTCTACCCTTCTTTCCCCTCCTTTCCCCTTCCCTCTTTCCCTCCCTTGTTTGTTTATTCCTCCACAGTACTTAGAAAGTTCTCCAAATTTAAATGCATTTAGGACCCCAGAGGGGAGTCTTCCCCCAGGGGGGCAAATATCATAGTTGTTAGCTGCCTCGATTGATACCCTAGACCCCAATCCATATCTACTGTAGGCGATTTGCGGGGCTCGCTGAGATTTGGCCGGACACAGTGTGATCCCTTTTGGGGTGCCGGCGGAACCTCCCCTTGCCCCTCCACTTTGCTAGCCGAAGGTCAGAGGGAATTCCCATTTAGGTTAAAGGTTTATGTGTTTACTAGGAACATGTTAAGTTCACATATCTGTGCTATATTCCTAACTAATGTTGTCAGACAAGTCCTGCAGTTCCATCAGGGGACCGTCTATGTTTGTTCTGTTTATATTCTCATTTTTGCATACTTCTTGTTTCCTTTTTGAAAACCAATAAAATATTTTGAAAGTAAAAAATAATTAATGCAATTGTATGTGATATAACATTGGGTATATATTTAATGTAATTCCATTTTTATATTTGCAAAATAGCATATATTTGTTATTAACATTCACGGAGTGTAACCCACACCACCTTTGGTAAACAATACACACTGAAGCACATCCTATGGCCATTGAAACTACACTGCCAAGCAGCTGCCAGAGGTTGTAACACAATCCAAAATCCACCGCAAACTGGGTGACAGAGGCTGTAACACACGTTTATTTCTTTTATCTTTGTTTTTATTCATTCACCCATTTTTTTGTTTGAATTAGTCCAATTGCTAATGGGCACCATAAGTTTGTAGCACCACACCGTGATATATGTGCACACACAAGGTTTGAGGCACTTGCCACCAATTTGCCACCAATTTATAGTATAAAATAGTATATAGTATAGTATATAGTATACAATTTAAACTATCCAGCTTCCATACCTAGTCTAGGAGACTACACAAGTTATAATACAGTGGTTTTACCATCAAATATTTACTCCACTAGAACAGCGCCACATCTACATTTGTTCTATATATATATTATATATATTCTAGTACACTCCACCCAGGGGGAATTGTACCTGTAAAGGCAGCAGTTCTATATTCCATCTGTACCCATATCCACTGCGCGGACTCATTTTATATTCTGATTTTAAGAGGGAAGTTTCAGGAAAAAAACTTTCCACAGCCCCCTGTGCAGCACACGGACCCCCTGTGCAGCACACACACCCCCTGCACAGCACACACACCCCCTGCACAGCATCCCTGCACAGTACAAGGACTCCTTTCATTATAAAGCCTCCTGGGACAGTGCTGCCAGCATACCTTTAGAGAGAAGGTGTTGCTGACAGCCCTTTCTCGTGTGCCGCTCCTCCTGTGTCACGCTCATTGTGGATAGGGGCTTCTGTGTGCCTCAATTGATGCTGTTCTCTCGTGGACCCGGTTATGTGACTCTCCTCTGCTGTTTCATTGATGGTCACATGACCACTCTCCTCCTCCAATCAAAAGCTACAATCAAGGAGGAGGGAGGAGGAGAGCGGCCAGAATGAGCGGCGTTGCTTAAGGTACAGGCTCCTGTTTGCATTGGGGGGGACACATGGGGGGGGGGCGGTGTGTGGGAGGGGGCTGGCAGTGTTATTTTCTGAACTTTTTGAAGTATGGCAGCGCTGTCCCAGGTCCAGGAAGGGTGGGGCAGCTGGCCTGACACCCTCTCAATGAGGCGGGCCACCCGATCCCCGCCCCCCCATTGGTAAAAAAAAAATATTGGCGTATAACACGCAGGCACGATTTACCCTCTGTTTTCAGGGGAAAAAAGTGTGTGTTATAGGCTAATTAAATACGGTAGGTCCATTACTTGTTTGTACATAGAGATTTAATGTGACCAGGGCAAACGACAGATTGGATTGACATTTTTACCAAAGTTTTAGACTTCCGCCCAACGCTCCATATAGCTTTGTCGCTTCTGATGGGAGCCAAGAGCAAGGCTTGGTATACATTTCCGGCGTGCATGGTTCTCGCTGCACCTCGTGGTGACTATGGATGGAAATGAGGCTTGAAACGTATGCCCGCACCATCTTTGGTTACTATCAATTCTATTGAGGGTCAAAAGCGAGGCTTGGAATGCATTCCGGCGCCATTTTAAGAAACGAGCACCGATACACACTAACGAATTATTGCCGGTATTGACAATTTCCATTGGACCCTAAAGTTATATAAATGCAATGACTCGACATAATCCTCAAACCCCAGACGATGTCTAATGAGATGGAACGCATCAGGTGGAGCTCGTGTCCATGATGTCATTGCATTTTTGATCCATGGTCTACATTTTATTGCCTCAAGGATTGATGTCTGTATACAGCACTGTTTTGGATTCTTGTAAGTGTTTAGTACTTTTTAAATAAAGGATTTTATAGGTTTTACACTATGTGCGGATGCTCGGTATTCCTTTAAATTGTTCAATTGTGTGATACACAAATTAATATATTACCAATAACAGTGAGAGTGCAAATTGGTCAATTAATTGGCACACAGCCAATAAAACTGATATTAAACATTGACAAAAAGTCCAATCATAAAAACACCATAACGAGTGTTTAGTGAGGAATGTGCAAAAAAGTGCAAACAAAGTGTTCAATATTAAGCAAATTCTGGAAAACTTCTGGATAGAATCCTCTTAAGCAGCAATCATCAGAGGGGTAAAACTTCCACCATCATCACCAGTCACACAGTCTACTCACCAGAAAATAGTGACTCCCACTACAGGAGTCAAAAACGCTTATGCCAGATGGAATCACGGCTTGATCTGAATGCTGTGGGACTGGAAATGCTGTAACTTGACTGGACACTGCATGGGCTTAGTTGTGGAACCCTCAGTGCGGGATAAGGTCATAAAGACCGTTATTGCCATAAATTTGGGAAAAATTATAGAAATATTCCCATGGTGAAGTATGTCAAAAAGAAGGTTTATTTAAAAAAATTAAAAGCAGAAGTAAAACCGCTTGCATTACATTAAAATTTGTGCAAACACAAACAAACGCCGCTATGGAGACAGCTGCGTGGCAAGGGTGAAATTGACGTGTCACGCTCGGTATACCCTACTGATCTTGTCAGTACGCTCTGACGTCATCAGGGGTCATAGAGGCTGACACGTCGCCTCCATCTAAATACAACCGCCAATTAAGGATATCCAATCCAGTGCCATCCTTGGTAATTGAAAAGAAAATTGTAATTGGGATTAGCTGGATGGATGTAAACTATGACGATCTAGTATAATTTGATGGTATTGGTCACTTAGAAAAAGATTTAATATAATTTGATTGTATTGGTCACATAAAAATACTATCAGTGTGGACTGCCATCATATGGCCAAAAAGCCGAACTACATAATATCAAAATTATTAAATAAACTGACATCTAGGTTGCTATCTTGTGGCTAAAAACAAAACTGCATTTAACAAAAGAAATGTATGTAATATAGAGCCATCTTGAGGTGAAAAGGGAGAATAGATGGCAGTTATGATGAAAATACTACCTAGATATAAAAAATTATCAAATTGGGAAAAAAAATTATTTAAATTTTAAAAATTGTCAAAATGCGACTGGAATGAATTAGACTTTCACAATGTCAATATCAATAGTTGGACAGATAATAATTCAGATCAATATCAAAATTCATACCTGCCGGAGTGAGTGTATTTAATTTGTATATCCATTCCGTTTCAGTTTTTAATATTCTCTGGACCATATTCCCTCCCCTCCAATCAGCATCTATTCTATTTATACCAAAAAATTTGCCCAGGCTAGGGTCCCTATTGTGGTGAATTCTGAAATGGTTAGAGAGGCTATGTTTTAAAAACCCATTTTTTTATGTTGGTGAGATGTTCATTAATACATGAGCACAGATTTCTTTTAGTATGACCAACGTACTGTAACCCACAGGGGCGGACAATTAAATAGGTTACATGGGTGGATTTGCATATAATAAACTTATCAATCTTATACTCTTTGCCTGTACTGAATGACGTGAACTTTTCCACTTTTCTCACATTATTCCTGGTCAACCTGCAGGCCTTACACTTCTTACAATGGAAAAAACCTTTCAGATCCAAAAAAAGTTTCAATTTCTCAGGAGGGTTGAAAGAAATTTTTTTTCTACGCTTTTGTAGTCCCTGTTAAAATTAGTCAAAAAGGTACATAATCCAACTCGCACATCTTTTTGGTTTTGAGTTCCAGAAGTGTATTTCTATCCATTTTCAAAATGAGTGATTGAGTAGCCCTAAGATCATGTTCCTGAGACCCCTTTTCTTTAAATTTCTCAGCCACTAGATTTGATTGAAGCAAGTAATCTGATGTATTATGACAATTACACCTGATCCTCATCATTTGGCCCTTGAGCATACCTCTTAACCAACTAAGGTGATGACAACTAGCCATGGGTATATAATTATATCTATCAGTACCCTTGAAGTGGGTTTTGGTGTGAACTTGCCCACTATTCTTGAACAGAACCAAATCGAGAAAACGAATCTCGCTCAGGCTCCAATTTCCTGTAAATTTTAGCCCATAACGGTTATGGTTGATGTTGGTTAAGAATGTTTCCAGTGCCTCCACTGTACCATTCCACAAAATCACAATGTCGTTGATATACCTCTTGTACAGGGATATCTCGGATTTGGGCTCCAAATATACTATAGTCCTCCCATTGACCCAAGAGTATGTTTGCCACACTGGGAGCATACTTGGCTCCCATAGCCACCCCTTTGATTTGCCTGTAACAAGATCCTTCATGCCAAAATTAATTGTTTGACATGGCTAGCTCTAAAATCTCAGTCAAGAAATCTTTTTGTTCTGTCTTAAAACTAGATTTTAAGTCAAGAGCCCTCCTAGTAGTACTAAGAACATCCTTTTGTACAAGACTGGTGTAAAGGGATTCAACATCAATCGTAACAATAATTGTATTTGCTTGGACCTACCCAGTTCTATTGAGAGACAAAACTTTGTCCAAACTATTATCTGAATGCCCCAAATTCATTTACAGGCATGCACCCAATTTGAGAAACAAACTGGCCCCCAATGTACTCACCCTTTCTAAGAAATTAGGTACTTTTTTGGATCTGAAAGGTTTTTTCCATTGTAAGTGTAAGGCCTGCAGGTTGACCAGGAATAATGTGAGAAAAGTTCATGTCATTCAGTACAGGCAAAGAGTATAAGATTGATAGGTTACATGGGTGGATTTGCATGTAAAAAACTTATCAATCTTATACTCTTTGCCTGTACTGAATGACATGAACTTTTCTCACATTATTCCTGGTCAACCTGCAGGCCTTACACTCATTTTGAAAATGGATAGAAATACACTTCTGGAACTCAAAACCAAAAAGATGTGCGAGTTGGATTATGTACCTTTTTGACTAATTTTAACAGGGACTACAAAAGCGTAGAAGAAAAATTTCTTGAAACACTTGCCAGTTCTATTGAGAGGCAAAACTTTGTCCAAACTATTACCCGAACGCCCCAAATTAATTTACATGCTTGCATCCAATTTGAGAAACAAACTGGCCCCTAATGTACTCAACCCTCCTGAGAAATTGAGTACTTTTTTTGGATCTGAAAGGTTTTTCCATTGTAAGAAGTGTAAGGCCTGCAGGTTGACCAGGAATAATGTGAGAAAAGTGGAAAGGTTCACAACATTCAGTACAGGCAAAGAGTACAAGATTGATAAGTTTATTACATGCAAATCCACCCATGTAATCTATTTAATTGTCCGCCCCTGTGGGTTACAGTACGTGGGTCATATTAAAAGAAATCTGTGCTCATGTATTAATGAACATCTCACCAACATAAAAAATGTTTTTTTAAAACATAGCCTCTCTAACCATTTCAGAATTCACGACAATAGGAACCCTAGCCTGGCCAAATTTTTCGATGTAGATAGAATAGATGCTGATTGGAGGGGAGGGAATATGGTCCAGAGAATATAAAAAAATGAGACGGAATGGATATACAAATTAAATACTCACTCCGGCAGGTATCAATGTTGATATTGATCTGAATTGTTAACCTTTCAGAATGTCAATATCAATAGTTGAACAGATAAGTCATTCCAGTCCCATTTTCACAATTTTTAAATTTGAATACATTTTTTTCCCAATTTGATAATTTTTTATATCCAGTTTGGCCACTAGTAGGTAGTATTTTCATCATAACTGCCATCTATTCTCCCTTTTCACCACAAGATGGCTCTATATTACATTAAATTTCTTTTGTTAAATGCAGTTTTGTTTTCAGCCACAAGATGGCAACCTAGAGGTCACAGTTTATTTAATAATTTTGATATTATGTAGTTCGGCTTTTTGGCCACATGATGGCAGTCCACACTGATGGTATTTTTATGTGATCAATACAATCAAATTATATTAAATCTTTTTCTAAGTGACCAATACCATCAAATTATGCTAGATCTTCATAGTTTACATCCATCCATCCAATTACATTTTCTTTTCAATTACCAAGGATGGCACTGGATTGGATATCCTTTATTGGCGGTTGTATTTAGATGGAGGCGACGTGTCAGCCCCTATGACCCCTGATGACGTCAGAGCGTACTGACGAAACCAGGAGGGTATACCCGAGCGTGACACGTCACTTCAGCCCTTACCACGCAGCTGTCTCTATAGCACCGTTTGTTTGTGTTTGCACAAACTTTAATGTAATGCAAGCGGTTTTACTTCTGCTTTTAATGTTTTTTAAAACCGCTTCAAAACTGGGCCATAGTAAAAAAAGTTCTCACTTTGGGGGGATTTCTGAATGATGCTTATAGCTCATTCCTTTCAGCTGGCGATTTTGTGCACGATAAGAAGGATCATAGTGGCAGTTCCGCCGCTTGATCGTTCTTATAGGCAACAGGAGGGGACGCCCCCCCCTCCCGCCGCCATCCGGTGCTTCTCCGGGCTCTCTCGCGCCATTGGGGGCCCGGAGAAAGAATCGGCCGGCGCCGGATGATGATAGAGATTTACGGTGACCAGATGGTCACCAGTCATCTCTATGACCGTCGGAGGCCTGGGCGCTACGTTATGACCTCACGCCCAGGATCCTGGATATCAACAAAGCCACGATTGCAGCTGTCAGCATAAAGATCAGTGAAGTTTTTTTCACAATCTCATAAACCTTCTGTTTGACATACTTTACCATGGGAATATTTATATCATTTTTCCCAAATCTATGGCAATAACTGTCTTTTTAACCTTATCCCGCACTGAGGGTTCCACAACTAAGTCCATCCAGTGTCCGGTCGAGTTACAGCATTTCCAGTCCCACAGCATCCGGATCAAGCCCTGATTCCATCTGGCATAAGCGTTTTTGACTGCTGTAGTGGGAGACACTATTTTTTGGTGAGTAGACTGTGTGACCAGTGATGGCGGTGGAAGTTTTACCCCTCTGATGATCGCTGCTTAAGAGGATTCTATCCAGAAGTTTTCCAAAAATTTGCTTAATATTGAACACTTTTTGTATGCACTTTTTTGCACATTCCTCACTAATATGGATGAGCTTTGAGTTCGAGTCGAACCCAAGTTCGTCTCGAACATCGCCTGGTCGACCGTTCCTCGAATTGTGAACGATATGGGCCGTTCGCGCCAAATTCGAGTGGCGCGTCACGGCCCATAATTTACGGCGGCATCGCAGTGCATTGCTGGCTGATTGGCCAAGCATGCGGGTCATAGTGCATGCTTGGCCAATCAGAGTGCTGTGTGTACAGAGAGCCATAATTGGGCAAAGCCAGGGTGGCTTTGTCCAATTATGGCTCAGGGGGTTTAGTACACGCCCCACACTATATAAGGCCGCCTGCGTGGCGACCTTGTGTAGTGTGTTGCGGTGGTGGAGAGAGATAGACAGAAAGACAGTGTCATTTGATTTAAATTAGAGTAGGCAGGTCGAGTGAGTTAGCTGCACTTACAGTGTATTGTGTGTGTGTGTGTGTGTGTGTGTATATATATATATATATATATATATATATATGTGTGTGTGTCACTGGTCGTGGACACGGTGCATCCTCATCAGCACGTGGCCTGGGACACGCTTGTCCTTTTTTTCGGCAGCCGTCCATGTTGAGCCGCAACATGCGAAAGACTTGGTAGAGTGGATGACCAAGCCGTCCTCATCCTCTCTCACCCAGGCTCAGGGTACGTTGTCTGGCAAAGCAGCTGCCAACGTGGCCTCTTCCCTAGGCTCAATGGCATCAGTCACTCCCTCCCTAGCAACACCATGTTATCCTGAGAAGTCCCTGAACTGTTTTACCACAGTGTTGGGTACATGCTCCAGGAGGATGCCCAGCATTTTGAAGGCTCCGATGATGGTACTCAGCTAGAGGAAGGCAGTAACGTGAGCCCAGACAGAGGGGGTGCCCAAGAAGGACGGCAATCTGGCAGTCATACTGCCAGCTTTGCTCCAGTGATGAGGAGGGAGGGGGTGATGACTCCCCGTGGGTGCCTGAGAGGAGGAGGAGGCACATCACCAATGAGGCAGGATGCCCTCCAGGGGCCAGCTTAAGGGCAGCACACCAACTGCATCACACCGCAGAGCTCCGCATGTGCAGGGCACTGCTGTCTCTGCGCCTTATTCCAAAAGTTCTTCGGTGTGGGCCTTTTTTGAGACGAGTGCATCAGATCCCACCACTGCTATTTGCAACATATGTCTCAAGCGTATCTCACGTGGCTAAAACATCACCCGCTTGGGCACCACATGCTTGACCAGACATATGTTGGCCTGCTATGCAGTTCGTTGGCAAGCGTACCTAAAATACCCACACCAAAGAACAAAGAGGACCTCTTCTTGCTCCTCATCAGCTGGGATCTCCAACGCCACTACACCTTTAGTCCTCTCTGAAACCTGCACTGAGAGGAATGAAGGTGTAGAATTAGGTGTGTCACAGCCAAGTACTTGCGGGCAACTTGCTTTTGGTACACCAACGTCAGATTGTAGCAGGCAAATTTCCCTGCCCCAGCTGCTGCACCGCCAAAAGAAGTTCGCTCCCAGCCATCCACATGCCCAGTGGTTGAATGCTAGCTTGGCTAAATTGCTAGCACTTCAACTGCTGCCTTTTCAGTTGGTAGACTCTGCCCCCTTCCGTGAGTTTGTGGAATGTGCGGTTCCTCAGTGGCAGGATCCCAAACGCCACATTTTTTCATGGAAAGTTATTCCGGCTCTCTACCGGCATGTGGAAGGCAATGTCTTGGCCTCGCTGGACAGGGCGGTCAGTGGTAAGGTGCATATAACCGCTGACTCTGGCAGCTGGGAAGGATGCAGGACAAGGTGCAGTAGTGTTGGAGGTTGTTCCGCCACTACGCCTCCAAAATGCTACTACTGGTAATTCTGACACACCTCTCTTCTCCACTCCCTCTTCTTCTTCTTCCTCCATGGCCTCTTCCTGTGCTTTGTCCTCGGAACCAGTGGTGCTCCATAGGCGTTCAAGGGGCTACGCAAGTATGCAGGCCAAAAGATGCCATGAGGTGCTTGAGCTGGTATGTTTGGGGAACAGGAGCCACACTGGGCCAGAGATTCTGTCAGCTCTGCAGGGGCAGGCTCAGTGCTCGGCTGGCTGACCACCAAAAGGAATTTAACCTGCCCAAAAACCGCCTAATCTGTGACATGTCCACCAGGTGGAACTCAACGTTGGCCATGCTGCAGCGGCTGCACACACAGCAGAGGGCCATCAATGAGTACCTGTGTGACTATGGCACCAGGACAGGGTCAGGGGAGCTTGTTTTTTTTCCCCACGCCAGTGGGCCATGATCAGGGATGCCTGCACTGTCCTGTCACCATTTGAGGAGGCCACAAGAATGGTGAGCAGTGACAGTGCATGCATTAGTGACACTGTCCCCCTTGTCCACCTGTTGGAGTACACACTGCGTAGAATAATGGACAGGGCACTTGAGGCAGAACAGAGGCAGGAAGAGGAGGACTTCCTTACCTCTCAAGGTCCCCTTTATCCAGACAGTGTTCCTGCATGCCCGCCGATCACACAGAAAGAGAACGAGGAGGAGGAGGATTGTTTCAGCATGGAGGTGGAGCCTGGCACTCAGCATCAGCAGCAGTCTTCAAGGGATCATTTACAGTCCCAAGAAACCCATGGACTTGTACGTGGCTGGGAGGAGGTGGCTGTGGATCATGTCGTCCTTAGTGACCCAGAGGACTCCAGACCGAATGCCTCAGCAAACCTGCGCTGCATGGCCTCCCTGATCCTGCAAAGCCTGCGGAAGGATCCTCGTATTCGTGGTATCAAGGAGAGGCTGGCAACCCTCCTTGATCCACGTTACAAGGGTAAGGTTGCGGACCTTATTTTGCCATCGCAGAGGATGAAACATCTTCGGGAGGCCTTGCAGAAAGGTCTGTGCAATGCGTTCCCAGAGACTGGGAGGTTACAAACTCCTGTTCCTGGACAACGTGTTGCTGAGGCTTCGGTCAGTCAAAGAAGGAGCAGTGGAGAAGGTGGCCGTCTGACCGATGCATTCAGACAATTTTTTTTAGTCCGCAGCCCCAAGGTATGATCGGTTCCAGCAACCATCGCCAGCGTTTGTTTTACATGGTGCAGGAATACCTAGGGGCAAGATCTGACTTTGGACACCTTTCCCACTGAAAATCCTCTGGGTTACTGTGCAACTGTGAGGACTTACAGTGTTGTGGCACCACCACCACCACCAAAGGCCCAATTTTTCAGCCCCTGTTCAACAGGGGCATGTAATTACAATTCTTGATCTAATATTTCACAGCAGGGCCCGTTCCTGCGCCCACCAAGAGTTGTGGCAACACCAACACCTAAGCCCCCAATTTCTGCAGAGTATATAGGGCAGGCCCCTACTTTCAAACATCCAACTTACAAACGACTTGCAAACGGAAGGAGACAACAGGAAGTGAGATGAAATCTACCCCTAGGAAGGGAAATTCTCTCCTGTAAGAGTTATTATGGGAAAAATGTGTCTCCTCTCCACTGATGCTTTATCAACAATCCTTGTTTCACTAAAACCCCCAAATTGTCAAAAAACATTTGTCATTGGGACAGAAAGTGAGGTGAAATCTTCTGAGGTGCACAGAAGGCAAAACAAATGTCACAGGGGGTGATACCCCTTCCCTATGTTTTCCAAAAAGCTTAAAATAGATTTTTTGGCTGGAGCTACACTTTAAAAATGTATCAGTTCAAAATTACAAACAGATTCTAATTAACAACAAACCTACAGTTCCTGTCTTGTTTGCACCGCCTGTATACTGCTGTTCAGAGTATATAGGGCCTGGGGGCCCCATGCCTTTCCTTTTTTTAAATTTGGGTACGGGGTTCCCCTTAATATCTATATAAGACCCAAAGGGCCTGGTAATGGACTCGGGGGGAGCTACCCATGCCGTTTGTCTCACTGATTTTCATCCATATTGCTGGGACCCGACATTACATTAAAGCCGCAAGCAGTTTTTAAATGACTTTTATTCCTTTGAAAATTTTATTTTGTGCAGGGACTGTTCTAAGCACGGGAAACACACGCCAGTTTACAGGTATACTACAGACACCCCCCACGTACGATATTTAAAGGAATGTTTCACTTTTTTTTTTTCACTTTAAGAATCATTAAAATCACTGCTCCCGAAAAAACTGCAGTTTTTAAAACTTTTTTTGCAGGACCCGGGTCCCCAAACCCTTTTTAGGACAATACCATGCAAATTAGCCTTTAAAATTAGCACTTTTGATTTCGAACGTTCGAGTCCCATAGACTTCAATGGGGTTCTAAAGTTTGCGCAAATTTTCGGTCTGTTCGCAGGTTCTGGTGCGAACCGAACCGGGGGGGGGTGTTTGGCTCATCCCTACTCACTAAACACTCGTTATGGTGTTTTTATGATTGGACTTTTTGTCAGTGTTTAATATCAGTTTTATTGGCTGTGTGCAAGTCAATTGACCAATTTGCACTTTCACTCTTATTGGTAATATATTAATTTGTGTATCAAGCAATTGAACAATTTTGCACTTTCACTTTTTAGTAGAGCGCGGTTTTAATGAATTCGTTAATTTATCATTTATTTATATTTATACAACGTGCTGCTCTTATATGATATGATCATAATATAACCATATTTATTTAACCAATCACATTGTTCCATTTGCGCGGGTTGGTGGTATTTCCATCCTATTCTTATTCCTTTACATCTGAACCCCTATCTGGATCTGGAGAATTGGGAGACCTGCAACACCTCTTATGCCCCGTACACACAGTCGGACTTTGTTCGGACATTCCGACAACAAAATCCTAGGATTTTTTCCGACGGATGTTGGCTCAAACTTGTCTTGCATACACACGGTCACACAAAGTTGTCAGAAAATCCGATCGTTCTGAACGCGGTGACGCAAAACACGTACGTCGGGACTATAAACGGGGCAGTGGCCAATAGCTTTCATCTCTTTATTTATTCTGAGCATGCGTGGCACTTTGTTCGTCGGATTTGTGTACACACGATCGGAATTTCCGACAACGGAATTTGTTGTCGGAAAATTTTATATCCTGCTCTCAAACTTTGTGTGTCAGAAAATCCGATGGAAAATGTGTGATGGAGCCTACACACGGTCGGAATTTCCGGCAACAAGGTCCTATCACACATTTTTTTTGAAAATCTGACCGTGTGTATGGGGCATTACAGTGCGATTGAGCCTTAGTGAAAAGATGGAGATCTTTTAACAGCCTTTTTGACTCATTCCACACTTTTTGATAAGCAAGTTGGCTAAATCTTTTGGTGGTGGATCACAGATGGATTGTTGAATCTTTTGGATTTGTTATTTCTTCACGCGGGAATCTGGCCACAATTTTTTGCGGACTAATGCCCCGTACACACGGTCGGACATTGATCGGACATTCCGACAACCGAATCCTAGGATTTTTTTCATCGGATGTTGGCTCAAACTTGTTTTGCGTACACACGGTCGCACAAAGTTGTCGGAATTTCCGATCGCCAACTACGCGGTCACGTACACCACGTACGACTAGAAAAGGCCAGTTCAGAACCAAGCGCAGCACCCTTTGGGCTCCTTTTGCTAATCTCGTGTTAGTAAAAGTTTGGTGAGAGACGATTCGCGCCTTTTCAGACTCGTGGCTTTCAGATTGTTTTCTGCGGTTCAGTTTGTGCTTGTGGGTTTGTTTCTGCTCTTCAGTGCGTGCAGTGAGTACCCTTGACTTGTCATTGTGTTCTTGTTCGTTCGTTACTGTTTTTCAGGTCGATCTTCACAGGCCTTGCTGTTCTTCAGTGCATTCTGTTACTTCGTTCTGAGCAGCCGACCGTTTTCTAGCCATGTTGCGTAGAGTTTGTGCTGTGCAGGGGCTTGGTGTTGGGGTCCTGACCTTGACACAAGTCCAGTCCATGAACAGGGTGGGGAGGAGTTCATGGACCAAGAATTGGTTGCTTCAGCGTGACCAGTTCTCTGATATGCCTTTGCTCCGTGAGATCCCTGAGAATAATCCTGATGATTTCAGGAACTTTCTCAGGATGACGGACCCCGTGTTTCACCGTTTGTTGGCTTCGCTGACCCCCTATATCAGCAGGCAGGATACCTGCATGAGGCAAGCCATCACTCCAGAGCAGAGGCTCGTCGCTTCCCTGCGGTACTTGGTGACAGGGAGAAGCCTGCAGGACTTGAAGTTCTCGACAGGCATCTCCACCCAGGCTCTGGGGATCATTATCCCAGAGACCTGTTCTGCCATCATACAGGTCCTGCAGAAGGAGTATATGAAGGTAAGATTTTTATCCTTTAATATCACATTTTATTGTATTTAATGTTTGCTAATATATTGTATTTCTTTCCTCATTCCCTAATTACCATGATTGTAATATGCTGTGAATGTCCCCTTTGTCCTCATGCATGCTGGATTTTTATGTAATGTTTTTTTTGTCCTATATACATATTTGCCTTCACTTACCTCCCCAGCTTGCTCTCCTGGCCCTATATTCACCTCATGTAGTCACTTAACAATGTATTTTATCAGCTCCATAGTAGTGCTTTACCCCAAACACCCCCTAAAATGTTTAGAAATGTGATTTGTGCTTTAAATTCAGGCAGAGTGCCAGAGGCTTTTTTTTGTATTATAATATTATCTTGATAGGTAATAGCAGAATGTCCAAATGTGCTCAAATGTGTACAGTGTGTATTTATATCTTTGTATTATGAAACTTCTTACCTGTCCAGTGGGCTGCCAATAGTGTAACTAAGTGTTCCAAGTAATACCCTGTATTTAGGCATTCATCTCTCAATGAAGTGAAGAGGGTTACCTGTCCAAGATTCCCCCCTATAATGTTATAAATGGCCCATGAGAGGGGGGAGGGAGAATATGATAGGTGTATCTTATACTTTGGTGTTGTAAAATTCCCCTTAAGAAATGTTATCTGGATGTTGGCCAAGAATGTTTGTGTCTAATCTGCTTTCCATGTTTATGTGCAAAAATACTTTTTTTGTTTTCCTCAACAGTTTCCTTCCACGCCACAGGAATGGCAGACTGTGGCCTCCCACTTTGCCCAGCGGTGGGACTTTCCTAACTGCGGAGGGCCAATTGATGGGAAATACGTCCATATCGTCCCACCACCCAACTCGGGGTCGTACTATTATAATTACAAGGGGTTCAATAGTATTGTGATAGTATTGTGATGTTGGCGGTGGTGTTGGCTAATTACGACTTCCTGTATGTGGACGTGAGGAAGAATGGCCGGATGTCCGATGGTGGAGTCATCGCCCAGACAGAGTTTTACAGGCATCTCCAGAATGGCAGCTTGGACTTGCCACCTCCAGAAGAGAATGTGGAAGGACTCCCATTCGTCTTCGTTGCGGATGAAGCATTTGCGCTGGGGGACCATCTTATGCACCCATTCCCGATGAGGACCCTCACCCCGGAACAGAGGGTTTTTAATTACCAGCTGGCCAGAGCCAGAAGAGTGGTGGAGAACACATTTGGAATCCTGGCCAGCTGGTTTCGCCTATTTCTGACACCCATCCATATGGCGGAGTATAAACTTAATCATATAATCCTGGCATGCTGTGTTCTACATAACTTTTTACACCAACATTCTGCCAACTATGCTGGCTCAGTTGGGCCTGAGGCCGGAATTCTAAATGAAACAACCCTGACGGCACTTGAAAGTGGCTGTCCTGGCTTGCCCTCCCTCAGTGCCCTTGATGTCCAGTTAAGATACCTTGAGTTCTTTGCGGGTAGGGGGGCCATCAATATGCCAGCAAATTTGTGAAGCCTTTATCAAATAAAAACAAAAAAAAGCAAATCTTTGTTGACATTTACTGCTTGTGTTTGTTTTAGCTGACCCTGACAGAAATGTGGGGAGTCCTGAAAATGGCGTGATTGTGTAACCTTATACAAAGCACTGTTGGGTGTTATTTACTTGTAGTGCAAAGAGGATTTGCCCTTAGGAAATAACCCCCATTTTCACAGAAAGCAGCAATTACATCACCACAAAAGTGTTGTAGCGTTGAGACAACAATCCACACATTCTTGATTAACAATCTTTTTAATACCTGCACAATCACATGTGCATTTAGAAAAGGTTTTTAAAACAAACCAACATGTTTGTTGTATAAGAATTTTTGGGGATGGCATTATAAAAAATATAAATGTCCATTTAAGAAAAAACAGGCATGTGTAAAACCAACAAGAAAGACACAAATCTTGAACTTACAAAGTTCACATTTGGTAGAACTTGAAGGCAATATCAGACATGAGTATTTAGGAACTGTGTTTGATATTGCGTTCAGATGGGGTGAAGTCACCCCAAGAAAAGCCAAATTTGGAAGATGGACACAAATTTCCCAATGTCAACATGTGCTAGCTGCCATCACGGGGGATCAAGGGACGTGTTTTGGAGGAGAAACCCCTTCCTCACAGCTACTTTATTATTGAGGAAGGGGTTGCACCCCCCCAAAAAGCATCCATTGATCTCCTGTGATGGCAGATAGCACATGTTGGAACACTGTGTGCATCCTCCAAATTTGGCTTTTCTAAAAATTGCTAAAACATTTTTAACATTGTAGCACACAAAACAACAAAGGGATTTGGAGAGGTTTTAAACTCGCCCCAAAACATCAATGATGTTTTTATTTTTTTTAATAACATCATTGATGTTTTTCTTGAGGTTTTCCAATTGTAAATTACACCCCATGATCTCCCCGATCAGGATCTGGGCACTTTCTGATGTGAAAGGATCTGGATCCACAACATCACGATCACCTAAAAAGAGAGAAACCAAACAAAAACAGGTATCAAAAATATGCCAGCATCCATCTCTTACCTGAGCCTGTGGTCGTAGACACTCACCACGTCTTCTTCCTCCTGCTCTTCTTGGGTTGGGGGTATTTCCCCTTTTTCCAAAGGCGGGGGGTCTGTGGTCTCCTCGGATGAGGGGTGTCCTCCGAGTCTTTTCTCCCCTATGTAAAACAAAAATGGTATACTTAGCACACATATATTTGATGGCAGAACTATAAATATGAAACATTGCTTGGAAGTGGGGTACAATTGTCTATTTTGGCAGAGTTCCAAAATGTAGCATTTTCAGTGTCCTTTGTCAAGCTGCAATACTTTACCTGTTTGGTACAAGCTTCACAGATGGAGACACCCCTATAGTATACACTGGAGCACCTGTGTGGCCCCCCTAATAAAAATGGTGTTCTTGTGTCCCACACTAATGCTCCAGTGTCCAGATGTGAAAACAGCATTGTTAGAGCTCCACACCGCTGAGGAGAGAAGAGAAGGACAAAGCGGAGCCTGCAGGCTCAAAAGGTATCCATTTGAACCTTTTTGCCCCAGGGAACAAACTGTGAAAGTTTGGGCAGGAAATATGGTACTGGGAGGAAACCGTGGCAGAAATAAAAATCACCTCACAAAGAGCTCACAGGCACTCACTGCAGCTGAAGCAGCTCCAGTCACCTCACAAGATACAGCATCAGGGAGCTCTCACAGACAGAAAATGTCACAGCAAGACTCTCCATTTGAGTCAGATACAGAACAAATCCTCTCACAAACTTCTCCACAAGCCTCCTCAGTATCCCCAGTAATATTATTACAATTTGAAAAGATGCTTCATAAGGCTTTAGAACAAACCTCAGACCAAATAACAAAAAGCCTAACCAAAGAAATAAGAGAGCTGGGAAACCGCACCGCAGCCCTAGAAATAAAAATGGATGAAATTGAAATTACAACCCAAGAAAATATAACAGAATTGGAACAATTAAAAAAAGAGAATTTAATACTTCAATCTAAGCTCGAAGATTATGAAAATAGAGCCAGACGTTCAAACTTGCGCATAAGGGGAATACCTGAAACTGTGACAGACCTGCAATCTACTATTACTGCTCTATTACAAGAACTAAAGCCAGATATCCCTATTGAACGTTTAGAACTGGACAGAGTACACAGAGCCCTCACAGCCAAAAAGAAAGATGGACCCCCACGTGATATAATCACAAAATTTCATTATTACAGAACGAAAGAACAAATACTAATTGCTGCAAGAGAAAAAAAGGAACTTAATTTTCAAGGACACAATTATCAAATTTTTGCTGACCTATCCCAACTTACTATTACTAAAAGACGATCCATGAAACCCCAACTAATGGAACTGCAATGCCACAACATTATGTATCAATGGAGCTTCCCCTTTTCAGTCAGATTTAACTACCAAGGTACAATTTACAGAAGCAGATCAGCAGATGAACTACAACAAACCCTTTTAAAATTATATCTGACAGAACCTACAAGCAGCAACTCTCCCACACGGAGAAGAATGGCGTCATCTTCACCTTCAGGCAGCACCCAGAAAATTTCAGAACAAAATGGGAATTATCATTCTCACAAAAGAGGCCGTTATGCCACATCATCCATGGACCAAGAAGATTCAATGGACTGACATCCTAATTCCTGATATCTCTTCATTTATTATACTAAGAGATGGTTCTCTATAAAAAAAACTATATTTATAACTGAATGTAACTGCATTCTGATAGTCACACACTGTGTGGGATCATGTTACATTCCAGTTATATTTCTTATTACTTCTGATTCATATAGCCTTAGAATATATAAGTGAAATAAGGAAATTCTTGTTCAGTTATATATTATCAGGTAATAACAATAGATTTATTACTTTTTAGGACAAATATGTTCAATAATCCAGAAGTAATGGAAGCTTTTTCTTTCTTTTCTTAAAACAAATATATTATTACCTAACTAGTTCCTAGAATTATGTTTTTGTTTATTCTAATCTGAAGCAATACAACCTCAATTTTATGAGTTAACATATCTAAACAGTTACATATGAATAAAATATGTAATTGTTTACTCTAAAAGGGTTAAAATCCCAAAATAATTCAAACTATCTTCATCAATACCAAAGTTATTAACAGTACCTTTCTAACTGAATTATTTAGCCTAGGGCAAGACTAACCATATACAACCACCCTGGAATAAATAATTTCAACAAAAACTATATTCTGCACTCCAATTAATGAAACATCATTTTGATGTCTTTTGACATAGCACTTCTCTCCTGTAAGCGGAAGATCCGTGTACCCCCATTAGCCCTCCTATTTCTCCCAACCATATTATGTGGGAGTGTGACGAAGGCACTTATTTCCCTGAGAGAGATATTTATTGTCTTTCACGGGTAAATTGTGATTACTTGCAAAAAATAATTTATACAATGTATCATCTAATCTCATATGTTTTTTGTTTACTCTTTACTCCAGAATTCACTGGTTTCTTTTCTATCTATTCATCTCTTCAGTCCACACAGGTTGATCCACGCAGTCAGCTCTGCATAACAAAAAGTAACTCAAAACTATTTGATCTATTGCCATGGCACCACTGAATATACTTTCCCTGAATGTTCAGGGAATAAATGTCCCTCAAAAAAGGACCAAAGCCTTCCGTACTTTCCATAACAAGAAGGCTCACATAGTATGCCTCCAAGAAACACACTTCACCAAAGATTCTACTCCAATATATATTTCTCCTTTTTATCAACAAATTTACACGGCCACACCATTCACCTTATCATCAGAAATTAAAGACCCAGAAGGTAGATACCTGATACTCATGGGTTATATAATGGATACAGCAATCACGGTGATTTCCTACTACGCTCCTAACAAACAACCTACACCATTCCTCTCACATATATTACAAGTGATTAATACACACAAAATAGGAACAGTGATAATGTGTGGGGATTCGAACCAGGTTCTCCTCCCATTTCTAGATAAATCACCTTTTACACCATCCAAAATAACCTCTAGATTACCTTTTTCTCAACTTCTTTCCAAATACAATCTGGTAGATTCATGAAGAGAAAGTAACCCAATGAAAAAGAAATTCACTTATTTCTCGCACCCTCATCAAACCTTCACCAGAATAGATCATATTTTTCTAACAATAGGAATGATACCAGAAATTATTGCATCAGATATAATTCCGATTCCGTGGTCTGACCATAATGCAGTATACACTACTATAGCCTCAGCCATACCAAAAGCGCATGACCCAACGTGGTACTTACCGGACATAATGCTCAAACACCCACTACATCAGATGGCCATTGAACAAGCTTTAAAGGAATACATATCAATTAATAATACAACAGACATCTCCCCAATAACACTGTGGGAAGCTCATAAGCCTGTCTTGCGTGGTACAATACAAAGACAAATGGCACTATTTAAACGGGAACGCAAAAATCTAGCAAAAAAACTAGAACTCAATTTTAATGCAGCCTACATATCATTTCAAGATAATCCATCTCAGAGTACAAAATCTCATCTGGAAAAATCTAGATTGGAATACGATCTATTTCTCACTGAGTCAGTTGATAAATCCCTCAAACGCTCCAAACACAATTTCTACATGAATACAAACAAACCAGGTACATATTTGGCTCGGGCATTAAATTCAACTAACAAATCTTTCAAACCAATACGTTTGAAATGATCAAAAAATGTTTACACTTGTAATCCAGTTAAAATAGTCCATAAATTTCACTCACATCTCGCAACTTTATACAAGACAAACAATGAATTTAATCCTACAGAAGCTGAATCCTTCTTCTCAAAAATAACCTTACCTGAGTTATCTCAGAATCAAAAAAGCAGTTTGGATGAGCCTATAACTATAGATGAAGTTGCTAACGCCATAAAAGACCTAAAACTTAACAAAAGACCAGGCCCAGACGGCTACTCGGCTTTATACTATAAAACATTCTCAGAAATACTCTCTCCCATTCTCACTGAAACTTTTAACAAACTTCTAGATGGACATTCTTTTCGGCAAGAAACACTAATGGCAATTGTTTGTATGATCCCAAAACCCCTTTCTGATGATACTTCCTGTGTGAATTATCGGCCTATCTCTCTGTTAAACCTCGATATTAAATTATTAGCAAAAATAATAGCAAAACGCCTCAATAGCATTATAGGAAAATTAATACATAGAGATCAAGTAGGCTTCATGCCAAATAGACAGGCAGGCGATAATATACGCAGGGCAGTGTTATTGGCACATATTGCTAAAAAACGGAAAATCCCTTTATGTTTTCTATCTCTCGATATTAAGAGGGCATTTGACACAGTATCCTGGCAATATATGCAATATTCATTACAAAAATGGGGTTTTGGACCCCACTTTTTAACATGGATCAAGGCATTATATAATAAACCCAAAGCCTATATAAAATATGCTGGATACAAATCTGAAGCCTTTATTATCGAAAGAGGTACCCGACAGGGTTGCCCATTATCTCCCTTATTATTTGCCCTTATACTCGAACCCATGGCCCAATACATCAGAACAAACCAAACTATAACTGGCATTGAAGTAGGAGGTATTACACACAAATTATGTATATTTGCAGACGATATATTACTTTTTCTATCATCACCACAGGTCTCTGGTCCTAACTTAATACCAGCTCTTGATTGATTTGCAGCCCTATCCGACCTTATGATTAATCCTAAGAAATGCCTAGTGCTTAATATTTCACTCACAAACATGGAATTGATCCCGGCTAGGGCTGCACTCCCATTCACATGGGCAGAAAAATCAATCCCATATCTTGGAATTCATTTAACAGCATCTCATTCTGACTTATTCTCAACCAATTATCCTCCTGTATTAAGACAGATCACAAATCTAAAAAAAACAATGGTCGCAACTTCCTTTATCCTGGATAGGGAAGATTAATGCAATCAAAATGACTATTCTACCCAAATTGCTTTATCTATTCAGAGTCCTCCCTATTCCAATTCCTTCCTATTTTTTGAGAATAGTACAAAAAAGAGCAACTTCGTTTATATGGGGCTCTTCTAAACCACGTATACCTATACACACACTACATCTTCCCAAAAATAAAGGAGGCCTGGGATACCCTAATTTTACTAACTGCTACAGAGCAGCACATTTGGCCAGTCTGTCCAAATACCATGCAAAACAGGAAATCCCATTATGGGTATTTATAGAGGCTTCAGAAAATGACCCTCTATTAATATCAAATTTATTATGGCTTGATCCTAAAGACTGCTTTAAAATTCATAATCCCATAACTAAACACTTCTTATCTCTCTGGGATAAACTAAAAACCAAATATCAGTTACAATCTCCACACAATCCTCTCCTTTCTTTTATCAGAAATCCTGCCTTTTATCCGGCATGGATCTACCCAAATTCTTTTAAAGCTTGGACAACATCAGGCATTCAGACACTAAATGACTTCATAGCATCTAAATCATTCCTTTCATTCCCATCGCTTAGAGAAAAATATGATCTACCAAACTCTGAGATATTTAGATATCTCCAAATCAAAAATTTCTATACACCATTCCTAAAGGGGGATACACCATTATCCCAATTATCCATTTTTGAATCAATCTGTACAAAAGATCCATTTGCTAAGGGTACAATTTCATCACTTTATAATCAATTATATGGAGTAGCAAATCTTAATAGACCCTCTTACGTTCAAAGGTGGGAGGAGGACCTGGGACGAACTTTAGAAGACACGGACTGGTCTAACATATGGCTCACATCTAAGTCATCTTCACCCAACATCTTAGCACTGGAGACAAATTATAAAGTCCTAACTCGCTGGTACCTTGTACCCGCTAGAGTGGCAAAATATTCACCTAATACCTCAGCTCTTTGTTTTCGAGGATGCCCAGAAATAGGCACATATTTACACATATGGTGGACGTGCCCAGTAATCCAAACCTTCTGGAAGGAAGTCTTCGTGATTGCATCTAAAATATTTTAAAAAATAATACAACCAGATCCATATTTAACTTTACTTAATCTAAAACCGGAATGGTTAACACTCTGTCAATTCAAACTTATGATCCAACTAATAACGGCTGCAAAACAAACAGTGGCCAAGGCATGGAAATCTCCTACATTGGTACTAGCAGAAACAATTCACAGAATGAATAATACAATGTCCCATGCTAAGATGGTAGCCATCGATCAAAATCAAATTCCAAAATTTGAAAAACTTTGGCATCCTTGGATAAAACAACAGTTCCTGTCAAACTTCAATGACTCTGTCCTGTTGCCATGGTAACAGATTAAATGACTTACAGAGACACCCATTCTAAGGCTTCAAAGAGAACTAAAAAGAATAATAAACTGACGAGCAGGACAAACTTGTGGACCATACCTCTACCTTTCAACCCTTTTTCTTCTTTCTCTTTCCTTTTCTCCACCTTACGATTAAAGCTCATTATCAGAATTTATTTGACCTATATACACTCTACTTGTAAACAATATGTATAGTAGGTATAAATCATTTAAATACCTACAAAAGTAACTAAGGAAATGATATATATCTTTAATTTAGGTTTATGTGAACCCAATGTTTAATATTTGAAATTTCATGATATTTACCTATATAAACCCTACTGTAAAACAATGAGCTTACTTTATAGATCCTTGTAAACTTACTTTATGTATCTTTATAAAATTGTATACTCAATAAACTTCTTTTGACAAGGAAAAAAGTGGCCAAATGCATATGGCCAAAACAATGGTGTTTTATAGGCCGAAAGAAAAATGTTTGATACGAACGAATAATGTGCCCATGAACATGAAAGTTGCCATTTTAAAATGTACACTTTTAAGAAAAGCACATGGTGCAGCACGAACGTAATAAACATAAAGAATAGGAACACAGCACAACTACTTACTTTTTTTGCAGCACTCTCCAGATCTTTCTGTACTGCTCATGTTCTCATAATTTGAGGTCCGACCACCGTTTCCTGAGCTGATCCTTCGATCGTCGTACCCCGAAATTCCGGTGAAGACTCTTGACCACTTTCGTCATGATCTTGGCCTTTCTGACATTGGGGTTGGGGTAAGGTCCATACTTCCCGTCATAGTCAGCCTTCTTCAGGATGTCGACCATCTCCAACATCTCCCCAAAGGACATATTTGAGGCCTTAAATCTCCTTCTGGATCGGGACGTGTCCGGATCCGGGCTTTCCTCCTCCTCCTCCTCGTTCCTGTAATTAGCACGCACCTGCTGTGTATCCACCATGTGCTCTTCCCCCACTGCGCAGAACAAAAAGGGGCGGGGAATAGACTAGAAAGAACGTCAGGGGCGGTCGGAGTTACACGCATGCACAGTGTGTATAAAGCGTAACACGCGTGCGTATTACGTACGATCTGTGAGCGGAGGAAGGAGCATCGGAGGCGCCGATCGTATGAACGAAGGTAAGAGACAAACTTGGGCCTATACTGCTTCTAGATTGAGGCCTATATTGTAACAAGATTAGGAGAGTTTTGGCTGACATTAGGGTTTGTCTTGTGTTGTGTCTTGCAGTGAAAATGGATATCTTGAATGATACCGACTTCATGGCAATATTCATTGACATGTTCAGGGAGCTGCCTTGTCTCTGGGAGATCAACCACCCACTTTATAAGAACCAAATAAAGAGGAAGGCAGTGCTGGATCAATTGTTGGAAATTGTGAAGCAGGTGATCCCCACGGCAGACATCACATATTTGAAGATCCTAATTGGTGGCCTGAGGAGCACATATGTAAGGGAGCGCAAGAAAGTCCAGGATTCGCAGAGATCTGGAGCAGCAGATGACATCTATGTCCCCAGGATGTGGTACTATGACAGGCTGCATTTTCTGGCAGGCCAGACTGAACCCAGACCATCACTCTCCAGTCTTCCTTCCACGCTTCCTTCCCCCCCAGCTGAGGCTTCTGACGCCCAACCTGGGCCTTCCAGGCAGCAACATGTGGAGGAGCCCAGATTGAGCCAGGTATAGCATTCCTCTAAATATTTCAGGTTGTCCAATCAATGATGTTAAATAGATGTTAGTTTGGAGTACTAATTTATGATTGTGATTGATGATGCAAAACATTACAACCATGTCCCTTTTTCATACACAGGGAAGTCGCAGCCAGGAGGTGGCCAGGCCGAGCAGGCTGCCTGATATGCAGGTCCCTCCCCTACACCTGCAAAGAGAAAATGGCAGGAAGAGGAGTACCCTAGAGGAGGCTGCCATAGGCCTCTTTTGGAAGGCTACAGAGGCCCTGGGAGCACCACGCACCGTGGAGGAGGACTTTGCTGCCATAATTGCCTGTAAAATGCAGCGGATGGAGGAAGGCCAACAACTCATGTGTGAGTCATTAATGTTGGAAGCTCTCAATAAGGGGTTGAGGGCCCAAATAACATCTGAGACCCACATTTGTGACCTCACACATGGTCCTCCTCCTCCTCCTCCTCCAGGTCCTACTACTCCTCCTCCTCCTCCTCCTCCTCCTCCAGGTCCTACTAGTCCTCCTCCTCCTCCAGGTTCTACTCCTCCTCCTGCCACATCTCCAACAGCAGAGCCACAGCCAGGAAGGAAGCGTGGAAGGAAGACCAGAAAGTGAGGACCCTGGATCCAGTCTGGTCTGGCAAAAGATGCAGCCTCTTCTGGTACCACAGCCTGGGGACACAGATGTTATCTGCTGCTTTCGGGATCTCTGGGACTTCTGGACCAGACTGCACTCCCTTACATATGGACTCCTCAGGCCACCAATTTTGATGTTCAAGAATTGATGTCTGCCCTGGGGGTCCAAGGCTTTGCTAACTTCTGCTGTTTATCCAGCGTTGTCTCCCTCTTTGTTTGGTTCTGAGCCCTTAATAAAGGATTTTTGGTTTCAATTATACTTGCCTATGTGTGTTTTCCTTCAAAAAGGACATTTTGTTTGTGAGGATTCAGGTACATTTCAAAAATACAATGTGAAATTAACAAGAGACACCAACACCAAACAATCTCCTTAAGATTAAATAATACAAGATAATAATGGTGTTGTGATAACTTGACACACAAAACACACACAAAAATATTCTGGAGTAAAACTAAAACTAAAATAAAACAAAGATCAGCCTTGGAAAAAATACAAACCTAAAATAAAAATCTGCCTTTTAAAACCAAAAAAAAAAATGTTTGTCAGATGTGACAAATCTAAATATATTAAGGGAATCCCGCTAAATAATAAAGAAATAAGTTTGTGAGAAGTGTGTGTGAATGTGAGCAGCAAAACTACTTCATTCTTCTCACATTATAAAGAAGAAGAGAGTGCGCTGTATTAAACCATTTTTAACATTGCACCCTGACGAAAGTGTTGTATCCATTGCGAACGCTAAGTTTACCAGACCGAGCTGTTCCATCTCGGTATTTCTTCTGAGCATGCGTGGCACGTTGTGCGTCGGAACAGGCCACACACGGTCGGAATTGACGCGATCGGATTTTGTTGTCGGAAAATTTTATAGCCTGCTCTCAAACTTTGTGTGTCGGAAAATCCGATGGAAAATGTCCGATGGAGCCCACACACGGTCGGAATGTCCGACAACACGCTCAGACATTTTCCATCGTAAAATCCGACCGTGTGTACGGGGCATTACTCTTCTTAGTGATCCTTCTGTCCATCGGGTTCCTGATTTTGTGTTTTCATTATTTGCAGGACTTTATATAAAATTGTGCCTCACTTTATTTCCATATATGCAAAAAACCTTTTTTGCGTTAATTTCAGAGTTCATATCTCTGACTGACATTATTGTATTATTTTGGATGTTTATTCACTTACTTTTAGCGCTGCACTATAATGTACAGTGGGGCAAAAAAGTATTTAGTCAGCCACCAATTGTGCAAGTTCTCCCACTTTTTTTTTTCTCAAACAAAAGGTTTTATTGAAATTGCCTAGGTGCATACAGTTCCAGAGCATAAACAGCAATTTACAGATTAGAAGTCACATTTTACATATATAAAGGAAAAAAAAAGGAAAAGAAATAAAGGCAGATAACACATTACATCAGGAAACTCTCAGCAAGCATAGCTTACTGTGGGCGGTCCACACTTCCTCAATGAATTTTTCACATATCTCCTACCGTAATAGCTATTTATGTAATGCTCATTATACATCCTGTTTGTATTAAAACTGAGAAAAACCATCTTTAGAATAAACGATCAATCACTAAATCCACTGGCGCTAGGCCTGGTACATCCAGCCACTGAGCCCATAATTTCTCATATTTTTTTGAAGCTCCCCTATGCTGGTATATAATTTTTTCCATACGGAGTGTGGCCCCCATTTGTGTAATCCATTCTTGCACCGTGGGAGGATCCATGGATTTCCAGTGCCTGGGGATAAGCAGGCGGGCCTGAAACAAAGCTCTTCTAATAGCCTGTTTAAGGATATCCTCAGTCAGGAGATCATCCACTATCCCCAGTATACATGGTTTAGGGTCTAAAGGTATCGATATCTGAAAAACTCTATTAATAAAGTTAATGACACCACTCCAATAGAGGTGTAATTTTGGGCATCTCCACAGGAGAAGTATGAGATCTCCATGGTCTCTGGAGCATCTGGTACAGGTAGAGTCAGTGCCCAATCCCATACGGGCCAATCTAGCTGGCGTGTAATGCACTCTGGAGATAATATAAAACTGTGAGAGCCTTTGAGCAGCGTTCAACGAACACATGGGAACTGCCTGCAAGGCTTCCTCCCATTGTTCCTCCTCAAAAGAACCAACATCCTGTTCCCAATGAGATACGACTCTTAGGGGCGCGTCTCCTAGGAAAAGATTCAGAAGCATGGCATAGCAGTCAGATATAAATCCTCTATAAGTAGTTATAGCAAATAGGTGGTTGAAAATGGAGGTGGGCTCCAAGTTCCAAATGTCAGAACCCTTCTGTGCATCTACTGCATGTTTAAGTTGCCTATAATAAAAAAACATAGATCCTGGCAATTGAAAGGCCTCTCTGAGCTCCGAGAAGGATCTCAGTTTGCCGTCTTTAAGTATATGAACCAAGTGGGACACCCCATATTGTTGCCATTTTAGACCATAAGGTATTTTAGCTATCTCAGAGTAGTGATTGTTTTCCCAGATGGGGCTATACTTGGTGAAGCCTTCCACCCCCTGCAGCATCCTGACCTTGTTCCAGATTTTCTGCATAAGGGCGAAGTTGGGAAGAGCCTATTGGATTTATTGTATTGTAGGGCCTCTAATGCATCCACTACCTCTCTCTTGGAAGTGAACCGGAGTATGTGGGCCGAAGAGTCCCTCAGGTTCATTTCCAAGTCTTGTCTGGGACTTATAACTCTTGCAATGTGTTGCAGCTGGGAGGCTAAATAATAAACCCAGGGGTTAGGCAATGCTAAGCCTCCATTGTCTTTAGGACGTTGTAGCTGTTCAAGTTTAGTTCTAGGGGGTTTTGAAAGCCATATAAATGAATGGAAAAGGGAGTTGATGATTCTAAACTTTTTCAAAGTAATAACCATTGGGGAGTTGTGAAGCACATAAAGCAACTGTGGCATGAGGATCATCTTTATTAGGTTTATTCTACCTACTTGGGACAATTTTAATTTACTCCACACTTTGACCCGATCGCGGCATCTATTTATCAAAGGGGTTAGGTTAAGATTAACATAGTCCAGTATGCGGGCTGTAACCTGTATGCCCAGATATTTAAAAGATGTTGAGACTGGGATGTCCTGCAGATTTTGTTGGGATGGGGGCGGGTCACGGTCTAGCAGTAACAGCGAAGACTTGGTCCAGTTAATAACTAGACCTGAGTAACCTTCCCGAACTGTCTAATTACCCTCATTGCTTCCGTCAGTGAGGTAGATGTATCACCAAGTAGCAGCATGGTATCATCCGCATACATGATGACCTTCTCTTGAATGTCCCCATATCTAAAGCCCTGTATCAAGGGGTTAGCGCTAACTATAGCCGCTAAGGGCTCAATAGCCATGGCAAACAGGAGGGGAGACAGGGGGCAGCCCTGCCTCGTACCTCTGTATAGTTTAAAGGGTGACGAAATCCTTCCTCCTTCCCTAATGGCTGCTATTGGAGATGAGTAAAGTAGTTGCACCCACTTAATAAATCCTTCCCCTATTCCAAATTTTCGCATCACTGCCCATAGATAGTCCCACTTGACGCTATCAAACGCCTTGTGGGCATCCAGTGACAGCAACGCTCTATCTCCCCTATTGTCTGCCTGGGATTGGATATTGAGGAAAAGCCTGCGAAGATTTATCGCAGTCGACTTTTGGGGCATAAATCATAATTGATCCGAGTGGACTATACTGGATATGACCTTATTCATGCGGATTGCCAATGCTTTAGCTAATATCTTTACATCAGTTTGTAAAAGAGATATAGGGCGGTACGACCCCGGGTCAAGGGGGTCCTTATTAGGTTTTAATATCAGAACTATATTTGCTCTAGTCATTGATTGAGGGAGGTTACCAGTCTGTCTCGCTTCATTGAATACCTTCAACAGACGTGGAAGTATATGCTCCCCATATTGTTTATATACCTCGATGGGAAGTCCATCGTCTCCCGGGGCCTTGGAATTGGGGAACAGACTGGTCGCCATCTGCAATTCCTCAACGGTTAGAGGGGCATCAAGTTCTACCTTAGCTGCAATTTGTAGACTCGGGAGCTGGATATTGTCCAGATATTCAGATAAAGAGTCTAGGGTGTATGTTTGTTTAGATTCGTACAGGGAGGAATAGAATCCTACCAATTCTGCTAAGATTTGGTCCGGAGCATTAGTTAGCCCGCCAAGATGCGTACGTTTAGCCGCAATAGAGGGGGAGGTTTGATGGGAATGGGCAATGGTTGCTAACAGGATATTATAATGACTAGAGCAAATATAGTTCTGATATTAAAACCTAATTAGCCGCAATAGAGGGGGAGGTTTGATGGGAATGGGCAATGGTTGCTAACAGGCATCCAGTGTGCTCACCCTCTTCATAGAATGCTGCTTTATGAAAAAATCTCTTCCTCTCTGCTGTAGATGTCGTGATTTTATAGAGCGCATCTTGCGCCGAAAGCCACGCCTCTTTGTTAGCTTGGGTTGGATCTGTGATAAATTTATTCCCCAGATCCTCTGCCATGCTTTCTATTCCCTCCCTCTGAGCATGTGTCTTTCTTTTAATAGCTTGAATTTCAGTTATGAAAAGGCCTCTCAGGACAGCCTTAAAGGCTTCCCAGTTCACGGCCCACGATTCGTCGGCCGTATGTATGCGCCAAAAGTCTGTAATATGAGATTCTATTTGCTCATGGGAAGGGAAGAGATTTAACCAAAATGCATTCATTTTCCATGGGGCCTTAGCCACCATAGAAGGGGGGCGCACCTCCAAAGTCACAATCAATGGGGAGTGATCCGACACACTCCTGAGAGCATAGGTCACCTCAGAGATGTGTCGTTCAGCCGCACTGGAGCATAAGCATAAGTCTATCCTTGATAGTGATGAATAGCTTTTAGAAAAACAAGAGAACTGTTTTACCCCCGGGTTTTTGGCTTTCCATGGGTCTCTCCATCCTACTTCCTCAATAAATTTCCTAAGAGCAGTTCGGTGTATCCCCCTCCCTCCCACCATAGGCGGATGTTTATCTAGCACCGGATCCGTATAGTTGTTGAGGTCCCCGAAGAGAAACAACGGTATCTCCGGATACTTCATTTGGAACGCCACCAGGACTCTCAACACCAGATTGTTATACGGAGGGGGCACATATACAAAAGCTAGTATACATTTAAAGGTAAATAATTTGCAGCACAGAAATACATATCTCCTTGGTAAAGATGATACCATAGTCCGCTTTAGGGGATCTTGCAGGCCCCGAACGTTCCATGAAAGAACAGTCACTGTCGTCATTTTTTGGGTGACTAGTAAGCAATTAACAAGGGAAAACCATGTGTTGCCCCTCTGACTCCCAACCGGGGGGGGGGGGGGCACAGTCATGTCATACCCTGAGAGGGCTAACAAGTGACGAATCTGCCAGCAAAAGAAAAGTAAAGTCACAACTCTATCCGAATACCAAGATATCTCAATCGCTCTGGAACAAACTTGTTTGAAGGAGTACCTTAGAACGCACAACGGTGCGTAAACCAACCAAAAGTGCCTCTTCTGACATGAGTTATCCATCAGCATGCACTTGTCGCATCGAAGGGCAATCATTTCCTGTAATCCACGACACTGATGTGTCAACAGAGATAACAAAACTGTGTGGGACAACCGGTCCCTCCAACCCCTGATGGGGTTCTGAACAACAATGACATATTTTCTGGTACTTGCTAGGAAGTACATGATCCATCACATCATTGAACTCGCATTTTTGGAAGGAATAAATCGATGTATGTTTCCGGCACTACCCTCAGCCGAGGGAAAAACAAAGAAAGAAAAGTCCCCTGGGCCTTTGTTAACGATGTCAATCTATCTCCGCTTCTGGTCTCCTATCTTGACGGAGCTCATTTTCATTAGCGTACAGCCAGTCTGCAGCCTCCGCCGGGTGTTCAAAAAAGTGAGCTCTGCCCCTTAGGGTAATTCTGAGTTTCACAGGATAAAGCATTGCATAGGAAGCTTGTATTCTTTGCAAGCATTTTTTGATTTCAGAGAACCACGCGCGATTCTTTTGAACTGCAGCCGAGAAATCTGGATAGAATGAAATCCGCGTGCCATTATACTGGATATTTCTCTTTTCTCTGGCTAGTCTCAGAATAATTTCCCTGTCTCTATAATTCAAGAGACGGGCCAGTATTGGGCGAGGGGGGTTTCCAGGCGGGAGAGGTCTGGTGGGTATTCTATGAGCTCTTTCTACAGCATACAAATGGGTGAGAGCTTCCTTACCGAATATCTCAGCCATCCATTGTTCTATGAATTGCGTGGGGTCACGGCCCTCCACCTTCTCCGGCAAGCCCACTATGCGCACATTGTTGCTCCTGAGACGGTTTTCAAAATCCTCAGCGCGGGTATCTGTGGCTCTCGCTAAACGTGTAGTGGATTGGGAGTCTCTAATCAGTGTAGGGAGTTTATCCTCAAGATCACTTATTCTGCTTTCTGCTGCAGTGGTACGCTCTTGGATTTTCTGAATATCTTGTCTGAGGAGACTGACTTCCTCCTTGAGTCCACCAAAACGTACTTGTAAATTGTTTACAGAGGCTGTACATTTATTAACTGCTTTTAAGATGTCTGCCAGTGTGGGCTGTTCACCCCCCTCCTCCTCCTCAGGTTCTTCAAGCTCATCAGCTATAGCGTCACTGACCTCTCCCTGTGTCATCATGGCCCCTGCTCCCTGTTCTCTTACCCCCTCTTCCTCCTCAGTATCATTAAAGTCAGGGCATTCACTTAGTGGCTGAGCTGCAGCCAGGCCTGATTTCTCAGACAGTTTTTGAGCATAGTACCTCATATCCTTAGGGTGATCAGCGGAGCCATCCTTAGAGCCTTTCTGCTGCTTGTTCTGTCCCTCCTTCAGCTTGTCACGTTTCTGTGTGGGCGGCGGAGCGGCGCCATTTTGCGGATCCACCCTGGAGCCTTCTCCTCTCTGTCCTCGCATCATCATACCCTCAAAGTGAGCTGGTGCGGAATGTGAAGGGGGGTCTCCCCGACCGATCAAGCCGAAAACGGGGGTTAAGAAGTGCCGGTAACCGGATCAAATCAGGATCACTGTGGGAGCTCTGTGACTAGACGTCTGTTCACATGCCACGCTGGCCACGCCCCCCCAAGTTCTCCCACTTAAAAAGATGAGAGAGGCCTGTAATTGTCATCATGGGTATACCTCAACTATGAGAGACAAAATGTGGAAACAGATCCAGACAATCACATTGTCTGATTTTTGAAAGAATTTATTTGCAAATTATGGTGGAAAATAAGTATTTGGTCAATATCAAAAGTTCATCTCAATACTTTGTTATATATCCTTTGTTGACAATGACAGAGGTAAAACGTTTTCTGTAATGCCCCGTACACACTTTGTTCGGACTTTGTTCGGACATTCCAACAACAAAATCCTAGGATTTTTTCCGACGGATGTTGGCTCAGACTTGTCTTGCATACACACGGTCACACAAAGTTGTCAGAAAATGCGATCATTCTGAACACGGTGACGTAAAACACATACGTCAGGACTATAAACGGGGCAGTGGCCAATAGCTTTCATCTCTTTATTTATTCTGAGCATGCGTGGCACTTTGTCCGTCGGATTTGTGTACACACGATCGGAATTTCCGACAACGGATTTTGTTGTCGGAAAATGTTATATCCTGCTGTGTGATGGAGCCTACACACGGTCGGAATTTCCGACAACAAGGTCCTATCACACATTTTCCGTTGGAAAAACCGACCGTGTGTACGGGGCATAAGTCTTCACAAGGTTGTCACACACTGTTGCTGGTATGTTGCCTCCATGCAGATCTCCTCGAGAGCTGTGATGTTTTGGGGCTGTCGCTGGGCAACACAGACTTTCAACTCCCTCCAAAGGTTTTCTATGGGGTTGAGATCTGGAGACTGGCTAGGCCACTCAAGGACCTTGAAATGCTTCTTACGAAGTCACTCCTTCGTTTCCCGGGTGGTGTGTTTGGGACCATTGTCATGCTGAAAGACCCAGCCACATTTCATCTTTAATGCCCTTGCTGAAGGGAGGAGGTTTGCACTCAAAATCTCATGATACATGGCCCCATTCATTCTTTTATGTACACGGATCAGTCTTCCTGTTCCCTTTGCAAAGAAACAGACCCAAAGCATGATGTTGCCACCCCATGCTTCACAGTAGGTATGGTGTTCTTTGGTTGCAACTCAGCATTCTTTCTCCTCCAAACACGACAAGTTGTGTTTCTACCAAACAGTTCTACTTTGGTTTCATCTGACCATACAACATTCTCCCAATCCTCTTCTGGATCATCCAAATGCTCTCTAGGAAACCTCAGACGGGCCCGGACATGTACTGGCTTAAGCAGAGGGATACGTCTGGCACTGCAGGATCTGAATCCCTGGCGGCGTAGTGTGTTACTGATGGTAGCCTTTGTTACGTTGGTCCCAGCTCTCTGCGGGTCATTCCCTAGGTCCCCCCATGTGGTTCTGGGATTTCTGCTCACCGTTCTTGTGATCATTTTGACCCCACTGGGTGAGATCTTGCGAGGAGCCCCAGATCGAGGGAGATTATCAGTGGTCTTGTATATCTTCCATTTTCTAATTATTGCTCCCACAATTGATTTCTTCACACCAAGCTGCTTGCCTATTGCAGATTCAGTCTTCCCAGCCTAGTGCAGGTCTACAATTTTGTTTCTGGTGTCTTTTGACAGCTCTTAGGTCTTCACCATAGTGGTGTTTGGAGAGTGACTGTTTGAGGTTGTGGACAGGTGTATTTTATACTGATAACAAGTTCAAACAGGTGCCATTAATACAGGTAATGAGTGGACGACAGAGGAGCCTCTTAAAGAAGACGATACAGGTCTGTGAGAGCCAGAAATCTTGCTTGTTTGTAGGTGACCAAATACTTATTTTCCACCATAATTTGCAAATACATTTTTTCAAAATTCAGACAATGTGATTGTCTGAATTTGTTTCCATATTTTGTCTCTCATAGTTGAGGTATACCTATGATGACAATTACAGGCCTCTCATCTTTTTAAATGGGAGAACTTGCACAATTGGTGGCTGACTAAATACTTTTTTGCCCCACTGTATATAATTGATTGTGCACTATTTTATGTCTAGTGAAGTGCCAGAAGCTATATCCATCCTCTAAGCGCAGTTTCTCCCATTTTCTATAAGTATAATTCTTTAAAAAAACAAATTCCCATACTTCTCTTTTAACCCTTATTGTATTCCAGAGGCCCATAGACAGGCAGTAGCCGAAGAAGTACAGAGGATGTTCGACTGCGGGGTGATAGAGAAGTCCATAAGTGAGTGGTGTAGTCCTATAGCAGGGATATGCAATTAGCGGACCTCCAGCTGTTGCAGAACATCAAGTCCATTGAGGCAAAGCAAGACTCTGACAGCCACAAGCATGACACCCAGAGGCAGAGGCATGATGGGACTTGTAGTTTTTCAACAGCTGGAGGTCCGCTAATTGCATATCCCTGTCCTATAGTATTGGTTCTCAGACCAAATGGGTCCTTAAGATTTTGCAATGACTACCGAAAACTGAACGAAGTGTCAAAGTTTGACACCTATCCCATGCCACGGGTTGATGAGTTAGTGGGCCAGGTACATAACCACCCTTGACCTCACTAGAGGGTATTTGCAGGTTCCCTTGACAGAGGAAGCAAAAGAAAAACAGCTTTTGCAACTCCAGAGGGCTTGTAGCAGTATATCCAGATATCAGTATGTCCCTTGGGGCTAAATGGAGCTCCCGCTACATTCCAGCGGATGATGGATGAGATTCTTAGCCCACATCAACTCTATTCAGCAGCTTATCTAGATGTGCTTATTTGGAGTACAGACTGGGAAAGTCACCTACCCAAAGTGCAGGCTGTCATAAACTCCACTAGAAACGCTGGCTTAACTGCAAACCCAAAGAAGTGTGCCATAGGGTTAGAAGAGGCCCGACATCTGGGATACAGCATTGGGCAGGGCCTAATCAAACCCAAGTTCATAAGGTAGAAGACATTAGAGACTTGCCTGCTCCTGCCCCCAAGAAAAAGTAAGAACGTTTCTAAGCATGGTTGGGTATAACTCATTAAGGGCAAAAGCTAAGTGAAATCCCAAGGCTGAAGCGGCTTTCCAAAACCTGAAGGAGGCCCTGTGTAAGAGCAAAGAGTTTATGGTCCAGACCAATGCCTTAAGTATAGCTCTGGGGACTGTCTTGCCCCAAGTGACAGGCGGAGAAGAAAACTCGGTGATCTATTTCAGTTGGAAGCTGACCCTGGCAGAGAAAAATTATAGTATTGTAAAGCATGAGAGTTTGGCCATTAGGTGGGGCTAAGAGACTTTGATACTACTTGCTGGGGCATCACTTCCGACTCATAACAGACCATGCTCCCCTAAAATGGATGGCCCAGGCTAAGGACTGTAATGCAAGGGTTACCCATTGGTTCCTGGCCCTTCTGGTCATAACCAGAAGAATGCGCGTGTCCTCTCTAGAAACCACTGTTTGATAGCTGGTGTTCAAACCTACGGGTTCAAACAGAGGGGGAGGTACAGTATGCGACCCAGTGAGGTCTATTAGCCAGGTTTTCTACCCCAGAGTGGGAATCCCCCTTTTTTTTTTTTACTGTGCATACTGATCAAATAAAAAAGGGCAGGAAGCCCTTAACCTTTCATGCGGCTTGGATCACCTCTTTGAAAACTTTCCACTTGAAGCCGCACCCCACAACACTTTGGCCTAAATTAATGAAGAAAATGTTATAACAGAAACAACGAAAATGTGTTTTGTTTAATTCTCTTCATCCATTATAATTAAAAAAAAACCACACACACACAAACACAAATAGAAAACCTCCATATATACTGTACAATCCTATAACCACAAAATTATATTAAGGCTCCATGCACATGGGACGTTGAGGCAAAGTCCTCTGATTAATTTTTTTAACACCTTGAAACCGGCGTTTAAAACGCTCCTTTAGCCGCGTTTGCATGCCACGTTTAGCCACGTTCAGCGACTAAAAGCGTTTAATTAAGATAACATCATAAGACCCTCCCCAAGCTCAAAAAACAGTATTTAACTATTTCAGCCATTTTGTGAGACCAGAGTGAGTAGCAGCAGCTGAGAGAGCAGCAGTGTACTTGTATTTAGCGTGTCACTTGCCACGTCGCCTGCCACAAGTCACGGATTGTCACTTGCCACACGTTGCGGATTGTCCACTTGCCACGTCACCTGCCACAAGTTGTGGATTGTCCACTTGCCACGTCACCTGCCACTAGTTGTGGATTGTCCACTTGCCACGTCACCTGCCACAAGTTGTGGATTGTCATTTGCCACGTCACCTGCCACAAGTTTCAGATTGTCCACTTGCCACGTCACCTGCCACACGTTGCGGATTGTCCACTTGCCACATCACCTGCCACAAGTTGCGGATTGTCATTTGCCACGTCACCTGCCACAAGTTGCGGATTGTCCACTTGCCACGTCACATAGTTACATAGTTACATAGTTACATAGTAGGTGAGGTTGAAAAAAGACACAAGTCCATCAAGTCCAACCTATGTGTGTGATTATGTGTCAGTATTTCATTACATATTCCTGTATGCTGCGGTCATTCAGGTGATTATCTAATAGTTTCTTGAAGCTATCAATGCTCCCCGCTGAGACCACCGCCTGTGGAAGGGAATTCCACATCCTTGCCGGTCTTACAGTAAAGAACCCTCTACGTAGTTTAAGGTTAAACCTCTTTTCTTCTAATTGTAATGAGTGGCCACGAGTCTTATTAAACTCTCTTCTGCGAAAAAGTTTTTTCCCTATTGTGGGGTCACCAGTACCAGTACAGTACTGGTCACCTACCACAAGTTGCGGATTGTCCACTTGCCACATCATCTGCCACATGTTGCGGATTGTCCCTTTCCACGTCACCTGCCACAAGTTGTGGATTGTCCACTTGCCACGTCACCTGCCACAAGTTGCTTGTTCAAATCTAACAACATATGGGTCAAATTCCAATTACACTTCGGATAACAGCAATGCTAGTGGTGTATTGGATTGGATCAAGGGCTCATTAGGGTATATAAATAGTCTATGAATCATTGCAAGCAATTGCTTATTTTTTAAATATTTTTTAATGGTTTTACATCATTTGCCATAATTTTTGAGATTTTTAATATAAAAAAAACCCTTTAAAAACACGCTTAAACGGAAACGCGGCTAAACGCCGGTACCGCGTTTGGCGCCTGAAACATGGAAATCTTTGGCGTCTGAACTCATTTTTTTGCCTTCAAAGAAAGGCTGTTAAACGCAACTGCCTAAAAACGACTGTAAAAGAAACTGTGTAAATGCACTTTAAATTAGTTCCTGTTGTGAGCTCCTTGATCCTGACCTGTGGGATGGCATTGGCTGTTCCGTGGGTGGGGGCGGGAGGGTTCTCATATATAAAAGCAGGTTAGAGGAAAGAAGAGCATGACCTGAAGGAGGAGGCCATGCCTCCGAAACATGTTGTCTTGGCAACCACTCTGCTAGTCAGGTGGAGTTACTTCACTTACACAGTCTTTCACTCTCTACCTCGAGTGACGTCACGCAGCGCCGGCTGGACCGAGCCCGTGTCTTACAGCAAACACAGTGGGACATGAGGAGGAAGTGGAGTCTGCTCTATACATCCCCCATTCACACCACTCGTTTTAGGGAGCCAATCCATTCTATCGGGCCAGGAGAGGAGACATCCACCTTGCTGTACATGCGATTTTCAGATCCATGTTTGTGAGTGTAACCTTTTTTAATTTGAATTTGTATTCTAGTATTAAACCTTATCACACTAGGGCAGCTTTGCACTCTCTGTTCTTTGTATGTTTCAGATCAAATCTGCCACCCAGTGGATGTTTGAGAGAGCTGCAGCACCTAGAGCAAGGAGAATTTTTTTATATAGACTTTTTTATACAGACTGTTACATTTTGTGTGTTGCCTATGGGGACAGCGCTGGTTTGGTGTTTTTTACTATGCACAGTCTGCAACATCTAATTTCCACCACTCCTCCTGGGTTCTGTCCTCTGCACCCACCGCCCTCCCCCCATCCCCTACTGCTGCACGCATCTGCCTCCATACCTGTACAACCCTAAATACCCCACACACACACACACACACTCCCCAAAAGCTTCCTCCCATCTCTACTAGTTGGCTTCTGTATTTACAAGTGACAGTGGGAATCAGCAGAGGGTGAGGGCAGGAGGTGGCCACATTACAAGGCCTGGCGGCGTAGATTTGGCTTGCAGACTGTTTGTTTGCCACATGTGACAGCCTTTATACTAATCTCCCTCCACCTCAAATGATGTCTCAGAGGATATGCCACAATATGGATCAGGATAGGGTAAATATCCTTTACAGCAATCTCCCACAGCTCAAAAGTGTCTCAGGGGATATACCATGAGACGGGACTTCATACAACAGCGGCCGCCAGGTAATTTAAATCCATGCCACAACAGTAGATCCCTGCTCTGTGTGATCTGGAGGCTCTCCTCTCTCTAATCCCCATGCACTGATCAGGCTGCACTGATGAGGCTGCATTGATGGACACTGGTGAGGCTGAACTGATGGGCTCTGGTGAGGCTGAGCTGATGGGCTCTGGTGAGGCTGAGCTGATGGGCTCTGGTGAGGCTGAGCTGATGGGCTCTTGTGAGGCTGAGCTGATGGGCAGTGATGAGGCTGAGCTGATGGGCACAGATCAGGCTGCATTGATGGGCACTGGTGAGAATGCATTGATGGGCACTGATTGGACTGCACTCATGGGCGTTGGTGAGGCTGCATTGATAGGCACTGGTGAGGCTAAGCTTATGGGCACTGATCAGGCTGCATTGATGGGTACTGGTGAGGTTGCATTGATGGAACTGATCAGGCTGTTGTGATGGGCACTGGTGAGGCTGCATTCATGGGCACTGATTGACTGCATTGATGAGCAGTGATGAAGCTGAGCTGATGGGCGCTGATGAGGCTGCACTGATCAGGCTGAGCTGATGGGCACTGGTGAGGCTAAGCTGATGGGCGCTAGTGAGGCTGCACTGATGGAGTCTGTGCTGATGGCGCTGGTGAGTCTGCGCTGATGGGCACTGGTGAGGCTGAGCTGAGGGGCGCTGGTGAGGCTGAGCTGAGGGGCGCTGGTGAGGCTGAGCTGAGGGGCGCTGGTGAGGCTGAGCTGAGGGGCGCTGGTGAGGCTGAGCTGAGGGGCGCTGGTGAGGTTGCGCTGATGGGTGTGGGTGAGGCTGAGCTGAGGGGTGCTGATCAGGCTACGCTGATGGGCGCTGGTGAGGCTGCGCTGATGGGCGCTGGTGAGGCTGCGCTGATGGGCGCTGGTGAGGCTGAGCTGATCAGGCTAAGCTGATGGACGCTAGTGAGGCTGCGCTGATGGAGGCTGAGCTGATGGGCACTGGTGAGGCTGAGCTGATGGGCGCTGGTGAGGCTGAGCTGATGGGCGCTGGTGAGGCTGAGCAGATGGGCGCAGGTGAGCATTGGTGAGGCTGCATTGATGGGCACTGGTGAGGCTGAGCTGATGGGGGCTCTTTCTAACATAGACTCTCAAATGGACACAGAGGACCTCTTTTAGAGAGACCCCCCTCCAGGATTCATTAGACCCCTTTGTATTCTCTAATGGGGCCTGGTAGGGGCTCTACCAGACTCTCTAATGGACACCAAGAGAGCCTCTGTTAGAGAGACCCCCCTCCAGGTCCCATTAGACCCCATTGTAGTCTCTAATGGGGCCTGGTGGCTCTTTATAATAGACTGACAGAGGCCCTCTCTGTGTCCATTAGAGAGACCCCCCTGCAGGTCCCATTAGAGTACTCTGCTTTTCTTACTGTATTTTGTTTATTGTTAAGGATCCCAGAGTAACAAAGACTCCTTAGGGGAGGAGTTAGTAAAATGACAACACCCATGTGGGAGCGCCAGAAATATTTCTACATCCAGGCATCTGAGCCTAGGATCTGCCCTGCTTTTCAGCATATGAAATACCTTGTGGCTAAGGATACTATCGCTGTGACTTCAAAGCAGCTACATTGTGATTTTTAGTTTTAGATGGCTTGAAAGGAATGTTAAAATTAAACATGGATTATGTGTGGTGTGGATTGTATTATACAATCAGCAGCCAATGGTAAACCGTAATCCTGTAGCATATGTTATACTTTATTGTGGCTGGAACTCTTAGGCCCATGTCACTCTTGCGAAACTGACAACTCACCAGCGACAATATAGCTATGCGCAGAAGAGAAAATATTGTTTTGTGTAAAAGGGATAGTATTTTTCTGCCATGTCCTGCATAGTAATCCTGTACAACATCCACCTTGAGTGGGATCATGATAATTGCATATTAAACTTCATACAGAACTGTTCTGATAAATTTGTAATAATATTTTATTTGAAATATTTATAGAGTTACAAAAAAACTAAAAGGCTGATTTCTGCATTTAGTAATGCAAATCAATGAGTCTCACTTTAACTTAGGAAAATCTTCTGGAATCTGTGCAGTTCAAACTAAACATGATAAAAAAAAAATAGGCAGAGGCTAGCTTCAGTTAAAAATGAACAAAATAGCGCTGAGTCCGGATATAGTCAGCTGAAGTTATTTTTTAGAGCTTGGCATATGTGTTAAATTAAATTAAGAGACCAAGGGGAGGATTTTTGTGTAAGTCAGGACACCCACTCACATCAAGGGATCAACAGGGAAAATTGGGAGAGATGGGTCAAAATCAGCTTTTACATAAGGAGAAGATCTGATGCAGTTCAGCTGTCTATATCTCTAGATTCGAGGCCCATTCACACTTTCACATGTGTGGTTTTGCAGGAAGAGAGATAACTGGGCTCATACGTTTCCCCCTTGAAAACACACTAAACTGCGGGACATAAAAGATGTGAACCAGCCACACAGGAAAGAATGAGATTTCTACTTGGAATGCATTTTCTTGCAGTATATTTCATGTAAAGGTTATGCTTTGCTGAAGGAAAATGATCAAGGGTGAATATGCCCATACCTTTTGTGAGAACCACATGTCAAAATTATAAGCAACATCTACCTGAGCATTTTTATCATTCTATGCTCAGTTTGGATTGCCTAGGTTTGGAATAGGTTATCCCTAAGTCCGCAAGGCAGGGCCATCCACCACATAGCACCAGTGCTATAGTTTGCATGGAGCCGAAAATGTCTGAACATGCTTTAAATAAATTAGAGTGAAGAAATTAGAAGAGTCCAGGAATGTTTTAGCAACATGCTTGAGGTGTATTCCTTGCTGTGTTATTCCACACCAATGCTTCACATGTCTGCTTTGTAGCAGCACCATTTGGAAATATCCAGTGTAGAAGTGATGTTTCACTTTAGGATTACTTCAGGATGCAGTGGTATCCATCAGGATTTTGCACTGTGTAGAAAAGAGACGAAGATGGCAAATTAATAGTATGAAATATTTTATGTGCAGTATTCATAAGATACACCAATAAATGATGATAGTGATGAAGCCCAGATGTCACCAGACAGGAAGTGATAAAAATAAAATCTGCAACAGGGACAAAGTCCTTATGAAAATCTGACAGGGGCAAGGCTTGCTCTCCTTTACTAAAGAAAAGCATTTGTATTTCTGTTTGTGTCACAAGTGATTGAAAAATGACAAAAAAAAAAAAACTACACAAAGTTGTCACTAAATGATATATTGCTCCCACATGCCATGGTTATTACACCACAAAAAACATTCTGCTGCTTCTCCTGAGTATGGGGATACCACGTGTGGGACTTTTTGAGACTAGCCGTGTACAGGACCCCAAAGCACCGCCTTCAGGATTTCTAAGGGCGTAAATTTTTGATTTCACTCCTCACTATCTATCACAGTTTTGAAAGCCATAAAATGCTAAGAGATAGCACAACACCCCCCCCCCCCCCAAATGACCCCATTTTGGAAAGAAGACACTTCAAGCTATTTGCTGAGAGGCATGTTGTGTCCATGGAATATTTGATATTTTGCCACAATTTTCGGGAAAATTACATTTTTGTTTTTATTTCTTTACACAAGGTTGTTACTAAATGATATATTGTTCAAACATGGCATGGTTATATGTGAAATTACACCCCAAAATACATTCTGCTAAATCAAAAATTTACACCCTTAGAAAGCCCTTAGAAGGCAGTGCTTGGTTTTCGGTGTCCTGTACATGAAAAAATATAAAAAAGTGTAGCGCTACAAACTGACAAACATAAAAATTAAGTGCATATACACAATCAATAAACCTAGAATGAACTAAGTATGACCATAAATATGGATTACACAATATGAATGTGCAGTGTTAACCTGAAAAAAAAAATAGATTTGTAAAAAGATTTGTGAGAAAACACCACCAAAAGTCTATGGAGGTTGCACGTAGCAAAAAAAGAACAGGTGACTCCCAGGTTCACAGGTGAGTGGATGATTGGTTCCAGGATCTAACGGTAAGTCAATACTGGGAAAACCACAAGTGCACAGAAGATCTAGATCGGTGCCGGGGCCATCACCAAGAACAACAATAGGCTTACCGGAAATAAATGACCTGAAATGACATACGTCATACAAGTCAAAAAGGCTTGTTGACCACCTGGTCAGAACGATATAATTTGTCAGATGTCGTCAGCATGCAGTAGGAAGGGGAGATGACATCACAGCTTTCACATCCATAGGCAATCTGATGGTCACGGGGAATCTCTGCGTCGTGCACGTTGACATCCAGGGATCTCCTAGTAGCAGCGAAGTGTGTTGTGCGCTGTCTGTGACGAGTCTCTGGGGACCAGGAACAGCGTTGTCACCACTTCTTCTTCTCCTCCGCCCGCTGCCTGTCTGTGTGTGTGCTCATTGTCCGCCCTGGACTGACTGGACCTGTGACACTGTCCTGGCCCAAAGCCGAGCCTGCTTCTGCAGGGGACAAGGATGGAGCTGCGGCAGAGCTGCATATAGGTGTGAGGAGCGGAAGGGCTTTCAAGCAAGGCTTGTTGCAGTTAAATTAATACAGACCATTTCTGACTTGCTGCATTCACAAGTTGTGTATTTCTGAAAGTGAAAGATAACAGCAGAGAAAGATCAGGTCTCCACCCCTGCCAGGCAGGACTGTGCTGTGAAGCAGAGCTTTGTAAATCTGAGGACTGGATGGTTGGAAATATATAGTTCCTTATTCAGTGTTTTAAATGTTATCACGCTATGTGAGTTTTTTTACTCCTCGCATGGCATGTGAATTATTCGTTTGGCCTGTGTTGGATTGCCTATGGATGTGAAAGCTGTGATGTCACCTCCCCTTCCTACTGCATGCTGACGACATCTGACAAATTATATCGTTCTGACCAGGTGGTCAACAAGCCTTTTTGACTTGTATGACGTATGTCATTTCAGGTCATTTATTTGCGGTAATCCTCTTGTCGTTCTTGGTGATGGCCCCGCAACCGATCTAGATCTTCTGTTCACTTGTGGTTTTCCCAGTATTGACTTACCGTTAGATCCTGGAACCAATCATCCACTCACCTGTGAACCTGGGAGTCACCTGTTCATTTTTTGCTACGTGCAACCTCCATAGACTTTTGGTGGTGTTTTCTCACAAATCTTTTTACAAATCTATATTTTGGACTGTCACGTTTTAAGTTCTTTTTAATTAATTTAGGTCTTTTTGGAGCTGTCACTGTTTCCATTTTCAGTCACTGTTTTTACCAATCAGGTTTATTATTTATTGTTTCACTTATTTTTTTTTGCAGGTTAACACTGCACATTCATATTGTGTAATCCATATTTATGGTCATACTTAGTTCATTCTAGGTTTATTGATTGTGTATATGCACTTACTTTTTATGTTTGTCAGTTTGTAGCGCTACACTTTTTTATATTTTTTCACTTTTTACCTAGAGTCTACAGGTGTGTTAGCTGCTATCTTAGTGTTTTTTTTTTGGTTTAGTGCAGCGCTGTACATATCCATTTATTTGGTGTCCTGTACATGGCTAGGCTCCCAAAAAGTCTCACACATGAGGTATCTCCATACGCAGGAGAAGCATCAGAATGTATTTTGGGGTGTAATTCCACATATGACCATGGCACATGTGAGCAATATATGATTTAGTGCACAAAAAAAAATTGTAATTTTCCCGAAACTTGTGGCAAAATATAAAATTTTCTATGGACTCAACATGCCTATCAGCAAAATAGCTTGGGGTGTCTTCTTTCCAAAAATGGGTCATTTGGGGGGGGGGGGTTTGAACTGTCCTGGCATTTTATGCACAACATTAGAAGCTTATGTCACACATCACCCACTCTTCTAACCACTTGAAGACAAAGCCCTTTCTGACACTTTTTGTTTAAATGAAAACCTTTTTTTTTTTGCTAGAAAATTACTTTGAACCCCCAAACACTATATATTTTTTAAAGCAAAGGCACTGTAGATAAAAATGGTGTTGCAACTTTTTTTTTTTCACACAGTATTTGCGCAGCGATTTTTTTTCAAACGCAATTTTTTGTAAAAAAAAAAAACTTTTTTTTTTTAAATTAATGCACTAAAACACACTATATTGCCCAAATGTTTGATGAAATAAAAAAGATGATCTTATGCCGCGTACACGGATACCAAACATGACATGCTTTAAAATTGCGCACAAACATGCAGTGGCGACAAACTACATACCTTTTTAAAAGCCTTTAAAATCCTTTACAGGTTACCACTTTAGATTTACAAAGGAGATCTACTGCTAAAATTACTACCCTCGATCTGACCTTCGCAGTGATACCTCACATGCATGGTGCAATTGCTGTTTACACCAGACCTACGCTTGCGTTTGCCTTTGCGCGTGAGCACGGGGGGGACAGGGGTGCTTTTTTGTTTTATTTTTAAACTGTTCCTTTTATTTTATTTTTTTTATCATTTTTATTGTTATCTCAGGGAATGTAAATATCCCCTATGATAGCAATATGTAGTCTTTTATTAGACCCTGGATCTCTCCTCTGCCCTCAAAGCATCTGACCACACCAAGATCGGTGTGTATGCCCACCATTAGAAAACCTTTCATTCACCCACTTCTAATGAAGGGCATACATGCACCATTTTCTTTTTAACTGTGGTGGTAAAATCACCTCATACAGTGCTGGAGTCGCTAATTTTCGTATCGCGAGAGCAAACGCTGTTGCTGTCAAGATAAATAAATCAGTGCTGCAGCTGAATGGCGTACCTCAAAAGCAAACAATGGTACCTATAAAACATTAACTCAATATAACAACTTGATTTTTTTTAAAGCAATCTGTGTCTAAAAAATATATGCCGAAGCATGGGGGCAATCTAATGTTAGGAGTAAATTGTTCGCCTCCACCCCTGCTTCAGCATACATGCCCTTTTTTAACTGTGGTGGTGAAACCACCTCCTACAGCGCTAGAGTCACAGGTTTACATATCGTGGGAGCAAACGCTGTTGCTGTCAGAATAAATAAACCTAAATAAAATATATATATATAATAAATAAAATCATACAATACAGCGCTCGCAAGTATATATAATCTGTGATCTCAAAAAATAAGAAAAAACTATGTTGCAGCTGCAGAGTGAAAGTACTGTACTTTGAGTGTTATATAACCAGGTGGACTGCGCTAGCAACTGTGAATGAAACTAAACATATGCAAAACTCAAAAAATAAAGTGACACATTAATAGTGCATACAAAGGTGTTAGAAAACTGGGCATACACCCCGTAAGACTAGCCCAACAATTTATGGGAATACGCTGGGCTGTACTGCCAGAACTACAAACCCTACATATAAATGTGAAAAATCAATTTGTGTGCATAATTGATGCAAAATGACAAAAATGAACAAAAAACAATCCCCTCAGGGAATGCCAGATGGATTGATACAATCATAAAATGTCAACAATAGAGAACGTAGCTGATGGTAAAACCCCCTTCATAAGAAGACAATAGGCGGACTTCCAGCTTTCACATCCTTAGAATCAAACAGGGCTGGTGATGTAACGAAACAGAAATTGCTTGGAAGAAACCACAAAACACACGTTCCACCAGAGGAGAAAAGGAAAAGCATATAGCATAAAACCCTAAGATACCAAGGGTCACCTGCGCAAAAATGCGCTACTCACGGGACCGGTAAACAAAGCAGGCATTCAGATGTTTGGTCGGTTCGCCGCTCTCCGGCGTGCGTTCCACCGCCAGGAAGTGATGTCACTGGTAACAGATCGGACGGACGTGGACAGGATGTTGCGTCGACGCGTTTCGCCCCTCCCCCAGGGCGTTATCAAAGACTCATCATCCTGCTCACGTAAAGACACATTTATATTTTGCTTAAAAGAGTGACAGCCCTTTACGGCCAATGAGTGAGAAGCACCCATTCCTTCCTCCATCATCATATCCCGTTTGTAAACAAAAACTTTAATCAGTGGTTGGAGACAAAACACCTCCAGTGAACAGATAGACATTTGTAACATCTCCATAGGAAAAACGATTTTTACACTCACTATCTTCCACAGAACAAAAGTATATGCTGACATCAGGACATTTAAATAAATGGAGGAATTCTATACAATATATATTAGATGTCTGAATCTTTAACGATAAAACAATTGTTTAATAATACCTAAAAATTAATATGAAAAATATTAAAATAAAAATATATATGTGTAAAAACACACATATATGAATGAAAATTATAATTGGTAAATGATCACAAATTTATCTCAATACTTAATTATAGAAACAAAAACAAATGATAAAATTCATGACGGATGATATTTGATAGCGGTAAAACAAGATAAATATTTAACTCTATACCTATTTATAAGGATAAATAATATTCATAATTGATGGTATTTGATGCCAATAAAACAAAATGAATATTAAACAGCTATCCAAATACAAAAAAGGTGGTATATATATGAAAACAAAAATATATAATGCAAAATAAATATTATAAAAATGTTGAAGAAATAAAAAATGAAAAATGGAAATATATATAATTTATAAAATAAAATCTGATGAAAATATATAAAAAATATATTTAACACTACCAATTGGATAAAAAACAATTCAGGTCTAGCTCGATATTCAGGCCCAGGGGGCTCAATGTGCGTAATCTATGTATCCACTGGGTTTCATTTTGTGAGATATTTTGTCTAAGATTGGAACCTCGCCAGTGGTTTTCAACTCTGTCAATCCCACAAAAGGTGAGTAGGCTAGGATCTTTGTTGTGAAAAAGCCTAAAATGATTGGAGAGACCATGAAACCTATACCCATTCTTAATCCTATTTACATGTTCATTAAGTCTTATACCCAGTTGTCTGGTGGTTCTTCCCACATATTGAAGATTACATTTTTTATTTTTTAGTGAGTGGTTGTAGGAAACAGTCCAAATATTCCCCTAGTCTAGAGAAGAGGGATCCAATCCCGCTTATTATTGGTCGACCTGGGGGCTTGGATCTATTTTTGTGAATTTTTGGCAATTGGTATATCACAGGTACCCGTGGTGCATCAGGGATGAGGTATCTAGCCTCTTTTTTCTTCAAGATACCCTCTTCAGTTGCTGTTTTGACTAAATTCTTTAGTCAAAACAAAAAACTAAAGTCAAAATTAAAGAATTTAGTCAAAACAGCAACTGAAGAGGGTATCTTGAAGAAAAAAGAGGCTAGATACCTCATCCCTGATGCACCACGGGTACCTGTGATATACCAATTGCCAAAAATTCACAAAAATAGATCCAAGCCCCCAGGTCGACCAATAATAAGCGGGATTGGATCCCTCTTCTCTAGACTAGGGGAATATTTGGACTGTTTCCTACAACCACTCACTAAAAAAAAAAAAAAAAAAAATATCCTGCATATCTTAAAGATAGCAGAGAACTCATTGAATTAACTAAGACCATAACAATAGATGAAAACTGTTTGCTTGCAAGTATTGATGTTAACTCACTCCATACCAACATCCAACAAGAACATGCATTACAAGCAGTAGGATGGGCATTAGGGAATACAGATATTAAATTAAAACAAAAGAATTTTATCCTAAAGGCTTTAGATCTAGCAATGAGCCATAACTTTTTTTTGGCACCAAAAGGAATACTACAGGCAAAAGAAAGGGGTCGCAATGGGTGCCAAGTATGCACCTTCAGTGGCTAACCTGTTTATGAGTTTTTGGGAGGATGAAGCCATTTATCGATCCAGTATCCCAGAGCTCAGGTTATACAAAAGGTACATAGATGATATCCTGATTATCTGGGCAGGATCACCCGACTCCTTTTTGGAATTTATGGCCAAATTAGGGACCAATCGGTTTGGTATTTCCTTTTCTGAGTGTTTTAGTTACCAAGAAATTAATTTTTTGGATCTGACATTATTTAGAGAGGATAATAAATTACTCACCCGTACCTTCTTCAAAGATGTTGACCGTAATGGTTATATTCCCCTGACAAGTTGTCACCATCCAAGATGGTTAGGGGGTATCCCTAAAAGCCAGTTACTTAGGATTAGAAGGAACTGCAGTAACCTTAGTGATTACAACTTGCAAGCTAATATCATGGTGAAAAGATTTCAAGAAAAAGGTTACAGTCTGGAGAATTTAGAGAGGATCAAACAAACAGTTGGGGAAATGAGTAGGAATGATCTGTTGAAATCCAAAGCAAAAGGGGAAGAAAACTTCTGTTTATCCTTTGTCACAGGATTCAACAGGCAGTATCGTGACCTAGAGAAAATTATAAAGAAGCATTGGCCCCTTCTTCATCAGGATAATGACCTTAAGAAGGTGCTGCCAAAACAGCCCAATTTTATCTACACCAAACCACCTACATTGAGGCTTCAGTTAGCACATAATGTTATAGACCCCCCTAGGAAGGTATGCACTTTTCTAGACAGTGTTGGGTTCTATAGTTGTGGTAGGTGTGGAATGTGCAGGACATCCAAATTTCGTAAACGAAAAACCACCCACTTTAGTTCCCTGGTAGATGGTAGATCATATGCAATAAAAAAATTTATAACCTGCAGTACAACACATGTTACCTACCTCCTGTCTTGTCCCTGTAATCTTCAATATGTGGGAAGAACCACCAGACAACTGGGTATAAGACTTAATGAACATGTAAATAGGATTAAGAATGGGTATAGGTTTCATGGTCTCTCCAATCATTTTAGGCTTTTTCACAACAAAGATCCTAGCCTACTCACCTTTTGTGGGATTGACAGAGTTGAAAACCACTGGCGAGGTTCCAATCTTAGACAAAATATCTCACAAAATGAAACCCAGTGGATACATAGATTACGCACATTGAGCCCCCTGGGCCTGAATATCGAGCTAGACCTGAATTGTTTTTTATCCAATTGGTAGTGTTAAATATATTTTTTATATATTTTCATCAGATTTTATTTTATAAATTATATATATTTCCATTTTTCATTTTTTATTTCTTCAACATTTTTATAATATTTATTTTGCATTATATATTTTTGTTTTCATATATATACCACCTTTTTTGTATTTGGATAGCTGTTTAATATTCATTTTGTTTTATTGGCATCAAATACCATCAATTATGAATATTATTTATCCTTATAAATAGGTATAGAGTTAAATATTTATCTTGTTTTACCGCTATCAAATATCATCCGTCATGAATTTTATCATTTGTTTTTGTTTCTATAATTAAGTATTGAGATAAATTTGTGATCATTTACCAATTATAATTTTCATTCATATATGTGTGTTTTTACACATATATATTTTTATTTTAATATTTTTCATATTAATTTTTTAGGTATTATTAAACAATTGTTTTATCGTTAAAGATTCAGACATCTAATATATATTGTATAGAATTCCTCCATTTATTTAAATGTCCTGATGTCAGCATATACTTTTGTTCTGTGGAAGATAGTGAGTGTAAAAATCGTTTTTCCTATGGAGATGTTACAAATGTCTATCTGTTCACTGGAGGTGTTTTGTCTCCAACCACTGATTAAAGTTTTTGTTTACAAACGGGATATGATGATGGAGGAAGGAATGGGTGCTTCTCACTCATTGGCCGTAAAGGGCTGTCACTCTTTTAAGCAAAATATAAATGTGTCTTTAAGTGAGCAGGATGATGAGTCTTTGATAACGCCCTGGGGGAGGGGCGAAACGCGTCGACGCAACATCCTGTCCACGTCCGTCCGATCTGTTACCAGTGACATCACTTCCTGGCGGTGGAACGCACGCCGGAGAGCGGCGAACCGACCAAACATCTGAATGCCTGCTTTGTTTACCGGTCCCGTGAGTAGCGCATTTTTGCGCAGGTGACCCTTGGTATCTTAGGGTTTTATGCTATATGCTTTTCCTTTTCTCCTCCGGTGGAACGTGTGTTTTGTGGTTTCTTCCAAGCAATTTCTGTTTCGTTACATCACCAGCCCTGTTTGATTCTAAGGATGTGAAAGCTGGAAGTCCGCCTATTGTCTTCTTATGAAGGGGGTTTTACCATCAGCTACGTTCTCTATTGTTGACAAGGGGATTGTTTTTTGTTCATTTTTGTCATTTTGCATCAATTATGCACACAAATTGATTTTTCACATTTATATGTAGGGTTTGTAGTTCTGGCAGTACAGCCCAGCGTATTCCCATAAATTGTTGGGCTAGTCTTACGGGGTGTATGCCCAGTTTTCTAACACCTTTGTATGCACTATTAATGTGTCACTTTATTTTTTGAGTTTTTTGAGTTTTGCATATGTTTAGTTTCATTCACAGTTGCTAGCGCAGTCCACCTGGTTATATATATAATAAATAAACCTGTGCTGCAGCAGAATTGTGTAACTGCTAAGCAAATGGTGGTTAATAGGGATGAGCCGAACACCCCCCTGTTCGGTTCACACCAGAACATGCGAACAGGCTAAAAATTTGTTCGAACACGCGAACACCGTTGAAATCTATGGGACTCGAACATGAATAATCAAAAGTGCTAATTTTAAAGGCTTATATGCAAGTTATTGTCATAAAAAGTGTTTGGGGACCTGGGTCCTGCCCCAGGGGACATGGATCAATGCAAACGAAAGTTTTAAAAACGGCCGTTTTTTTGAGAGCAGTGATTTTAATAATGCTTAAAGTTAAACAATAAAAATTTAATATTCCTTTAAATTTTGTACCTGGGGGGTGTCTATAGTATGCCTGTAAAGGGGCGCTTGTTTCCCGTGTTTAGAACAGTCTGAAAGCAAAATTACATTTCAAAGGAAAAAAAGTCATTTAAAACTACTATTAATGAATTGTCGGTCCGACAATACACATAAAAGTTCATTGATAAAAACGGCATGGGAATTCCCCACAGGGGAACCCCAAACCAAGTTTTTAAAAAAATGGCGTGGAGGGTCCCCCTCAAAATCTATACCAGACCCTTCAAAAATGTTAAACAGTTTTTGACAATTCCTTTATTTAAAGTCATCTTCTATCTTCCTTCGGTTTCTTCCTCCATCTTCTTCTTCTTCTGGTTCTTCCTCCGATGATCTCGTCCGGCATATTCCTCCGCGGCGTCTTCTTCCCTTCTTCTCCCTGTGTTTCACTTTAAGCGTTATTAAAATCACTGCTCCTGAAAAAACGTCAGTTTTTAAAACTTTTTTTGCATTGATCCATGTCCCCGAGGGCAGGACCCAGGTCCCCAAACACTTTTTATGACAATACCATGCATATAAGCCTTTAAAATTAGCACTTTTGATTTATCCCATAGACTTTTAAAAGGTGTTCCACGGCTTTCGAATTTGCCGCAAACACCCTAAATTGTTCGCTGTTCGGCGAACTGGCGAACAGTCATGTTCGACTCAAAGCTCATCCATAGTGGTTAACAATAAAACAAAGTAACATTACAGTATAACAGTAAGACATACCATACCTGCAAAGCAAATACAATAAAGCATAGTAAAAATAAAACATTACAGTTCAAAAATACAGTAACACTAGAGAGAGAACTATAGATAAAGAATAGAGAGTGGACAATAGAGAGTGAACATAAGAGCGAAGAAAAATTAAACCACAACTATTTTTGGCTTTTTTATTTTTTTTGTTTGTGTTTTTTTTTGCACTTTTATATAAACTGTAAACGTTCCATATTAGGGTTTCTCAAAATATGATGGCCATCTCATCTTTCAAGACCCTGTGTAAGTGTGCCTAGGACTGTGCAATGCTTGACCTACGCTAATACTCCACTAGTGTGTGGTAGCGTTCAAAACAGTCACCAATGCATCGACCAGACATGACATCTTCTTTGGGAATTTCTTTGGGTAGGGGTACCAGGGAGGACATGTGGAAAATGCCTCTCATGCAACTGGCTCACTGGATTTGGATTGGGAAGTTGGGCCACAGCACCATCTGGAAACAGAAGGGCTGTGATGATCTCTTCCTGGAATTTAAGGAAGGATCCAGTTCGTCCTGAAGCTTTGTATAGCATACAAGCATTTAGCAGAGCCAATTGGAATAAGTATACAGATACTTTTTTTTATACCAGCGTCTGGCCTTACGGGCAATTAGGTACGGCGCCAACAACTGGTCATGAGGTCCACCCCTCCCATATTAAGGTTATATTCGTGGACACAGAGGGGTTTCTCCAACACCAGTCGCCGTAGAAATTTGGACCGTCGTATCTGCGTGAAGGGAGGACAGAACAAAAACATTCTTATTATCCCTTCACTTCACAGCGAGCAAATTATTACATCTCAAGCAGGCTCTCTCCCCCAGCCTAAGATGGGAATCTACAAGCCGCTGGGGTAAGCCCCGGTGATTAGATCGCAAGGTGCCACATGCGCCAATTCCATGATCATGAACAAGTGACTAAAAAGTGGCACACTTGTGTAATAATTGTCCACATACAAGTGGTACCCCTTTCCAAATAAGGGTGACACCAAGTCCCACACAATCTTACCAGCGCTCCCTATGTAGTCTGGGCAGTTCTCTGGCTCTACGTAACTATCTCTTCCCTTGTAAACCATAAAACTATATGTAAAGCCTGTTGCCCTGTCACAGAGCTTATACATCTTGACCCCATATCTGGCATGCTTGCTAGGAAGATACTGTTTGAATGACATGTGGCCAGAAAACTTAATCAGGGACTTATCAATGCAGACAACTTGATCGGGAGTAAACAAGGCTGCAAATTACTGGTTGAATTGGTTTACGAGAGGGGCCGAATTTTATAGAGCCGATCGTATTCAGGGTCACCCTGAGGATGACAGAGTTTATCATTGAAATGCATGAACCACAAGATCGTGTTTTGGTCATGGAGGCAGAGAACATGGGCATATGGTGAATTGGGTCAGTGGACCAATATGACCGCAACTCACTTTTTTTAGTTATGTCCATTAGGAGGGATAGGCCCAGGAAAGTCTTAAATTCAGAGATCGTAATAGGTCTCCAATCTCTAGCAAGGGTCAACTGGGGATTAGCGGCGATGAATTGACAAGCATACAAATTGCTTTGGTCCACAATAGATCTATAGAGATCTTCCGTGAGAAACAGCGAATAAAAATCAAGTGACGTAAAATCAACTGTTTCCACTTGAATTCCGTGTTGGCCAGTGAATGGGGGAAGTACGGGTGCTGCAGAAGTGGTGAGCTCCCAATTCGGATTGGCAAATGCAGCAGGAAGGGCACTATGGGTTCGACGGGCCTGTCTTTGTCTTCTTGGTGGCTTCAGGATACTAGTTGTGCTAGCCACCTCACCAGTTTTAACTGCACTTATTGGACTCGCCACGTCACCACGTGATACTGCAGTGCCGGATGTACTAGGCCGCTGGTGCTTGCCAGTTCACCAGAAGAATGAGTGGCACTAGTACTGGCTCTCTGCTCCATACGAGAGCCCAGCGATTCTTGCACCTCAACAACAGCAGAAGAACAGGGTCAGGTGCGCCTGACCTTGGCAGGGACCACTACTCCGTCGTCAGAGTTATCTGTCAAGGTGCCACTGCTGTCTACGGGTTCGTATTCTGAGCCTGAATCTGACAGATGGGTGAGCTCCTCTTCACTCTCATCTGTCATGCTCAGAAACGTGTAGGCCTCTTCACTAGTGTACCTTCGATTGGACATTTTGGCCTCTAAATTTACTGGTACACTAATGAGACTCACAGGAAAAAAGATCATCGACTGTCAGCAACTGCTTCCAATGCTAACAAAAAAACTGTTAGCATTCGCAGGGATCAGGCCTAACTCTGCAAATGCTGCAGTTAAGTGTTAAGTGTTTTGTAAGTGACAGTGATCAACTGCACTTGGGTGGGCTGGGCTGGGCTGGGCTGGGTGGAGGGGCTAAACGCAGGTGCTAGCAGATATCTGGGCTGATCCCGCTAACACTGCGTTTTTGGCAACCCTAAACTACTGGGGATGCTAGTAAAGATCTGATCAGATCAGATATTGATCCGTTCAGACACTATACTACTAAGGGAGGTGTATGGTGCGGGTGTGGGTGTTAGCGCTACTGGCACTAATCTGACGCTGGCTGGGGCAATGCAGACCCTAATTGATGCCAAAACCTAACTGATATCACCTGCTGGGTGATCAGTGGTTTAAACCTTTTATTAGGCAATATACGTCGGGTATGCTGACACTATAAAAAAAATAACTAACTGACCAGCATCACCGTGACACTAATACGGTGATCACTGGTGACGGGGTGATCAAGGGGTTAAACCTTTATTGGGGGGGTTAGGGAGGTTCCCTAGACCTATCTGGGGCTACTACTAAGTACCCTAACACTGATTAGTGTCACAAATGACATCAGTACAGTGATCAAAGAAAAATATGAACACTGCACTGGGTGACACAGTGACAGGGAGTGAAGGGGTTAACTGGGGGGGGGATCAGGAGGTGAAATATGTGCCTATGGGTAGTGTCAGTGTAGTGTTGGTGCAACTCGCGTTATGATGTCCTCTCTCCTCTCTCTGGAACAGAAAATAATTCCACAAGGGGAGGTGACATCACTTCCCCTGTCTGTGTTTACACTTACACAGGCAGGGGAGGATTTCATTCGTCAGGACTGATCAGTAGGTCCAGGCTAGAAATCATTGGCCTGGGTCTGGAGACTGATCGGTTCTGAAATGAATCCGATCGTCGCAGCAGCCTAGGGGGCGCGCGTCCGACGTAACATAACGGTGCTTCTCCCACCGTGCCATTCCGCTGCAGTAAAACTGCTCCAGCTGGTCAGGAAGTGGTTAAGCTTTGTAGTCATTACGTTTCAGTAGGTGTAAGGTAAAAGCTTTCCAAATAACACATACAGACTTTTTCAGTGAAGCAATGCACAATGCAGCCAGATTTCAGTTTGCTGCACCTAATTTTATAACATGACATTGGTTTCAATAGTTTGCTGGAGTTAGCTCACTCACTGTTCTGGGCACTGTCTTATTGATTAGCCCTATAAAATGGAAACAAATCACTAAGTCTCTGTCACATAATCTTCATCCCACATGGAATAAATACTTACATTTTTTAAGTGAAGCAGTAAAGCAGGATTCATCTGACATATTTCTGACTATCTGCAGGGAAGGCAGACATATTAGTAGGCCATGAATATTTGGACCGCAATAGGAAATTTTCAAGGTTTACTGTAATCTACAGACTGATGAAACATGGGACACTTTTCTCAGATAAGTGGCAGTTGATAGAATGTATACCCTTGCAGTCTTCACTGGTTTTAACATGCAGAGAAATAATGGCTTTGTTTTAGAGTTGTGTTTTCCTCAGACACAGATAACATTTAACACTTCTAAAAGGCCACAGATACCACAATATAGAATATTTTACTGAAGATATAGACACAATTTACTTTGAGGGAAGATCATTTTATCTTAAATCATTTTTAAGTTTGTGTAATCAGTTTTAATTCCATTTAAAGGCAACAAAAATAAAACCAGAACATTTCCTTTTCCTGTGGGTTAATACATATGCATTATGGAGTAAATTTACAAGAGTAGGCAATACATGACACATGTAACAAATATAAGGGCAGTCATACGAGTCGAACCTACATAGGTTTAAAAGGTTAGCCTAATATAAAATGTAGGTTTTAAAGTTGAGTTGGTATCACTTACTGACAGCTCATATCTCTTGGAGATTGGAGTATGAGAGATTTACATATCTAGTGACAGCAATGGTGTCTCTCTCACATGTAGGCTAATCAGTTATATATTTGTTTTATATTATGGAAAATTAATCTATCACCTGAAGGGTCTGGTATAGATTTTGAGGGGGACCCCACACCATTTTTTTTTTAATTTTGGCCAGGGTTCCCCTTAATATCCATGCCAGACCTGAAGGGCCTGGTATGGAATTTAGGGGGACCCCCCACAGCATTTTTTTTTTTAAATTTTGGTTCGGGGTTCCCCTGTGGGGAATTCCCATGCCGTTTTTTTATCAATGAACTTTTATGTGTATTGTCGGACCGGCAATTCATTAATAGCCGCGAGTAGTTTTAAATGACTTTTTTTCCTTTGAAATGTCATATTGCTGTCAGACTGTTCTATACATGGGAAACATGCGCCCCTTTACAGGCATACTATAGACACCCCCCAGGTACGAAATTTAAAGGAATATTACACTTTTATTGTTTCACTTTTTTGCATTGATCCATGTCCCCTGGGGCAGGACCCAGGTCCCCAAACACTTTTTATGACAATAACTTGCATATAAGCCTTTAAAATTAGCACTTTTGATTTCTCCCATGGACTTTTAAAGGGTGTTCTGTGGCTTTCAAATTTGCCGCGAACACCCCAAATTGTTCGCTGTTCGGCGAATTGGCGAACAGCCAATGTTCGACTCGAACTCGAAGCTCATCCCTAACCACAACCACCAAAATGTTTTCCTTGGGTGGAGCTAGAAATTCTAATAGGAATATACAATGCCAACAGAATGATTAAACTAGACATCAGCCATGCAAAAAGGAAATATTGTGGGGCAGCTTCAAGTGGACATTTTCATGTCCAATGTAGTATTGATTCTTCAGTTTTGCACATCAATAACATAATTATGGTAGGGTATAACAGTACAAATACAAGTCTTCATTTTACTTTCTCCCCTTTTCTTTGATTACCTAGTACTGTATTATTTTGAGTCACTGCCATTATCCCTTAGTTTTAATAAATGCCCCAATGTGCACCTATCATCTACAGCAATTACTTACTGTGTCACTAAGCAGAATATGGATCCCATGGGGGCCAGTTCTAGAGATGCGCAGTATGTGATTGGCGGGCACACTGAAAAGGTCAGCCAGCTTATTCGTCAACTCTGCTACAGTTGCATTTTCCAGATAAATCTCCTGATACAATGCTGTCAGGGGTAAAGATAAGTTGTTATAATCATAAAAACCTTTTTTCACTTGAATGCAATTTTTTTTAAACCATATTTGCATTATTTTGGTTTAGTACCTAGTTTTATATCATGCCCAGTAGTAGTAGGAGACCATGATCATTCAGCATGTACACAGCATGTTAAATGAAGTTTAAAGTGTATGTTACCGCATATAAGATCTCATATAAGCTTTAGCATGTTATTGCCATTTCAAAAATAATTCTTAAAGCTGACGTTTAGGTAAAGCAATGTTTACATAGTTACATTGGTCCAGCTTGGACCTAAGCACGTGGCATACCTGTGGGATAGCTGTGGAAGTTGACAATTACTATAGTAGGCACCACTACAAGTGATTGCCACTAGCTTCTGGGTCCCAGGTTGAGCAGCTGAACTGCTGCTTATTGAACACAGTAGGTCACTTGTTTGGCATGATTGCCATTCAGGTGCCTTTACCAAGCAACCCCCTGGGTTCACAATGCAGCAGGGCAGCTGCTCGGCATGGGACTCGGAAGCTAGTGGAGATCACTCTAGTAGTGGGGCCTACTACCGTGATTTTGAGCTTCCACAGGTATGGCACATACATACTTCGTTCAAGTTGGACCAATGTAGCTGTGTAAAAATTGCCAAACCCAAACTTCAGCTTTAATATTTTAAATCTGTAGCTTTATTCAAATAATTCCTGGTAACCCTGCAATAAAAGTAATTGTTCAGGCACTTTCTGTAAGGCTTGATTCACACCTATGCATTTTAGTGCTTTTTGCATTTTGCAGATTTTCATTATAGTCCATTTAACATGGTTTCCTATGGAACACGTTCTGTAGTGCAAATCTGCAAAATGCAAAAAGCATTAAAATGCATAGGTGTGAATCAGGCCTTATAGAGTGACAATATTGTCTTTGTATCTCCTAACTGTGCTCTCGCATTGTCATTCTATCACGTTTGATTCTGATGGAGACTTTGTGTGGCAATTTTGAAACAAATTACACAGGCATGGTCCACCGTTGTCATCATCAGGAAGCTTGCTTTGAAAAATGTCAAGCATCCATTGCTTGAGTGCATTCATGCAAGTAGAAAGTAGCTGCAGATGATCAAGATGCAACAAAGTATTAAAAATGATTTAAACAATTAATAAACTTGTTTATAATAGACAGGGATTTAGCAAACCAAATGCCATGCAGTTAGAGTTTACAAGTTCATAGTGCAAACCTACCATAATTTTGCACAGCTATTGAATTGTAGCTGAGAGACTGTTGCTGTTATAGAATATACCACACTGTCTACTCTGTAGAAACCCTCAAAAAAAGAAAGCCTTTAGGAGAGACATAGCTGAGTATTATGCCTGGTACACACGGTAAGATTTTTTTCATTCAACCCAGCAGGCTGAACGAAAAAAACCTGAGGAACTTGTTGTACTAACTATGCAATGTTAGTACAGCAATCTCCCTGCTGTGCTATTGTGTTCTGACTGGGGGGCGAACACACTGGTCAGTGCGCGCAGCCATTGGCTGCAAGCGCTTTACCATGCATCACACTGTTGTGAGTGGACCTCTAAGGTTGCTTTAACTGATGTTATATTCTTAGGTAGGTTTAAGATGGTTAAAAATCAACTTATACTTTGCCCACAATTATGACCAGTTTGGCATTTTCTTTGCTGAGCCTACCTGTCTGGTTTGAATCTGCCTCATTCTGGTTCTTTCCCAGAGATTCTGAACTGATGTATAATGTAAGACGTGGCCGCACAGACCTGTTGGTAAAAATGGTAACAGCAAATATCAGATGTGTCTGTTCTTGCATTGTTTGAGGAAAATCCAAAATACTACACTTATGGAAACTGACATTTCACCCAATGAAATTGACTTTTCTATGTCAAACCTCTCAAATGAAAAATATAGGGTCTGCCATTGCTGACCAATTTGTAAATGCTGCTAGTTGCCTGATTATCCTGATACACTGGCTTCAATACTGACCTCAAACAAATATACAGTTCATGTAAGTCAGAGAAAAGTCCTCATCTACAGTCCAGACAAAATCAACTTGCCTGACACCAAGGAGATCTCTGGCCTGCTGGCTCAGGAATCCAGCTCTTGAGTCAGAGAAATTCTTCTTGCAACTGTTTTGGAAAATCCTGACAATACATGCCAGCCTGAAGAGGTAGGAAGGAGTCCTAGATACTTTGTCATTGGTACACAGAGGAATCCTATCTCCTGATTAACATTCTAGAACCCGTAGGGAAAGCCAAATTGCTTAGACAGCTGGACACCCTTAACAGAGTCATCAAGAGCCAGTTGGATAATGCCACTGCAGTGGCATACATCAACCTCTAGATGGATGCCATTCTAGTGATCCTCATAGTTCCAAATTGGTCTGGAGATGTGGTTCTCTAGTCTTACCAAATTTCTGGTAGACACCTTTGGACTCTAGCAGATTAACTGGATCTCCTACATGATGCAGGGTCTACCACCTTGCGTCATGGTTGCTGGCTTTAACAATATGGCTGCTGTCCCTCTGATTTTACTTTCACTCTCAGTAGTAATGGTAAACAGGTCAAATAGAGAGGACAAATCTCTGTAATAGGGGCACAGACAGCAAAAAAACCTGACAGGTGTTCCTACTCTTCCTTCTAACAAAAAAGGTTTGTTATACTTTCAAAGGAAGGAAGCCTGATGCCTCAATCTCCCTAGAAGCATCTGGATGGTCTCAACACTTCGTGATCACAAGTACACAGGATCCAATTTTATTTTTCCATTTATTGGCCTTTCTCAGCAATTCTGTCCTCATTGGATAGATTGATAGCAGCAGGAGCCATTGACTCCCGATGCTGTCAATCAAATCCAGTGACACCGGAATCAGGGGTGGAGCCGAGTCCTGCGGTCTGTGTCACTCATGAGTGCCCCCATGGAAAGCAGCTCTCTGTGGGGGCACTTAAGAAGAGGAGGAGCCAGGAGTGCCGCTGAGGGACCCCAGAAGAGGAGAATCTGGGCCACTCTGTGCAAAACCCTTGCACAGAGGAGGAAAGTATGACATGTTTGTTATTTAAAAAAATAACAAGCATTTAACAACCCCTTTATTTCAGAAGACTGCTCCAGAAGCTGCTATTTGGCATGAATAAGAAACCTTGTACCGATATCTATAAATATGTTGACTTTACATTGGAACGTGCTATTTGAACATAGTACTTGCCTGGCTATCATTCGACTCCAATGGCTTCAATACTTTGAGTCATAAATCAAAACAAGTATACAAAGCATGTTCTGACACCTGCTCTTGTATACTCTTGTGTATCTGCATACTTGTTCTACTATATGTCAAAGTATCAGAAAGTGTTGAAACAACGGACAGTCAGACAGCAGCAATTTGAGAAAGGCAGTAACAAAAGTCTAAACATTTCTCAGAGAATACATTTTCTTTAAAGTGGTAGTAAACCGCTAAAGAATAAAAAAAATAAAATAAAAAAATGAAATACTTACCTTATAATGAAGGCCTTCCTGCGGTGCACAGTCACTGCTGAGAGGGTTGACATCTTCCCCCAGCCTTTCTTCTGGGTTTGCGGACTCTGGCGCTGTGAGTGGCCGGAGCTGCGATGACGTCATTCCCCACGCATGCGCACGGAAGCCTCGTTTTCGGCAAGGAGCATACTGTACTGGACCTTCAGAGTGATGTTTGCATGCATGGTAAATATCTCCTAGGCAGTGCATGTTTGGGAGATATTAATTTACCTACAGGTAAGCCTTATTATAGGCTTACCTGTAGGTAAAAATAACAAAGCGGGCTTTACTACCGCTTTAACATCACATTGCTTTCTGTCTGCAGTCTTGTACAGCTCCAGTAGTACCCACCTTGCTGTCAGTGCATGGGACAGACGGATGCCATCAGCTACTCCACATATTTGAGTGAGGTCCCTGCGAGATAACTTCAAGAGATCTGCCCCTAAGGATTGAGTTACCAATATTGTTAATTAACAACAAATCCAGGCAACCACTCAAAGCAATCTGAGTTATCAATGTTAACCAGCAAACTGTGCTAAAGTTAGAAAGTTTAGATCTCTCTAATCCACCAGTTGTACAGTTTGCTCAGCGTGCAGTCCCTGAGGCCTGTGCTGTGTACATTTCTGCATAACCAAATCATAATATTTACTGATGACCGATTTTAGGTGTAACAGTATGCATCAGTGTACTGGCTGCCTACAGTGCCATCAAGAGATGCTAGATCAGTTTCCACCTAATCTGCATCTTCAAGCCTTAACACAAGCCACTTTGTGCATTCTGTTGTGTTTTCATTAACATTTCAAGCCCTGAAAAAGCGGGAGGATTTTTCCCCTGAAACACGTTGGCTGTATTAGATACTCATAATGATTTAAGCCATAATAATAATAATAATCATTAAATGTTTCAAAAAGTCCTTGAAGTGTGATGAGCTCTTGTACGAGGCGTTCCTCCGTACACATTGAATAATCTACTATCTGGCTAGTGCTTCCTCCTGGCACTATTAGAGGAAGCAGCCCAGGACCAGAACAGGGTCCACCCATATCTTCCTTTTTGAATCTGCAGCACGGTAATTATTTGTAAAACTCAATGCAATATGGCAACCTGGAGACGTTCTGTACACAGTTAGCCGGAATGCCCCAGAAATTTAATTTCCTGTCTGCACTAAAATGCAAGTCAATCTTTAGGCATTCCCTGCAATAAAAATTTCAGTTTTGGTGAGATGCTTCTAATAGTCACTTCTACAGGAATGCAGACACCTGCCACTCCTTATTAGAACACTGAAAGTGCATCAGCTGATTAATAATGGAAAAGTCACTCCCAGACAATAGCAGTATCCAAAATGCATAGAAGAGGAAACGGCTTTTTCTTCAGAGCAGAAACAAGTAGTAATCTGCAACAAAGTTGGTAAACTTTTTAAGTATGGTTAGTACTGCTGGTTGGCTTATAATTGGACTTTTATGATCACTGACAACTGTCTTGATCAGTCATTGCTGTTTCATTTGATCCAAAGGGGAGCAACAGTTAAGTTCCTCATAACTGGTACAGGGATGTTGCACTTCGAGTACTTCGAGTAAGGGAAAACTGGGCACTCATTAGTCCTAAAAAGAACAAATCCAATAAAAGCAACTTCATCATTTTACCTGTGAAGTTAGAAAATGTTCGACAGTAATTGGAGAACCGGTTTCTCAAAAGCCACTGCTGAGTGTCACTGATAGATGCAGAAGGACTAAGACCCTGTAGGGGGAATAAAACACACGAAGGTGAGGAAATATATATAGAATAGTATAGATGGCCAATGGTAGAGATCTCAGAAGTGCCTGAGATCAGCTCACCTAATGTCACCAAGGAACCAATTCATGTCAATTACATATTGAGGCTGACAGGCAGGCTTTCTACTGACATGCACAGTAAGGTCTTTGGAACATCACTAAGCAGGCCATCTGGGAGCAGTGTTGGTGTGGGTTTATATATATATATATATATATATATATATATATATATATACACACACACACACACACACACACACACACACACACACACGTGGTTTGCAAGTGGTTGACGGCTGATGAAGATATCAGCCATAACCCCTGAATTATTTTTTTCAGCCGGTGGCTGGCTTTCTCTTAAAAGCTTTCCAAGCAGCTCATGAGCCACTTGAATTCTTTCAGAAGCGGCAAGAGGGAGCGTCCCTCCCCTTCCGCTGGCTTGCCCGAGACATTATCTGACGGTTACCGCTGGCAGGTCCCAGAGGAGATCAAAGAGTAGATAGTCTTTGATCACCTCTATGGCCTTGGAGGACTGGAGCGACGTCCAACACTTCTAGTCCAGGATGAAAGTAAACAATTTTTTTTTTTTTTTAAAGCAAGAGTTCAAACTATTTTTTTTTATCTTTTGCTTTTTAGGGTAAACAAGAAATTTGGGGTCTTTTTGACCCCAGATCTCTTCATAAACATGACCTGCCATCTTTAATTCTATAACAAGGATGTTTACATCCCTTTGTAATAGGATTAAAAATGATTTAAAAAAAAGTTTTTAAAAATTATTAAAGGGATAGTGTAAAAAAAATTAAATAAATTAAAATAAATAAATATGTAAAGCGACCCCTCCCCTTCCCTCCCTGCTCGCTTGCAGAAGCGAACGCATACATAAGTCAAGCACACATATGTAAATGGTGAGGTATCGTCGCGAATGTTCAAGCGACCTCAATAATTCTCGTGTTAAACCTCCTCTGTAATTCTAAACTGGTAACCTGTAAAGGCGCTTAAAGCGTCATCTATGGAGATTTTTAAGTACAGTCTATTGTCGCCTTTTTACAAGTGTGCACAATTTTAAAGCGTGACATGTTAGGTATCTATTCACGTGGCGTAACATCATCTTTCATATTATATGATTGGGGTATATGTTGTGTTTTTTTTTTAGTTTTTTGTGTTTTGTTTTTTTGTTGTTTTTTTTTGTTTTTGTAATTCATTAAAATTTATTTTTTCCCCAAAATTTCTGTTTAAAAAACCTCTGCACAAATACCTTGTGTGACATAAAAAATTGCAAGGATTGACATTCCCCAGGGTCTCTGTTAAAATATATATCATGTTTGGGTGTTAAGTAATTTTCTAGCAAAAAATACAGATTTAAACTTTTAAATGTAGCGGTACCTCATAGGGGCTGCTGAGTGATGTGGCTCACCCGTCACCCTGCCCAGCCCGGCATTCACTTCCAGACACTCCAAGACAATGAATAAGTCCATCAGATTTGTTTTTGTATTTTATTGACGGATTAGAACATGGATGGGGTTAAAGAATCCATGGGATGCCCAGAAAAGATTATTGCATGGCTTGGGACAATTTAGATACTCTCCTCCTGCACAACACTTGCTGCAGAATATCTCTCCTTCTCCCTTCAGCACAATTCCTCAGGACTGGCTAGCACATGGTTAGGCATGACACTGGTCTCAGCCAGGTCTTAGCAGAAGTGCCTTATTACAGGCAGAGACTGCACGCCCCTATGATGTAGCAAAGAAAGTTCTAGTGCTAGCTGCCCTCTTTGTTAGACTACTGATCCCAGTCAGCACTTTGCAGACCATCACAGCCCTCTTGGCTGTAGCAGCCCGACTTCACTGCCAGTAACATCAGTCTCTCCCACTGGCTCTACATCCATCTGACTACCTCCCTGCCCGCACCGGTATGCCTCTCCTAGCTCTCCCGACTGTGCCTGTCACTCATCGACACCTGGTGGATCCCTCCTGGAGATTTACCTGGCAGTATTCCCTGCTGTCCTCTCCTGCCCCTGTTCAGGACACCCCTTGGGCTGTATGGGGTTCCTGTTCAGCTCGGAGTCCCTGGCCCAAGGTCACCCCCCCCAGACTGGGGGGCTCCCTCCAAGGCCCCGACAGCCTAACACTCCATCTCCAGTTCTTCCACCTGAACAACTCCTCCCCAACTGGGCTGACTCAAGGTATTTAACCACTTCAATACAGGGCTTTTATACACCCTTCCTTCCCAGACCAATTTTTAGCTTTCAGCACTCTCACACTTTGAATGACAATTACACAGTCATGCTACACTGTACCCAAACCAAATTTTTATAATTTTTTTTTTACAAACAGAGCTTTCTTTTTGTTGTATTTAATCGCCACTGGGTTATTTATTTTTTGCAATATGCAATATGAGTGAAAAAATAGAAATTTTTGAAAAAAAAACACTTTTTTTTTAGTTTCTATTGTAAAATTTTGCAAATAAGTTTAATTTTCTTCAAAAATTTGGGCCTAAATGTATACTGCTACATCTCTTTAGTAAAAATAACTCAAATGAGTGTATATTATGAAAGTTATAGAGTCTAAAAGCTATGGTGCAAATCATTGAAAAATGATCACATCTGATCACACCCAATGTACTGAAGGCCTATCTCATTTCTTGAGACCCTAACAAGCCAGAAAAGTACAAATACCACCCAAATTACCCCTTTTCGGAAAGCAGACATTCCAAGGTATTTAGTAAGAGGCATGGTGAGTTTTTTTGTAATTTTTTCCCACAATTCTTGGGAAATTTTTTTTTTTTTTTTGCAAAAAATTGTCATAATTTATTTCTCTCACACAGCACATGCATACTTGCAATGACACCCCAAAGTACATTCTGCTACTCCTCACAAGTATAGTGATACCACATGTGTGAGACTTTTACACATCCTGGCCACATACAGAGGTCTAACATCCAAGTAGCACCGTCAGGCGTTCTACGAGCATAAATTGCACATCTCATTTGATGACAACCTTTTGAACTTTGAACTTTTGAAGGCCCTGGAGCACCAGGTCAATGGAAACGCCCACAAAATGAATCCATTTTGGAAAGCTAACACCCCAACGTATAATCTATGAGGCATAATGAGTCTTTTGAAGGGTTCATTTTTTTCCGGAAGTTTTTGGAATATGTGGGAGAAAAATGAAAACGCAATTTTTTTTTATACAAAGTTGTCCATTTATAAGATATTTCCAACACATAGCATGTACATAGCAAAACTGACACCCCAAAATACATTCTGCTACTCCCTAGTATGGCGATACCACATGTGTGAGACTTTTACACAACCTGGCCACATACAGAGGCCCAACATTGAAGTAGCACTGTCAGACGTTCTACATGCATAAATTACACGTCTCATTTCTCAACTACCTATTACAGTTTTGAAAACCCTGGAGCACCAGGACAATGGAAACGCCCACAAAATGACCCCATTTTGGAAAGCTAACACCCCAACGTATAATCTGAGGCATAATGAGTCTTTTGAATGGTTCATTCTTTTCCAGAAGTTTTTGGAATATGTGAGAAAAAAATGAAAACGCATTTTTTTTATACAAAGTTGTCCACCTATAAGATATTACCAACACATAGCATGTACATAGCAAAACTGACACCCCAAAATACATTCTGCTACTCCTCTTGAGTTCGGCGATACCACATGTGTGAGACTTTTACACAGCCTGGCCACATACAGAGGCCCAACATCCAAGTAGCACTGCTAGGTGTTCTAGGAGCATAAATTACACACATAAATTCCTGCCAACCTATCACATTGTTGAAGGCCCTTCATATTTCTAACACATAGCATGTACTGTACATACCAATTACAAACCAAAAAACATTCTGCTGAGCAAAGGGTAAAGAAAAGATTAACTGCGGTTTTAGTAGTGCAGTGGTCCACAGAGGAGAGCATCGGTCCAGGCAGCAGGCAGGAACGTGGACAGCGACAGTAAAACAGGCAGCAGGCAGGAATAGTCAGTACAGGTAGAGATGTTGTCAGCACAGCCAAAGCATTGGTCCAGATAGCAGGCAGGGATGTGGTCAGCAGCAGCAAAAGGATCAAAGGATCATCCATGCAGAAGGCAGGAATACTGTCCATAGTTAGTACATGCAGCAGGCAGAGGTATGGTCAGCACAGCCAGAGTATTGGTCCAGGGAGCAGGCAGGACAATCAAGCTTAGGGTATCGGTCAGAAAAGAATGGAACTGTCCAAGTGGAACTGGTCTAAGTGGTGAGTTAAAACCAGAGTGGGGTACCTTGAGTGGAGAGTGAACAAGTCTTGCTTTTTGATTGCTGGGTTGCATTTTTAGGTTCTTTTTGGGGCTTTTCCTTGTAGCTTTTTAACACCTTTTTCTGACACTTTTTAAACAGCTATTTTTTTTCTTTGCTTCCTTCAGCCTATTAATTAAGGGGAGTGGTTAATTGCTCACAGGTGCTTGAGGCCTATATATCCTTGCGTAGAACTCATATTGAGCCTACTCATTTGTGAGTCTGCTGGAACTCTGTCCAAGTTGAACTGGTCTAAGTGGTGAGTTAAAACCAGAGTTTAAAACAGGAGGTTATAACATGGCTCATAGTAACTGTGTAGTGGGAGTACCTGAGTGTTGTCTGAGTAGTGTGTGTGGATTGTTAGTATTTGTGTATTGTGTACTGTATACTTGTGTATTGCGAGTGCACGTAGGTCTGCGAGTGCACGGCGAGTTTGTCTGCGAGTGCGCGTAGGTCTGTAAGTGGTCTGCGAGTGGTCTGCGAGTGCACAAAGGTCTGCGAATGGTCTGTGAGTGCGCATAGGTCTGTGAGTGGTCTGTAAGTGCGCGTAGGTCTGTGAGTGCGCGTAGGTCTGCGAGTGCGCGTAGGTCTGCGAGTGCGCGTAGGTCTGTTAGTGGTCTGCGAGTGCGCGTAGGTCTGTGAGTGCGTGTAGGTCTGCGAGTACCTGTGTATTGTCTTGAGTATTAACGTCAGGAAGCTAGTTGTTAGGTAATTTGGACAAGATATAATCCCCAATCCTCATTAAATTTAATAGGTATGATGCCCGGCGGGTGTGGAGAGGCAACTCTTTGTACATCTTGCGGCATGTATGCGTTCCTTAATCATCCGATCGAGGGTGAATACTGCTGTGCAAAATGTAAGCGCATTGCTTCCCTGGAAGCCCAGGTTCTGAATCTGGGAAAGCAACTGTCAGCACTGAGAAGTCCCTCCATACTAAAGGAGAGCCAGGAATGTACATGGCAGGGGCCAGCACAGAGGCGGGTGGAGACAAAGAGGTGCAGGCACTAGCAAAGAGTAGATGGGTGACAGTCAATAAGGGTAGAGGGGAAGTGTCAGGGAGGCCGATACAGGGCTGGAGCATCCCAATAAGTACGCTCCATTGAGTGACATTGGTGAAACCAGTCAGGGACCAGCACTGCTGGAGCTGAGGGACTCTCCTAGCTGCCAGGGGAAGAACTCCTCCAGTGAGAGTGGGGGGGAAGCGAAGGGAAAGGAAAGACCGATTCTGGTGGTAGGGGACTCAATTCTTAGAAGGACAGAGAGGCCAATCTATAACAAAGACCTGAAGTGCCGAACAGCTTGTTGTCTACCGGGCGCTCGGGATCGGCAAATCACGGATCTGGTGGACAGATTACCGGGAGGGGCTGGGGAAGACCCAGCTGTCATGGTGCATGTTGGCACCAATGACAAAGTCAGAGGCAAATGGAGTGTCCTAAAGAACGATTTTAGGGACTTAGGAGCTAAATTGAGGAAAAGGACCTCCAATGTAGTATTCTCAGGAATACTACCAGTACATCGAGCCACACCAGAAAGGCAGAGGGAGATTAGGGAAGTAAACAAGGGGCTGAAGAGCTGGTGTAGTAAGGAGGGGTTTGGGTTCCTGGAGGACTGGGCGGACTTCTCAGCCGATAACCGATACTATAGAAGGGATGGACTGCACCTAAATGAGGAGGGTGCACATCAGCTGGAAATGAAGATGGCCAAAAAGTTAGAGGGGTTTTAAACTAGGTGATGGGGGGGAGGGTCCAGAGGTAGAGATAGTCAGCGTGGAGCATATTCCAGAGGGCAATATTGGGGGCATTAGTAGTAGGTTGACCAAAGCACAAAAACCCAAGGTAAGTATAGTAGCAAGTCCTAGTTCAAGGGTATACCCTTTATCGCAAGGATAGAATGGGTAAAAAAGGTGGAGGGGTATGCCTATATATCAAGAATAATGTACAAATGAATGTGAGAGATGACATCACTAAGGCAGCTAGGGAGGAGGTGGAATCCCTTTGGGTAGAGCTCCAAAGGAATGAAGCAAAGGGGAAAATAATACTGGGAGTATGCTATAGGCCCCCTAACCTGAGGGAGGAAGTGAAGACAGATCTCCTATCACAATTTGGATTAGCAGCAAGGATGGGAAGTGTTATCATAATGGGGGATTTTAATTATCCAGACATAGACTAGGCGGAGGGAACCAAGCATTCATCTAAGGCTCGCCAGTTCCTTTAATGTCTTGCAGGACAATTTTATGGGTCAGATGGTAGACGCACCAACTAGAAATAAAGCATTACTGGACCTATTGATTACCAACAATACAGACCTGGTCACGGATGTGGAATTACAGGGCAATTTAGGTAACAGCGATCACAGGTCAGTTAATTTCAGTATAAATCACACAAATAGGAAACCTAAAGGGAATACAAAGACACTGAATTTCAAAAGAGCCAATTTCCCTAAACTATGAACCTTGCTGGAAGGGATTAATTGGGATAAAATCTTAGGAACAAAGAACACGGAGGAGAGATGGGTTTGCTTTAAGAGCATATTAAATAAGGACATTAACCAATGCATCCCATTGGGTAATAAATTTAAAAGAGCGAACAAAAGTCCTGGATGGCTTAACTCCAATGTAAAAATGCATATAAAAGCAAAGGAGAAGGCCTTCAAAAAATACAAGGTTGAGGGATCATCATCAGCATTCAGACTTTATAAAGAATGCAACAAGAAATGTAAGGGTGCAATAAGGATGGCTAAGATAGATAGCACATGAAAGACACATAGCGGAGGAGAGCAAAAAAAATCCCAAGAAATTCTTTAAATATGTAAACAGTAAAAAAGTAAGACAGACCATATTTGGCCCCATAAAAAATGAGGAAGGACATCTGGTTACAAAGGATGGGGAGATGGTGAAGGTATTGAATTTATTCTTCTCCTCAGTCTTCACGGGGGAATCTGGGGGCTTCAGTAACCAAAACTGCAGTGTTAATCCTCATGACACATCACCGGAAGCACCTCCTTGGTTAACAGAGGACAGAATTAAAATTAGACTTGAGAAACTTAACATTAATAAATCACCGGGACCAGATGGCTTGCACCCGAGGGTACTTAGGGAACTCAGTCAAGTGATTGCCAGACCGTTGTTCCTAATTTTTACAGATAGTCTACTGACTGGAATGGTACCAGCTGATTGTAGAAAAGCCAATGTAGCACCAATATTTAAAAAGGGCCCAAAATACATCCCTGGGAGTTACAGACCAGTTAGCCTAACATCAATAGTATGTAAACTCTTGGAGGGGATGATAAGGGACTATATACAAGATTTTAGTAATGAGAACGGTATCATAGCAGTAATCAGCATGGATTCATGAAAAATTGTTCTTGCCAAACCAATCTATTAACCTTCTATGAGGAGGTGAGTTGCCAGCTAGATAAAGGAAGGCCCGTAGACGTGGTGTATCTAGATTTTGCAAAAGCATTTGACACAGTTCCCCATAAACGTTTACTCTACAAAATAAGGTCCGTTGGCATGGACCATAGGGTGAGTACATGGATTGAAAACTGGCTACAAGAGCTAGTTCAGAGGGTGGTGATAAATGAGGAGTACTCGGAATGGTCAGGGGTGGGTAGTGAGGTCCCCCAGGGTTCTTTGCTGGGATCAATCCTGTTTAATTTGTTCATAAACGACCTGGAGGATGGGATAAACAGTTCAATCTCTGTATTTGCAGATGATACTAAGCTAAGCAGGGCAATAACTTCTCCGCAGGATGTGAAAACCTTGCAAAAAGATCTGAACAAATTAATGGGGTGGGCAACTACATGGCAAATGAGGTTCAATGTAAAATAATGCATTTGGGTGGCAAAAATATGAATGCAATCTATACACTGGGGGGAGAATCTCTGGGGGAATCTAGGATGGAAAAGGACCTGGGGGTCCTAGTAGATGATAGGCTCAGCAATGGCATGCAATGCCAAGCTGCTGCTAACAAAGCAAACAGAATATTGGCATGCATTATTGTGGGGATCAACTCAAGAGATAAAACGATAATTCTCCCTCTCTACAAGACTCTGGTCCGGCCGCACCTAAAGTATACTGTCCAGTTGTGGGCACCAGTCCTCAGGAAGGATGTACTGGAATTGGAGCGAGTACAAAGAAGGGCAACAAAGCTAATAAAGGGTCTGGAGGATATTAGTTATAAGGAAAGGTTTGCGAGCACTGAACTTATTCTCTCTTGAGAAGAGATGCTTGAGAGGGGATATGATTTCAATATGCAAATACCGTACTGGTGACCCCACAATAGGAATAAAACTTTTTCGCAGATAAACAATGCAAACGGTAGGCAGAGGCATAGTCGAGAAGACAATGATATGGTTGGTTGAGGCAGGGAAATATTTAGGACAGAAATTGAAAACAGGGAAATGGCAGTATTAGAATTATGGGCTAATAGTTTTCGATAGTGTGATATCGCTTGAAGCATTCTCCGATGCAAAGGTCAGGTTGGGAGGGACAGTCGGGACAATGGAAGCTGGTGTCTTTCCTAATTCCTCTTTTGGTGCACAACCAACATTTTTTTTTGGCGTCGTCTTCCAGATCCTGTTGGTGGAATATGGTCCGGAAAATGGCGCTCATGTAGTCTGCTGACACAATCGGAGCGAATGCTTTCTGGGGGGGATACTTGTTGTTAGATCAGGGCAGTGACAATGTCTTCAATAAACTTTATGAAGGTGGTGGGTGTTTCCGTTGATTTTTGGTACATGATGAAAGAATTTAAAAGGGCCAAATGAAAAAAGTAAATTGCGACTTTTTTGTACCAGAAGAGGGATTTTTGTGTTGAAAGATAAGACTGCAACATTTGATCATTTAAATCCACCCCCCCATGAATTTATTGTCGTTGATACAGGAAGGCTTGCAAACGAGACCGCGTCTTCTGCGAAGTTCCACCGAGGTGTCATCGTGGATGGTGGACATGATGTACACATCTTTCCTATCCTTCCACTTCACAGCCAACACTTCCTCGTTCCTCAAGCTTGTCGATTCCCCCCTTTGAATGTTTGTGGTGACAAGACGCTGTGGGAAGCTCTTTCGGTTTTTCCTTGTTGTACCACAGGCCAAAGTTTTTTTTTTAATTTTTGTTTTTTTTTAGGTATAGGTGGCAGAGAAGGGGCAAACTGGTGTAATAGTTGTCTATGTAAATATGATACTCCTTTTGGAGGAGTGGAAATGCCAACTCCCAAACAATTTTTCCACTTATTCCCATGTACGATGGACACTCAGGGGGCTGGAGCTGGGAATCTTTGCCTTCATACAGGCGGAATGAGTGCACATAACCGGTGGCACTTTCACAGAGCTTGTTGAGCTTCAAGCCGTACCTCGCCCTCATACTGGGAATATATTGCTTGATTCCTAGCCGGCCTGTGAAATGCACTAGGGATTCGTCCACAGATATGTTTTTGTCAGGGACATAAAGTTCGGCAAACTTCTTGGAAAAAAAATTAATTAGAGGGTGAATTATATATAGTTTATCAAAGTTTGGGTGATTTGGGGGGGGGGGCACTGTGAGTTGTCACTGAAATGCAAGAAGCGCATTATAATTTTGTATCGGGACCTGGACATGGCCGATGAAAAAATTGGCATATGGTGGATGGGTTTGGTCGACCATTACTTATGCATTTCATTTTTTTTGTAATCCCCATGTTGAGCGTTAGGCCTAAAAACAATTTAAGCTCCAACACTGTTAGGGGTCTCTTTTCAAAAGGGCGGGTATAGCTGGAGCTGGGGTTGGTTGCAATAAATTGTTGGGCAAAAAGATTGGTTTGGTCCACGATGCCTTGAACTAATTCGTCAGGGAAAAATAAATTTAAAAAATCCATTTGGGAAAAACCTGCAGTGTTGACCTGCACATCTGGCTGTGCTGTAAAAGGGGGGATCGTGGCTGACCCTGTGGTAGAAGGCAGCCACAATGGGTTTGCCAAGGCATCTGGAAGCTGGGTTTGGGCCCTAATTCTTTGGCGTGCACTTGTACTGGACCTTTCTTCCTGGGGTCTAAGAGCGCTTGTACTGGGCCTCTCCTCCTGGGGTCTACCGCCGTTGGCACTGCTGGTAGCTGCCTTGTGTGTAGATTGTCTTCTTTTTGGACGGACTGCTTCCTCCTCTGATTCGGATCCTGATGTGCTGCCTTCGGGGGGCTCATATTCCGAAACAGAATCTGAATCAGCACTGAGCGGTGAGAGCTCTCCGTTGCTCTCATCGGTCAGACTGAGTATTTGGTATGCCTCTTCTGGGGTGTACACCTTTCTGGACATAGTGGTGGGTACTCTGATGGCGGTTACTCTGGTGGCAGGTGGTGAGGTGGCGGGTACTCTGGTCTGATGGCGGGTACTCTGGTGATGTGGCGGGTACTCTGGTGGCAGGTACTCTGGTGGCAGGTGGTGAGGTGGCGGGTACTCTGGTGGCAGGTACTCTGGTGAGGTGGCGGATACTCTGGTGAGGTAGCGGGTACTCCTGATGGACAAGTACTAGATGACAGGTATTCCTGATGACAGGTACTAGATGGCAGGTCCTCTTTATTTAGGGGGGCAATCTGGGCACAGTAGTTCATATATAGGGTACTGTAATATGTAACTCACTGTTAGCTGATCTCCTCCTCTCACTGGATCGGTGTGTGAAGAGGAGGACCCAGCAACAGTGGTTACACACTGTTTTGTTTACATTTAGTGTCCGGCTGTGATTGGACACAGCCATTCACATGGTAAAGAGCCAATTTCATTGGCTCTTTACCCTGATCAGGGCTGGGCTGTATCCAAGGGAAAAGCCTCACCCCCGATCGCCGCGATGCGCACCCCCGGGGGCACGCGCGGGCACCGTGCACGCCGCTACACAAGCAGCTCTACATAGCGACCAATCACAGCCGGTCACGCTGCTTCCGAAGCGCCGCCGCTCCATTACCCCCATCGGGGAACGGCTGTGTCCTGAGGGACACGTCGGATCCCTGATTGCCGCAGTAGCGAAAGAAAGCCGAGGACTTCATATGACGCCCACCCAGGATGGGTGTCTGTGGGCGTCATTTGACTATGGCTGGGTATTGAGGTGGTTAAGAAGACCTGCCCCCTGCCAATCCAAGTTGGTGATTGTTCAGGGCTCCCTAGAACACCCCAGACAGCTCCACCTTTCTTCCACTCCTTCCTTCTAGAAGCCTCTAGAAGCAGAAGGGAAGTAACCGAAAGATGAAGCTAGCTGTGTGTCACCAGCCTATTCTAGGCCACTCCCAGCCCAAAGATCAAAACAAACAGGCCTAGCTTCCCGTATTTTTGAATATGTTCAGGTGTTTTTAACTAGCCTTGCAGGATAAATGTCATTTTTGTATGTGTGCACTGTAATCTGTTTTGTACTATTTTTGGTCTTATAGCAGCACCATCTTGAATGTAAAGCATTTTAGGGTATGCCATTTTAGGGTATGCCCCAAGTATGTTTTTGTATATTCTATGGACCCTAACCAGGTCTCTTGTGCTGGAGCACCCCTCCCCCTCTTCATTACCTCTTCTTATTAGTGGACAGCAGTGCATAGGAGGAATCCCTTCAGTTCCCCCACATAGAGGAGTTTATCTCCCATGGTTGAGACACAGGTTCTTTCATTCTATTACTAGGGTAGGACCCACTAATTCGGGGTATTTTGTCGCAGTAAGTGGGCTTAGCACTATATGACCATATAGTGTGACCAAACCCATGTATTTTTGAATATGTTCAGGTGTTTTTAACTAGCCTTGCAGGATAAATGTCATTTTTGTATGTGTGCGCTGTAATCTGTTTTGTAGCTTCCAGCTAGGCCTGTTTAAATTTACCTGCTCTAGAAAAAAACTACATCTAGCACCTACCTAGGGTAGAATGTGCTACATAAACAAAAAAAGATGGGAAAGTATTGGATTAGTGCACTAAATAGTGCACTAAATGTGCATTTATTCATTCAATTTTTTGGAGTGTACTTTTAACAAGCTGGGCTCAAGTGCTGCTAAACAAATACAGGCAATGCCATAAAGTCCAGAAAAAACAAACAAAAAAATCACTGATTCATGTATGATTCATGCACAATATTTTCTGATATTGCATTGAAAGAAACATTTGCAAAAAGATTTACTTGTCAAAAACAAGTCAACCATAATAGCAAATGTGCCGCCAGCCATGGGGCAGCCAAGCAAGGACGGGGATGATGTGAGACGTGTCTCACCTGAGCTCTCTACCTTGGCGGACAGATCGGCAGAAGAAGCTTGTTTTCACCTCTTAGCTGTCTGATTTTCGATTCCCTGATCCGGGATCTCCTGAGCTTCATCACTCTACACGCTCTTCTCTGAATCATGGGAGCCTGTTCAAAATACTGAGCACGGAGCACCAAAAGCACTAAGGATAGTGTATACTGCTATGCCTATGCAGCACCTGAATGTTTGAGCGTCTGTGAAAAAGAAAAGCGAAAGAAAGGAATTTGCCTGTTTTTCTACGTCTTTTCTCCCCGGCAATTTTGCAGTTCTCATACGTTTCTTCCTGCTTGCCTCCAGCTTGCTCTCACATATCAATGTCGCTGACTGGATAGCTTCTAAAAATTTTTTTTTTTAATACCCCGCTGATTCATTGAACTGTTGGAACATTGGTATACTGAACTCGGATCTGAATCAACCAGAATCGTAGAGCGGCATTGCACCTGGGAGGTCGGGGAGGTCCGAAGTCTGTGAAAGCTGTAAGCTCTCACACTGATCTATCAGAAGCATGGAGCGGCATTAACACCTGGGAAGTCCAAAGTCTGATAAGACCGTGTCTGTTGGTTTCTCTTACCTTATTACCGGCTTTTCAGCTCTAGCACCAGCTCTTTGTATCCCGGTTCTGTAATTCTAAGACTATATGGTACTACAAATCCACGGTTTAACAGTACCAGGGTTCCATGGCTTCTTTGATTTCCCAGTCCGCTTATCTGCATGGTTTCTCTGCAGGCTCTACAGCTCGCAAGCTTAGCGGCTTCTAAACTCAGCAGCTCTCAGCATCTCGACTCCTAGCTCTCGGCTCGCAGCTGGTTCCTGGTAGCAGCACTCTCAAGCAGATCAGTATAACTATATAGCTATATAACAATATAACTGTATAAAAGTGCTGTACAAATGCTGAATAACGCTGTATTATAATCTATCCTACTGATCTACTTATTTGCTACCCACTTGTTACTTTTTTGCTTAGTAGTTGGATTCTCAGGCAGAACTGCATAAGACGCTGAATAACGCTGCATAATGCTATCTACCTACCTGCTTTCTGGCATCACAGCTTTATATCTTTTTTAAATGCTATATCGGTATTAAGACATTAAGTTGCTATTAAGTTACTAAGTTTTTTTTGCCTGCCTCTGCGGGTTTTTTTTTTTTTTTTTGGTGTTTTGGTACATTGTTGCACTTCGAGACCTACAGTCTCAGTTTAACTATAGCCTAGACTAAATAAGGTGAACAAGCGACATCAAAAACAGGATTCAAACAGAAATCAGATATTATGCTAGATTCGCATACTCAAGATTTAACTCGACAATTAAGATCTGGTCCCTGTATGAATCCTTTGAATCCATTGAATTCTCCAATGTCAGCCAAAGACATTACTAGTGTTAATACAACTGCCATTACTGATGCTGATACTGTTACTAATTATTCTACTGTTCCAGGTCCAGTCTCTGCTCCCGTCTATACCACACCGATTAAACAAAATTCTACTATGGGTGAGCAAAGACTAACACAAAGGGCTGCTTCTGAAGCTGATGTTAACACTAATGGAACTCGATCGATTTCTCAAGATCATCAGGATACTCTATTAAACACTAAAAGTACTGCGTGAGGATGCACTACTAAGGTCGCAGATATCTCTAAGCCTTTGTCAGGTAATATTCCTGCTGAACCAGCAATCCCAGCTCTTCTTGTTTTTGATGAATCTAGCACTCTCTCTGCTTCCTGTGATATATCACTGGATACATTGTCTGATACATTGTTCAACAAAAACGATAAAATCGATAAAATGTTTGATATACTGTCAGGTTCAGAGGTGCCGCAGCACACCGACAATAACACTAACTTAAAATTGCAAAACGAGAGCTTAAGCTTGAGGAATCCTTTGCCAGATCCTGTGTCTGAATTGTCAAGGGAGGATATACATCTTTCATCTTATATTAGTTTACTACCAACGAGAACAGATATGGAAAATTATGTTTCTCGACTTGAAGCAATGTGTAAAACCGAGATCTCCATTCTTAAAACTGAAATCTCTCATATTGGATCTCAAGTGATTGATATTGAAATTCCAGCCAACCCTTCTAATGAACGCATAGATAAGCATCATGACGTTTTAAATGAACATACATTAGAAATACAGGAGATGATTCTGCAATTAGATGATCAAGAAAATAGAGCAAGATGAAACAATATAAGAGTTCCAGGATTACCAGAGACTATAGAACATAAAAATCTAGTATCTGTTCTCCAAGGAATGTTCAACAACATATTAAATAAAGACTCAGCAACGGTCATTGAAATTGATAGAGCGCACAGAATTGCAGGTGCGAGAAACTTAGAACCAGGGAAAACAAGAGACATAATTTGCCGCATCCACTTTTTTGCGGTAAAATAAGCTATTATGTCAGCTGCCAGGAAATCTAAAGGTGTTCAGTATGAAGGTTTCCCTATAATGCTCTTGGCTGATCTTTCTAAACGCACATTACAATTGAGGAGATCATTAAAACCTCTTTTGGAATTACTAGAACGCTAATGCAGTTCATTATAGATGGGGATTTCCGTTTTAAATTGATCGTTCCAAAAGATGGGAAAACATTGGTGTTTAAACACCCAGGTGACTTACCGAAAATTCTGCTAACATTTAAGCTACCCAAGGTACAGCTACCAGATTGGCCTTTCAAATCTTTACTAGCCAATTCCGTTTTAAATGAAAACTGGGAGAAAGTTTCTTACACTTGAATTGAACTAACATGAACCCTAAGGACAAAAGCAGTATGGATATATTTCAAAGTAAAAAAATTAAGTGTTTTTGATTAATAAGAATTATTATGCTCTGACCCAAGAGTTGACTTGGTTATATATTATAGAAAGGAAATATAATATGTAAGAGATGGGTGAGGTGGAAGTTAATAAATTAATAAAAGGAGGGTGAAGAAGGGAGAGGAAGGGAAAGGGGAAGGAGAGGGAGGGAGGGAGTGGAAGGAATGGGTCTGAGTCCCTATATATATATATTTTTTTTTCTGCATGCATGTATGTGTGTATACATGTAATTGTGCATATGTACAGACATGTGTGTGTATGTGTGTGTGTGTGTGTGTGTATGTGTGTATGTATATATATATATATATATATATATATATATATATATATATATATATCCGTCGTGGGTATATATAGAAAATGTATGTGTACACCCCCCTTTGAGTAAGGAAAGTTGCAGTAGAAACAAGCTTTAGGTTTGATATTTGCTTTAACTCACATGTCCTTCTATATATTTTTTCTTAGATAATTTGCCGTCTAAAGTAAATGTCAATGGCACTCAGAATTTAAGATAAAATGACGACAGTAAAAGGGGGGAAGATGGATTTTCCTCCACTTTTATCCCTCCCTTTTTTTTTTTTCTCTATTAACTATTTAAGAGAAGATATAAACAGTACTTTAAAGGGCCGTACACACGATCTGACTTTTTGACAACAAACATGCAAATGAGCTGTTTTGGAGCAACATCCGACCGTGTGTACGCTCCATCGGACAAACTTTTTCAGTTTCCATCGGACTTTTGTTGGCTGTGCGAACGGACAAACTTTCCGGCAACAAAAGTCCGATGGAGTAAAGTCTGATCATGTGTACACAAAGCCATCGGACTTTTGTACAAACTACAGTATGCAGCCGCGAGAATGTTTTCAGCGCGATCGGATCGCGCTGGTTCTTGGTGGCAGGGTATTGTACATCTCGCGCTAGCTGCAATAGGAAAAACACATTTTCCTACTGCGGTGAGCACGAGAGGGAATTCCCCTCTGGGGAATACCAAGCCCTTCGGTCTGGTATGGATTTTAAGGGGAACCCCTATGCCAAAAAAAGGGCGTGGGGGTCCCCCCAAATCCATACCAGACCCTTATCCGAGCATGCAGCCTGGCCGGTCATGAAAGGGAGTGGGGCGAGCGAGCGCCCCCCCCCTCCTGAGCCGTACCAGGCCACATGCCCCCAACATGGGGGTTGGGTGCTTTGGGGGAGGGGGCGTGGTCATATGATGACATTACCACGCCCCCTTATGACCTCACAGTCCCAGCATGCCCCGGGACTGTGATGTCATATGGGGGCGGGGTCACCGCCTATATAAGTCCATTGCGGAGCGCACGGACCATTCTGGCTGGAGAGAGCGTCGTGTCAACATCTCTGGAAGAGAAGAGGGAAGAAGACGATCGAGTGGTCCGGACCACCGCTGGCAAAAGAGCACCGGAAGATAGCGGTGGAGCCGGCAGAAGTTGCAGACACCTGGAGAAGGCGCCGGAGAGACCCCCGAAGTCGGAAGAGGACCCTCGAAGTCGGAAGAAGACCCCAGAGCTGCCTAATAAATTACTTTAAAAACCTGTGTACTGTGGTTTTTTATTGACACTTTTTTCCCTAGGTGAATGGGTAGGGGTACCATGTACCCCATACTCATTCACATAGGGTGGGGGCCGGGATCTGGGGGCCCCCTTATTAAAATTAAAATAAGCGCCCCGCCTGCAGACCCCGACAACCAACGGCCAGGGTTGTCGGGAAGAGGCCCTTGTCCTCATCAACATGGGGACAAGGTGCTTTGGGGTGGGGGGCCACAGGGCGCCCCCTTCCCCCAAAGCACCCGCCCCCCATGTTGAGGGCATGCAGCCTGGTACGGCTCAGGAGGGGGGGCGCTCGCTCGTCCCCACCCCCTTTCCTGACCGGCCGGGCTGCGTGCTCGGATAAGGGTCTGGTATTGATTGGGGGGACCCCCACGCGGTTTTTTCAGGGTAGGGGGTTCCTCTTAATATCCATACCAGACCTAAGGGCCTGGAATGCCCCTGGAGGGGAACCCATGCCGTTTTTTTATTTAAAATTTGGCGTGGAGTTTCCCCTCAAGATTCATACCAAACAGTGCCTGGCATTGGCGGGGATCCAAGTCGGATCTCCGCACCAGTGTCAACCCGGCTCGCAAGGTGTCAATCTCGCCAACAAAAGTGGCGAGATTGACACAATATCAGACAACAATACACAAGTTGACCAAAGGGTGGTGGTAAAGAGCTGAAAAACCACGTGATATGGTGAAAGTTGGCTGGAAAAGTCCTGTCGTCTGTATGCAAGACAAACTTCTGGCCAACTCCCTTTGTACAAAAATCCAAGGGAAAGTTTGTACAAAGTCCTATCGTGTGTATGGGGCTTAAGTTTAGGTTTTAGAATGAAAGGTTTGACATATATGTTGGTATAAATAGAAGTGCCAATTGTGGGCTGAAAGCCCCTCCTCTCTCCTTCCTTTTTTTTCTCTCTCCCCTTTTCTCCTGTCCCACCTTACCTCGGTTTATGCCAACCTGTTTATCCATTGGTAGAGTAGCTCTTCTCCCGCCTAGTTTGCCTATGCCCTACAGTAGGCTCCCTAATTTTTGTTTTGGGAACTGGCTATATTGCCTGTTAGATTTTTTGTACTCTGATAATATTCAGAGACATCTAAGACACAATGCATGTCTTGAGACTGCGATGTGTCTAATTTAAAACTGTTTTTTTTTCTTCTTTTATTCTTCTTTTTCTTTTTTTTTTTTTTGTTTTTCTTTTTTTATTTATTTTTGGAGTTGCTCTCACGTAGTGAATACATAGGAATGATTAAAAAAACATTAATTCTTTATGTCATTTTCAATATGCTCCTTTAACGTGAAGGGTCTTAACCACCCGAATAAACGCTTACAAATTCTTCAATATTTAAACAATGAAAAGATTGATATAGTATTCTTTCAAGAAACCCATTTTCGGACAGATGGAATTCCAACATGTAAAAATATTATACTACTTGGTTTCATAGTACAAATCCATATGCAAAATCAAAAGGAGTTTCAATTGCTATGCATAAAAATGCTAGGTGTCAAATCTTAGATTCTAAATCAGACCCTCAAGGCAGATACATGTTCTTAAAAATTAAAAATGAGAATAAAATATATACTATAGCCAATGTATATTTCCCAAACACTTCTCAAATTTCTGAAGGCCTTAAATATATACGTATTCTTGAAAGTTTTGTAGAGGGAGATATTATTCTTGGAGGTGATTTCAATCTAGTTTTTCCCCAAATGGACTCATCTTCGGGGAAAACTCATATTTCATATTCAGCTCTTCGTAGATTAAAGCAGAAATTATCCTCAATGAAATTGTTTGATCTATGGAAAATTTTACACTCCTCTGAGAGAGATTATACTTTTTTTTTTCTCCAGTTCACATAGTAGGTTGGACTATATTTTTATATCACAAACATTACTAGATGCCACTCCGACAATTGGTATTAAATCTAAAATATGGTCAGACCACTCACCTGTTTTTTGTCATCTTAATTTAGCAGAATTATGCACCAAAAACAGACTTGGCAATTAAACGATAATTTATTAGCAGACCCATTGTGTGTAACTGATATCAAGAAAACAATAGCACACTTTGTAGAAGATCATAAATTGGATGACACTGCACTATAAATTAAATGGGAGACTTTAAAATGTGTTTTGAGGGGAATATTTATATCACATGGATCTAGAATGAAAAAAAATTAGAACCAAAGAATACTCTGCCTTATTAGAGAAAATCTCTAACTTAGAATCTAGTCATAAAAAGAGTAATAGCGAAGAAATTAGAATTGAACTTTCTAATACTAGAAGTCAACTCTTGTATTTACTCGACCAGCAATCTTTAAGAACTCGGGATAAAGAATTTCTTATGAATTAGAATTTCCTATGAATATAGTAATAAGAATGTCTCCTTTTTGGCGCACTCTCTTCATTCTAAAACTTCATCATCATCTGTTTTAAAAATATCTGTACCCGGTAAAGGATTGGTGTATATTAACTCTGATATTGTAGAGACTTTCCGTAATTATTATTCCTCACTATATAATCTCACAAATTAACCCTAAAATTGACCATTCTCTCATAGAGATGGAAAAAAAATGATCTCATACATTGAACAAACAGCTCTGCCTAGTCTTGATCCGGCCACTAGCTCTTCTTTAGAGGATCCTTTTACTTTAGAAGAAATGTTAAATGTTAAGACTACTAGGACTGGTAAATCACCAGGACCAGATGGATTCTCCAGCCGGTTTTACAAAACCTTTGCGGCAGATCTGTCTCCAATCCTTTTGTACGCATTTAATTCAATCTCAAACTCTCAGACTTTCCCCCCAGAAACACTGAAGGCTTACATCTCTATTATTTTGAAACCGGGTAAAGACGAAACAAATCCAAATAGCTATCATCCTATTTCATTGTTGAATCAAGATATAAAGTTTTATGCTAAACTTATCGCTAATAGACTTCAACCACTATTGCCTCAGATGATCCATACAGACCAAGCTGGCTTTGTGAAGGCCAGAGCGGCTTGATCTCCCTGGCCCAGAAACGACAAATTCCGGCTTGCTTGTTAACAATAGATGCGGAAAAGGCTTTCGATCGATTAAATTGGAGATTTCTGTTTCACTCCCTTTCGCCAGATTGGTCTGGGGGATAATCTGATAAATAAAATCATGGCGCTATATAGAAGTCCTTCTGCTCAGGTTCGAACAAATGGTATTCTTTCTAATACATTTGAGATTAACAACGGTACCCGTCAAAGGCGCCTTTTATCTCCCTTACTTTATGTGATCACTATAGAACATTTAGCAATAGCTATACGTAAAAATCCCTCCATACATGGTATTATTAATGAAATAGATTATAAAACCGCACTGTATGCAGATGATGTCTTACTTTGTATAACATCACCCAAGATTAGCATTCCTTCTGTTTTAAAAGAAATTAATTTATTTGGATATTTGAGTAATTTCAAGGTAAATTTAACTAAATCTGAGTTATTGAATATTTCATTGTCCAGAGATGAGGTTTCTTCACTGGCAGCGTTATTTCCTTTTCATTTGCAAGAAGTTGCAGTGCAATATCTGGGAGTTAAGATCCCAACAGATCAGACTCTTGTTTACGATCTAAACTTCCTTCCACTCCTGCTTTGAACACAAGCTGAATTGATGTCCTGGACGGAGCTCTCTCTATCGTGATTTGGACGTATTAACTCCATTAAGATGAATATTCTTCCAAAATATTTATATTTATTCCAAACCTTACCTATTAAACTTCCTAAAACATTTTTAAAAAAACTGAATAAATTATTATTGCAATTTATTTGGAGGAATAATAAACCTCGAATTAACCTGAAGACACTCTGTCGATCCAAAGATCTTGGAGGAGCAGGTTTGCCAGATTTTGAGTGCTACTATAAAGCAGTGATATTTTCTCGTGATAAACAATGGGTTCAATTAGAAATAGGTTCCTCTCCATTGAATCCTAAAGCTGCTTTATGGCTTTGTACTAAGGATATAGGTCCACGTTCCTCTTGGCCTTTACTTACCAATACGGTTTTGGAGTGCTGGCATCATTATTTAAAAATATTTCCTCTGTCTTCTATCCCATCTCCACTTACTCCTTTAATAGATAATCCCTTTCTTCCTATTGGCATGCATTTAAATGCTATCTTAAGCTGGGATAAATCTTATTGGCCCCAGATTAGACATACGATTCTGGAGGGTATCTTTATCCCATTCATATACTTCCAAACTTTACACGATCAGAAGAAAGGTATATGGTTTATTTACTTACGTTTGTTTACTTACAACTGCAAAGCTTTTATTCTTCTCTTACCCCAAAACATTCTATTCATTGACTGCTTACAGATTTTGAGCATTTAAGTTTATCTTTGGATCCACCGGCACACACTATATCTAAGATATATATGCTACTATCTAATCTCAAGTCACCGGGTTTACCACCATACGCGGTTAAATGGGAGCTAGAATTGAGCCAGTCAATACAAGAGGAAGAATGGGATCAAATTTTTAATAATACTTATAAGTTTTCAATAGCTTGTGACACCCAAGAACACAATTTTAAATTGCTTTCTAGATGGTATCGCACTCCGTTCAACTTAAACCGAATGTTCCCAGCGCAATCAGATCGATGTTGGCGCTGTAATATCCCTATAGGTAATTTATCCCATTTATGGTGGGCCTGCCCTCCTATTTATAAACTATGGGATCAAATAATTAATCTATATAATACTGTTACGGGTGAATTATTTTAATAATTCTGCCGAATTGGTTCTTTTCTCCTTCCTACCTCAACTATTACCTAAAGCCAAAAAATCCATTCTTTGTTTTTTTTTATCAGCATTTAGACAATACCAAGATACTGGAAATCTTCTACAGTTCCCACAATCTTAGAGTGGCTTGAGACTCTTAATAGTATTATGCATATGGAGAAACTGGTAGCTGAAAATAAGGATACTATACAGAAGTTTAATGGGGTGTGGCAGACCTGGATTACATTTAAAAACTCATTTGGAAATTTAATAATTTCAAAAATTTAGCGCCGTTGGAGTATATATACTCTACTTGATAAAAACAGCTTTAAAATCTGAAAAGCGATACTATGATTCCATGTGAGACTCCACTTACTATGTTTTCTGTTTATCATTAAAATTTCCCTTTTTTTTTTCCCTTTCTTTTTATTTCTTTTTTCCTTATGTTTATGATTTAATAATTATAACTTTAATGAATATTAAGGTTAGATATGTTTTCTGAATGACTTTATTTAGTTTGTGTATGTATATGTGTTTTGTTGTTTGTGCAAAAATACTAAAATTAAAAAAAATATGTTGGACCAACAATAATAGCAAATGTGTGTATTATTACTATGTTTGTAAGCTCATTTATAACACATAATGTTAATTAATAAAAATGCATAATTAGTAATCATGGTTACAAAAATCTAGTCTTTAACTCACCTCAAAACACTCTGTAGAGCTGTCTGATGTACATACTGGAGATGTGCAGATTCTAGGAGCAGAAATAATGACAAAAGGTTTAATAGGTGAACTATTGATATTGCTTGTTGGAATAGTATAATAAAACCACAGCTTCTAATACTGACACCAAACCATAAAACCCTAACAAATCTCACATAATTCTGTCAGAATACCTCTCCATTCCTGAATTGGTTCACAAAATACTTGTTTGCATTGACAATGAATTCTAGTATTTTAATAAATGTGAACCATTAAAACCATAAAATATGGCAATAGGTAAAGCTGACTTTCCAGAAAGGAGGAATTTTATAGTAAATTTAGTTTCATATGTAATCTGTAATCTAGTCATCAAAGCTTCTGTGCTTGTGCTGTGTTGCCATGGATAGTGGATGATCAATTACTTATGGACAATCTAAAGCAGGGTTTCTGCTATTAGAGGTGACATAGCAGGCTTGAGAGAGGACAAGATGTTTCCATGAGAAAGATGGTGGTTGGGCTGACCGATGGAGACAATAGACTTCATTCACAAAGTGGTATCTATTTAGCATGCACTAAAAAAACCCTACTAATAGAAAACGTAAGGGGTGCCAGACTAAGTGCAGTGGTTAGATAATGGATTTAATAGGACACAGTAAAAATTAGCAACTCATTTGGAGTAGATAAAAATAAGCATGTAGGTAGATCGCACGGCTGGGATCAAGGGTGTCCCCGGGATGCTGGCATCGGTTACTTGTGGCAAGGGGGTGAAGTAGCCTGGACCAGAGGGGAAGTCGCCGGCTGCGCCAAATCTGAAGCTGACGTCAGAAGGGAACGTGATGCCGTGGATAGGCGGTAATGCATTTCAAAACTTCCTGCTTCTTCTTCAGACCTGATTGGATACTAGACAGTGTGATATAAGCAAAAAGCCAGGGCGGGTTTAGATGCAACCAATTGGCTCTGGCATCACTGGTATCCAGGCAACCTGACAACCAGAACTGCAGAGATCAGCAAATTTAAATGCTGTAGCATAGCTGATGGTGGCTACTGACAATGTTCATTGCAGACACAAATAATAAAAAACACTAGAATATATATTATACATACACACGTACAGTGCCTTGCAAAAGTATTCACCCCCTTGGCATTTTTCATGTTTTGTTGCCTCACAACCTGGAATTAACTTGGATTATTTGAGGATTTGCATCATTTAATTTACAGAACATGCCCACAACTTTGAAGATTTTTTTATTTTTTTATTGTAAGATTTTTATTGTAAAGCAAACAACAAATAGGACAAAATAACAGAAGTCAATGTGCATTGGATAAGTCTCTATGAGCTAGCCACATCTTACCACTGGGATTTTTGCCCATTCCTCCTTGCAAAACTGCTCCAGCTCCTTCAAGTTGCATGGTTTGCGCTTGTGAACAGCAATCTTTAAGTCTGACCACAGATTTTATATTGGATTGAGTCTGGGCTTTGACTAGGCAATTCTAACACATGTTTCCCCTCAAACCACTCAAGTGTTGCTTTAGTAGTGTGTTTGGGGTCATTGTCCTGCTGGAAGGAGAACCTCCATCCTAGCCTCAAATCACACACAGAGTGGTACAGGTTTTGCTCAAGAATATCCCTGCATTTAGCACCTTCCATCTTTCCCTCAACTCTGACCAGTTTCCCAGTCCTGGCTGCTGAAAAACATCCTCACAGCATGGTGCTGCCACCACCATGTTTCACTGTGGGGATGGTGTTCTTTGGGTGATGTGATTTGTTGGGTTTGCGCCAGACATAGCGTTTTCTTTGATGGCCACAAAATTCAACTTTAATCTCATCAGATCAGAGCAACTTCCTCCATACATTTTGGGAGTTTCCCACATGGTTTTTGCAAACTCAAAACGTGTCATTTTGTTTTTTTGCTGAAAGTAATGGCTTTCTTCTGGCCACTCTGCCATAAAGCCCAACTCTATGGAGCGTATGGCTTATTGTCGTCCTATGTACAGATACTCCAGTCTCTGCTGTGGAACTCTGCAGCTCCTCCAAGGTTACCTTAGGTCTCTGTGCCGCCTCTCTGATTAATGTCCTCCTTGCCCGGTCACTTTTGGTGCGCAGCCGTCTCTTGGCAGGGTTCCTTTTTTGCCACGTTCTTTCCATTTGGCTATGATAGACTTGATGGTGCTCCTAGGGATCATCATAGATTTGGATATATTTTTTTATAACCTAACCCTGACTTGTACTTCTCAACAACATTGTCCCTTACTTGTTTGGAGAGTTCCTTGGTCTTCATGGCAGTGTTTGGTTAGTGGTGCCTCTTGCTTAGGTGTCGCAGCCTCTGGGGCCTTTCAAAAAGATGCGTATATGTAATGAAAGATCATGTGACACTTAGATTGCACACAGGTGGACATAATTTCACTAATTATGTGACTTCTGAAGGTAATTGGTTGCACCAGAGCTTTTTTTGGGCTTCATAATGAAGGGGGTGAATACATACGCACATGCCAATTATCAGTTTGTTATTGCTGAAAAATTTGTTTTATGTATATATTTTTCTAATTTTACTTCACCAACTTAGACTATTGTGTTCTGATTCATTACATATAATTCAGATTAAAAAAAAACGGTAATGTAATGTAACAACATAGGTAAAAAGCCAAGGGGGTGAATACTTTTGCAAGGCACTGTACATCAATGAGCACACGTATGGTGAATGAGCATGCAAACATGCTGACCATATAATAACATGTTTGTACTAGATTTTAAATTCTATTTATAGTCAGCGATATTATTAAGGTAGTCTATAAAACCTAGGTACTGATGGCAAGAAAATAGGTAACAAATATTAGTCAATTGGTATTAAACATATCAGATAATCATTGCCATGGTTATGCAGTAATGTTTGTCTGTCAGCTTACCTCTCCTCATGTGTTCACCTTTAAAGGCCAGCCACCCTCACCTGACTGCTTATAAAATCTTCCCTCAGCATAGCTTCACCTCAGCCTCTAATTAGGAACACTATATTAACCTGTGCATTGCAATCCATCCTTGCTGATCAACCATTGTGTGTTTAGCTTTCGTGTGCAACTTGCTGTCTCCTAAGTTTGATTCCAGTTACCGATCAATTAAGGGGAGTGGTTAATTGCTCACAGGTGCTTGAGGCCTATATAACTTTGTGTAGGACTCATACTGAGCCTGCTCATTGTGAGGCTGTTGGAACTCAGTCCAAGTGGAACTGGTCTAAGTGGGGAGTTGAAAAACCAGAGTTTAAAACAAGAGGTTATAACAGGGGTCATAGTACCTGTGTAGTGTGAGAACCTGAGTGTTGTCTGAGTAGTGTGTGTGGATCGTTAGTACTTGTGTATTGTGTACTGTATACTTGTGTACTGCGAGTGCACATAGGTCTGTGAGTACCCGTGTATTGTCTTGTTGTGTACCTGTGTATTGTCTTGTGTACCTGTGTATTGTCTTGTGTACCTGTGTATTGTCTTGTGTACCTGTGTATTGTCTTGAGTATTAGTGCCAGGAAGCTAGCTGTTAGGTAATTTGGACAGGGTATTAACCCCAATCCTCACTAAATTTAATAGGTACGATTCCCGGTGGGTGTGGAGAGGCGACTCTTTGTACATCTTGCTGCATGTATGCGTTCCTTGATCATCCGATCAAGGGCAAATACTGCTGTGCAAAATGTAAGCACATTGTTTCCCTGGAAGCCCAGGTTCTGAATCTGGGGAAGCAACTGTCAGCACTGAGAAGTCCCTCCATACTAAAGGAGAGCCAGGAACGTACACGGCAGGTGGCGGCAGGGGCCAGCACAGAGGCGGGTGGAGACAAAGAGGTGCAGGCACTAGCAAAGAGTAGATGGGTGACAGTCAGGAAGGGTAGAGGGGAAAGTGCCAGGGAGGCCAATCCAGGACTGGAGCATCCCAATAAGTATGCTCCATTGAGTGACATTGGTGAAACCAGTCAGGGACCAGCACTGCTGGAGCTGAGGGACTCTCCTAGCTGCCGGGAGAAGAACTCCTCCAGTGAGAGTGGGGGGGGGGCATCGAAGGGAAAGGAAAGACAGATTCTGATGTTAGGGGACTCAATTCTTAGGAGGAAAGAGAGGGCAATCTGTAACCAAGACCTGAAGCGCCGAACAGTATGTTGTCTACCGGGCTCTCGGGTTCGGCACATCACGGACCTTGTGGACAGATTACTGGGAGAGGCTGGGGAAGACCCAGCTGTCATGGTGCACGTTGGCACCAATGACAAAGTCAGAGGCAGATGGAGTGTCCTAAAGAACGATTTTAGGGACTAAGGAGCTAAATTGAGGAAAAGGACCTCCAAGGTAGTATTCTCTGGAATACTACCGGTACATCGAGCCACACCAGAAAGGCAGAGGGAGATTAGGGAAGTAAACAAGTGGCTGAAGAGCTGGTGTATTAAGGAGGGGTTTGGGTTCCTGGAGGACTGGCCCGACTTCTCAGTCGATAACCGGTACTATAGAAGGGACGGACTGCACCTAAATGAGGAGGGTGCAGATCTGCTGGGAATGAAGATGGCCAAAAAGTTAGAGGGGTTTTTAAACTAGGCGATGGGGGGGAGGGTCCAGAGGTAGAGATAGTCAGCGCGGAAGATATTTCAGAGGGTAGTATTGGGGGCATTAGTGGTAGGTTAACCAAAGCACAAAAACACAAGGTAAGTATAGTAGCAAGTCCTAGTTGCAATCTCGAAACACCCAATACAAGGACAATATGCGACCGGTCTAAACTATGTGGCATGTTCACCAATGCCAGGAGCATGGCGGACAAGATGGGTGAACTAGAGATACTGTTGTACGAGGAGGATTTGGATTTTGTGGGAATTTCAGAGACCTGGTTCAACAACTCTCATGATTGGCTGGCAAACATTCAAGGGTATACACTTTACCGCAAGGATAGAGAGGGTAGAAAAGGGGGAGGGGTATGCCTATATATCAAGAATAATGTACAAGTGAATGTGAGAGATGACATAACTGAGGGAGCTAGGGAGGAGGTGGAATCCTTATGGGTAGAGCTCCAAAGAGATGAAGCTAAGGGGAAAATAATACTGGGAGTATGCTATAGGCCCCCTAACCTGAGGGAGGAAGTGGAGACAGATCTCCTATCACAATTTGGATTGGCAGCAAGGATGGGAAGTGTTATCATAATGGGGGATTTTAATTATCCAGACATAGACTGGGCAGAGGGAGTTCCTTAATGTCTTGCAGGACAATTTTATGGGTTGATGGTAGACGCACCAACTAGAAATAAAACATTACTGGATCTACTGATTACCAATAATACAGACCTGATCACGGATGTGGAAATATGGGGCAATTTAGGTAACAGCGATCACAGGTCAATTAGTTTCAGTAAAAACCACACAAATAGGAAACATAAAGGGAATACAAAGACACTAAATTTTAAAAGAGCCAACTTCCCTAAACTACAAACCTTGCTAAAAGGCATAAATTGGGATAAAATATTAGGAACAAAGAATACGGAGGGGAGATGGGTTTGCTTTAAGAGCATATTGAATAAGGGCATTAGCCAATGTATCCCAGTGGGTAATAAATTTACAAGAGCGAACAAAAGCCCTGGATGGCTTAACTCCGATGTAAAAATGCATATAAAAGCAAAGGAGAAGGCCTTCAAAAAATACAAGGTTGAGGGATCATCATCAGCATTCAGACTATATAAAGAATGCAACGAGAAATGTAAGGGTGCAATTAGGACGGCTAAGATGGAACATAAGAGACACATAGCGGAGGAGAGCAAAAAAAATCCCAAGAAATTCTTTAAGTATGTAAACAGTAAAAAAGGGTGGACAGACCATATTGGCCCCATAAAGAATGAGGAAGGACATCTGGTTACAAAGGATGGGGAGATAGCGAAGGTATTGAATTTATTCTTCTCCTCAGTCTTCACGAGTGAATCGGGGGGCTTCAGTAACCAAAACTGCAGTGTTTATCCTCATGACACAACACAGGAAGCACCTCCATGGTTAACAGAGGACAGGATTAAAATTAGACTTGAGAAACTTAATATTAATAAATCACCGGGACCAGATGGCTTGCATCCGTGGGTACTTAGGGAACTCAGTCAAGTGATTGCCAGACCGTTGTTCCTAATTTTTACAGACAGTCTACTGACTGGAATGGTACCAGCTGATTGTAGAAAAGCCAATGTAGCACCAATATTTAAAAAGGGCCCAAAATACATCCCTGGGAATTACAGACCAGTTAGCCTAACATCAATAGTATGTAAACTCTTGAAGGGGATGATAAGGGACTATATACAAGATTTTAGTAATAAGAACGGTATCATTAGCAGTAATCAGCATGGATTCATGAAAAATCGTTCTTGCCAAACCAATCTACTAACCTTCTATGAGGAGGTGAGTTGTCATCTAGATAAAGGAAGGCCCATAGACGTGGTGTATCTGGATTTTGCAGAAGCATTTGACACAGTTCCCCATAAACGTTTACTGTACAAAATAAGGTCCGTTGGCATGGACCATAGGGTGAGTACATGGATTGAAAACTGGCTACAAGGGGGAGTTCAGAGGGTGGTGATAAATAGGAAGTACTCGGAATGGTCAGGGGTGGGTAGTGAGGTCCCCCAGGGTTTTGTGCTGGGACCAATCCTATTTAATTTGTTCATAAACGACCTGGAGGATGGGATAAACAGTTCATTCTCTGTATTTGCAGAGGATACTAAGCTAAGCAGGGCAATAACTACTCCGCAGGATATGGAAACCTTGCAAAAAGATCTGAACAAATTAATGGAGTGGGCAACTACATGGCAAATGAGGTTCAGTGTAGAAAAATGTAAAATAATGCATTTGGGTGGCAAAAATATGAATGCAATCTATACACTGGGGGAGAACCTCTGGGGGAATCTAGGATGGAAAAGGACCTGGGGGTCCTAGTAGATGATAGGCTCAGCAATGGCATGCAATGCCAAGCTGCTGCTAACAAAGCAAACAGAATATTGGCATGCATTAATGTGGGGATCAACTCAAGAGATAAAACGATAATTCTCCCGCTCTACAAGACTCTGGTTCGGCCGCACCTTGAGTATGCTATCCAGTTCTGGGCACCAGTCCTCAGGAAGGATGTACTGGAAATGGAGCGAGTACAAAGATGGGCAACAAAGTTAATAAAGGGTCTGGAGAATCTTAGTTATGAGGAAAGGTTGCGAGCACTGAACTTATTCTCTCTGGAGAAGAGGCGCTTGAGAGAGGATATGATTTCGATATACAAATACCGTACTGGTGACCCTACAATAGAAATAAAACTTTTTCGCAGAAGAGAGTTTAACAAGACTCGCGGCCACTCATTAAAATTAGAAGAAAAGAGGTTTAACCTTAAACTACGTAGAGGGTTCTTTACTGTAAGTGTGGCAAGGATGTGGAATTCCCTTCCACAGACAGTGGTCTCAGCGGGGAGCATCGATAGCTTCAAGAAATTATTAGATAAGCACCTGAATGACCGCAACATACAGGGATATATAATGTAATACTGACACATAATCACACACATAGGTTGGACTTGATGGACTTGTGTCTTTTTTCAACCTCACAAACTATGTAACTATCTTGGCCTGTTCTCGACTATCCCTGTCTGCTTATGACCCTGACCTTTGGCATGTTCTATGTTTATCCTTGTCTGCTAGTCGCCCCGACCTTTCGCTTATCCCTTTACTATCCTTGTTGTTGCAGCCTGCTGCTTCCTTCCTCTTTCTCCTGTAGTCTACAGTGAGCGCAAGCTGTGAGACCCTGGGGGCTGCGACCTGGAGCCAGACTGTCCATCCTCACCACTAGAGGCTCTGGTGAACACCTGCTGGCTCTTAGACTTCACGCCCTGGGGAATCTATGCTCTAGCTCCCAGTGGGATCTGTGTTGGTGCTCCCAGTAGACCTACTTCTTGAACCTCCCAGAGTTCAATCTGCAGCAGTCAGTCCTAGGGTCCACTACCTTAGCGATGCACTCCTGACTCCTACAGAGTGCATCTGTCACCTGGTCTCAGGTGACCAGACAATCGTATTGATCTCAATCTCCGTGTTCATACCTTTTTGAGCAAGGGTGTTCAAAGTAAAAATCCAATAAGTTTCCTGGTGGCACAGCCACTGGAAATGTTTGGCCAGTGGTAGGATACCGGGTGTAGATTCAATCACCCATACACTGAGGTTTTTGGAACATTTGAATAGGGTAAATCCGCGCAATGGCTTGATGTGTTTTTAATTATTTCCAAAATAGGGCTGCTGCCTCTAAAAATACAATCCCACCTAGGTGGAATGTACTAATGAGTGTATGGAAAGCAGGAGTAGGTATGGCACTGCCCTAATGGAGTCAGGAGAATTTGCTTCAATAGTGACCACTTGCTCTATTTGTTATTTGGAGAATCTTAAGTGTTACTTTTGAATGTTAAACAGTAAAGATTAAAAACGTAAATAAAAAGTTGATAAATTCAAGTCCCTACGTGTGCCCTAAAAATAACATGAATATTTTGGGTCTTAGCTTGTGCTTGTTGCAAGGTTGTTCCTTATCTCATTATAGTATGGTTGAAACATAAAATGAAGTGCCACCAAATATTACATTAACTAAATTCAAAATGACAAAGTGCAATTGTGCAAAGGAAAATAGAGTGCCACTATATATCATTAGCTAATTCCAAAGAAACAAAGTGCTATAGTGCAAGTGAAATTACTGGTATTCCAATAAAGTGACTAGTGCTAAATCATACAAAAATCACGCATAAAAGTGACTGATGTGCTTAGAACCAGTGTTTATGGATAGGAAAAGTTCCATTGAGTTTGAAAAAAGTTCTTTTGGAGTGGTTCTAAGGTATTCACTCTCTTGAAAACAAATTGGTGTAGGAAAGCTTCTTATCCAGGTGCTGGCTCTTTAATGGTGTCTTATCAGCATACTCTGATTCTGCTTGCACTCACCGGATTTTCTTCCCCCTGCAGGGGTGCACGCAGTCACAGTATTTGCCACTGTGTAGCAATCATGGATGTTCCCGTTCTGTGCTTTACATGTTGTTTTAGTGTGTTACATATGGAAGAAAGGAGGGAAGCCCATAGCGTAAAACCGTATGTGAAACTTTATTATAGCTTACTAGAATAATTGTACTCCCGGGCGGGACTACGGACGTCTTGCAGCACCTCCAGCTAAGCTGTTTAGGACACTTATTTCATGCTCGATTTTATCTTTGTAAATGTGAGTACAATTATTCTAGTAAGCTATAATAAAGTTTCACATACGGTTTACGCTATCGGCATCCCTCCTTTTTTCCATATGTAACACACTAAAACAACATGTAAAGCACAGAACGGGAACATCCATGATTGCTACAGAGTGGCAAATACTGTGACTGCGTGCACCGCTGCAGGGGGAAGAAAATCCGGTGAGTGCAAGCAGAATCAGAGTATACTGATAACACACCATTAAAGAGCCAGCACCTGGATAAGAAGCTTTCCTACACTTTTTGGAAGATTGTTCCTGGTACTCAGATAAATGGTGGAGAACAATAGGCTTTGTGGCGCCTTGCTCTACAAATCTGCAATGTGTTCCAAACCTCTTTCGAACAGTTCTAATTGTGCGGTTGACATAAGGTAGGCCACATGGGCAGGAGAGACAAACTACATACATAGATAAACAGTGGTGGAGGGTGTTGATATGATACATTACCATTTGTGGTAAAGGATTTTTGACCACGTTGGATAGGAACACACGTCAAGCATAATGTTTTTTTTGCAATGGAGCATGGCCACCAATGGGATAAGGGTGAGTTGTTTCTGCATGGTGGGTTTCCGTGAGGGTTTATTTTTACTAAGAGCCATCTTGCCTTTAATGCTAGGTGCCTTCCTATAGGAAAACTTGGGGGCATAGGAGATAGACAATGGGGGTCCTGATGTAAAATAGACTAGTGTTTTTAATGCCGCGTACACACGGTCGGACTTTGCAGCTACAAAAGTCGGACAGCCTGTCCGACATACTTCCGGCGTACCTTCGGCGGACTTGGGGCAGACTTTCTTACGAACGGACTTGCCCACACACGACCACACAAAAGTACGCCAGCTTAGTACGCTGTGACGTACACCAAGTCCGACGAGACTATAAAACGGAAGTTCAATAGCCCGTACGACACCCTTTGGGCTCCTTCTGCTAATCTCGTGTTTATCTCGTGTTAGTAGAAGTTTGGTGAGAGACGATTCGCGCTTGTGAGACTCGTATTTTTCAGTTCGTTTTAACTGTTGTTCAGTCTGTGCTTGTGAGGTTTGTATCTGCTTTTCAGTGCGTTTGGTCAGTTGGCATTGAGAAATCTTTGTTTTATTGGCCGCTCGTTCCTGATTTTCAGGTCGTTCTTCACAGGCCTTGCTGTTCTTCAGTGCGTTCTGTTTAGTGCGTTCTGACCAGCCGACCGTTTTGAAGCCATGTTACCTGTACGTACTCGTCGTAGAGCTCGTGCATTGTATGTGTTTGGTGCTGTAGTTTATTCTTCAGCCCAAGACCAGTCCATGAACAGGGCGAGGAGGAGTTCATGGACCAAGAATTGGTTGCTTCAGCGTGACCAGTTCTGTCACATGCCTTTGCTCCGTGAGATCCGTGAGAATAATCCTGAGGATTTCAGGAACTTTCTCCGGATGACGGACCCCGTTTTTGATCGTTTGGTGGCTTTGCTGACCCCCTATATCAGCAGGCAGGATACCTGCATGAGGCAAGCCATCACTCCGGAGCAGAGGCTGGTCGCTACCTTGCGGTATTTGGCCACAGGGAGAAGCCTGCAGGACCTTAAGTTCTCGACAGGCATCTCCCCCCAGGCTCTGGGGATCATTATCCCAGAGACCTGTTCTGCCATCATACAGGTCCTGCAGAAGGACTATATTAAGGTAAGCTATTTTTATTTTATTAGCATCACATGTTCTTTTATGTAATCTTTGATAATGTAATGTATTTCTTGCTTCAAACACTACTTCCCATCATTGCAATATAGTGTGAATGTCCCCTTTTTATCCTCACACATGCTGGGATTTTTTCCTGTTATTTTTTGTCATGCATGTATAGTTTCCTTCAATAACCTTCCCAGCATGAAGTGATGGGAACATATCCACCTAGTCTACTCATTTTGAATGTATTTTGTTGGAGTGTATTTAGTGTGCTTATAATTAGCAATTAGCTAGATTTCACAACCCCCCCCCCCACCTGAACTCACTCCAAATAGTGTGCTGCTAATTAGCAATTAGCTAGATTTCACAACCCCCCCCCCCCCACCTGAACTCACTCCAAATAGTGTGCTGCTAATTAGCAATTAGCTAGATTTCACAACCCCCCCCCCCCCCCTCACCTGAACTCACTCCAAATAGTGTGCTGCTAATTAGCAATTAGCTAGATTTCACAACCCCCCCACCCCCACCCTCGTTAAAATTTGCTTGAATGTTCTGTGGTGTTGATTTGTCTAAAGCAAATCTATGTTGCACTTTGCAAAATGCATGTGCACTCTACAAGTGCATTTGTTCCAGTGCTTTAATAAATGAGCAGAAGCTCTGCTGATTTCCATCATCAAATCATATGCAAGCCTCAAAGTGTTTTCATTAATTGCCCTTGCATGTGATTGTGTACTCTTTGCAACATGAATGCCTTTTGACATTACCTCATTTACTGTAAGCTGGTTAGCAACTGCACCTGCAGAGTGCGACAACTGCAGTCTTGTAGCCTTTGTTATCCTTAAATTCCTGCGTGTTGTTAAAGTAATTTTTTTTTGGGATTTCACAACCCCCTAAAATGTAATCAATGTTCTATCAGAGGGGGTGAGCAATCTGATAAGTGTGCCTTTTTCCATATTAGTTATTCCAGAAGAATTAAATTATTGAATGTTATACTGATGCTGGGGAATAATGTTTTTAATTGTCTAATTTTCTTGCAATGTTAGCTTCCAAATTAATTGATTTTGGTTTTCTTGTTTGATTCCCCAGTTTCCTTCAACGCCACAGGAATGGCAGACTGTGGCATCCCATTTTGCCAGCCGTTGGGACTTTCCCAATTGTGGAGGGGCTATAGATGGGAAACATGTCCACATTGTGCCACCACCCCATTCGGGGTCATATTATTTTAATTATAAGGGGTTCCACAGTATTGTTTTAATGGCGGTGGTGTCGGCACACTATGATTTTTTATATGTGGACGTGGGGAAGAATGGCCGGATGTCGGATGGAGGAGTATTTGCCCAGACGGAGTTCTGCCAGCGTCTCCAGAGTGGTGGCCTGGGATTGCCACCTGATGAGGATAACGTGGAAGGACTCCCCTTTGTCTTCATTGCCGATGAAGCCTTCGCTCTGAGCAAGCACCTCATGAGGCCATTCCCCCAAAGAACCCTCACCCCGGAGAGGAGGGTTTTTAATTACCGGCTGGCCAGAGCTAGAAGAGTGGTTGAGAATGCGTTTGGAATTCTGGCCAGCCGGTTCCGCCTGTTTCAAACAGCCATTAATTTGGCGGAATACAAACTTAATTTTATAATTTTATCATGCTGCATTCTGCACAACTTTTTAAATAAGCATTCTGCCAATTATATAGGCACAGTTGGGCCTGAGGCCGGACAAATAGAAGCCAACCTTACAGGCCTGGATACTGTCCGTACTGGCTTGGCCCCCAAAGTTCCCGTCATGTTAGACAGCAATATGTTGATTTTTTTATGGGTAGGGGGGCCATTGCAATGGGCCAGGATATATAATTTTTTGACAATAAAAAAAATATTGCTGAAATCTGGCATTATATTTATTGCTTGCCTTTCTTTTGGGCTGTCTCCTAGGTTATGGTCGAGCAGTTGTAGTGCCAACTGTATTAGAATTTTAAAAATGTCTAAATAAGCTCCATTGCCACTGTAAACAACTTTTTTACAATTATAACCAAACTGATACTGAGCCTTGAAATAACAAACCACACATTTGTTAAAATCCTATAAAAGGAGATGTTTTTATTAATGGTTGGTATGCATTCAGTTCTGCATTTAGTATAAAATGTTCATAGACAAAAATATAATGGTATCTTAATGATGTAGCAAAATATAATTATCTTTAAATATTTCTACCTAATCCACAAAAAAATATTTTGGGCTTTTGGATTTTCAAAAACAGGCTTTGTTTTAGGAAAATCAAGTTTTGTTTTTTTTTAAAAGCAAGTTTTTTAATTTTTTTTTTGTTTTTTAAAATCAATTTTTTACTTTTTTTTGGTTTTTT